>OY821518.1:165667464-165947689 GCA_963682025.1 Cordilura impudica | reverse complement strand
AAAAATTGTCCAATCCTGACCATATTTGGTAAGGTCACTTGTTTTGTGCAAAAACATATACAAACAAAATTTGAGAAAAATCCGTGCAATATTTTTGTTTTTTGATAGATTTTAGTGAACATCGGGAATTAGTTTCATATGGGGGCTATGACTAAGAATTTGGCTATTGGGTTTATTTTTGCACTACTGATATATGGATGTAATAAACGTACACTAACCCAATTTGATCGAGATCTATATGATAATTTTGATATTATGGCAATTTAAGTCGATCTCATAGGGGTCATTTGTATAGGGACTAGATCTGAATATTAACCGTATTTCACCAATTTCAATAGCGTTCATCCTATGGCTTATATACCAAATTTCATCAAAATATATTCATATTTGCG
This sequence comes from Cordilura impudica, assembly GCA_963682025.1. Classification (NCBI taxonomy): domain Eukaryota; kingdom Metazoa; phylum Arthropoda; class Insecta; order Diptera; family Scathophagidae; genus Cordilura; species Cordilura impudica. The sequence continues at coordinate 165,947,297 of OY821518.1, read as the reverse complement.
ACATGTAGTTTGATTACAAGGTTTACATGGACACACAGATGGACGGACAGGCAGACGGACATCGCTAAATCGACTCAGATACTGAGCCAATCTTATTCATTATTCATTATTCATTATTCATTACTCATTATTCATTATTCATTATTCATTATTCATTATTCATTATTCATTATTCATTACTCATTATTCAGTATTCATTATTCATTATTCGTTATTCATTATTCATTATTCATTATTCATTATTCATTATTCATTATTCATTATTCATTATTCATTATTCATTATTCATTATTCATTATTCATTATTCATTATTCATTATTCATTATTCATTATTCATTATTCATTATTCATTATTCATTATTCATTATTCATTATTCATTATTCATTATTCATTATTCATTATTCATTATTCATTATTCATTATTCATTATTCATTATTCATTATTCATTATTCATTATTCATTATTCATTATTCATTATTCATTATTCATTATTCATTATTCATTATTCATTATTCATTATTCATTATTCATTATTCATTATTCATTATTCATTATTCATTATTCATTATTCATTATTCATTATTCATTATTCATTATTCATTATTCATTATTCATTATTCATTATTCATTATTCATTATTCATTATTCATTATTCATTATTCATTATTCATTATTCATTATTCATTATTCATTATTCATTATTCATTATTCATTATTCATTATTCATTATTCATTATTCATTATTCATTATTCATTATTCATTATTCATTATTCATTATTCATTATTCATTATTCATTATTCATTATTCATTATTCATTATTCATTATTCATTATTCATTATCATTATTCATTATTCATTATTCATTATTCATTATTCATTATTCATTATTCATTATTCATTATTCATTATTCATTATTCATTATTCATTATTCATTATTCATTATTCATTATTCATTATTCATTATTCATTATTCATTATTCATTATTCATTATTCATTATTCATTTATTCATTATTCATTATTCATTATTCATTATTCATTATTCATTATTCATTATTCATTATTCATTATTCATTATTCATTATTCATTATTCATTATTCATTATTCATTATTCATTATTCATTATTCATTATTCATTATTCATTATTCATTATTCATTATTCATTATTCATTATTCATTATTCATTATTCATTATTCATTATTCATTATTCATTATTCATTATTCATTATTCATTATTCATTATTCATTATTCATTATTCATTATTCATTATTCATTATTCATTATTCATTATTCATTATTCATTATTCATTATTCATTATTCATTATTCATTATTCATTATTCATTATTCATTATTCATTATTCATTATTCATTATTCATTATTCATTATTCATTATTCATTATTCATTATTCATTATTCATTTTCATTATTCATTATTCATTATTCATTATTCATTATTCATTATTCATTATTCATTATTCATTATTCATTATTCATTATTCATTATTCATTATTCATTATTCATTATTCATTATTCATTATTCATTATTCATTATTCATTATTCATTATTCATTATTCATTATTCATTATTCATTATTCATTATTCATTATTCATTATTCATTATTCATTATTCATTATTCATTATTCATTATTCATTATTCATTATTCATTATTCATTATTCATTATTCATTATTCATTATTCATTATTCATTATTCATTATTCATTATTCATTATTCATTAAACTTCATTATTCATTATTCATTATTCATTATTCATTATTCATTATTCATTATTCATTATTCATTATTCATTATTCATTATTCATTATTCATTATTCATTATTCATTATTCATTATTCATTATTCATTATTCATTATTCATTATTCATTATTCATTATTCATTATTCATTATTCATTATTCATTATTCATTATTCATTATTCATTATTCATTATTCATTATTCATTATTCATTATTCATTATTCATTATTCATTATTCATTATTCATTATTCATTATTCATTATTCATTATTCATTATTCATTATTCATTATTCATTATTCATTATTCATTATTCCATTATTCATTATTCATTATTCATTATTCATTATTCATTATTCATTATTCATTATTCATTATTCATTATTCATTATTCATTATTCATTATTCATTATTCATTATTCATTATTCATTATTCATTATTCATTATTCATTATTCATTATTCATTATTCATTATTATTATTCATTATTCATTATTCATTATTCATTATTCATTATTCATTATTCATTATTCATTATTCATTATTCATTATTCATTATTCATTATTCATTATTCATTATTCATTATTCATTATTCATTATTCATTATTCATTATTCATTATTCATTATTCATTATTCATTATTCATTATTCATTATTCATTATTCATTATTCATTATTCATTATTCATTATTCATTATTCATTATTCATTATTCATTATTCATTATTCATTATTCATTATTCATTATTCATTATTCATTATTCATTATTCATTATTCATTATTCATTATTCATTATTCATTATTCATTATTCATTATTCATTATTCATTATTCATTATTCATTATTCATTATTCATTATTCATTATTCATTATTCATTATTCATTATTCATTATTCATTATTCATTATTCATTATTCATTATTCCATACCATTATTCATTATTCATTATTCATTATTCATTATTCATTATTCATTAATTCATTATTCATTATTCATTATTCATTATTCATTATTCATTATTCATTATTCATTATTCATTATTCATTATTCATTATTCATTATTCATTATTCATTATTCATTATTCATTATTCATTATTCATTATTCATTATTCATTATTCATTATTCATTATTCATTATTCATTATTCATTATTCATTATTCATTATTCATTTATTCATTATTCATTATTCATTATTCATTATTCATTATTCATTATTCATTATTCATTATTCATTATTCATTATTCATTATTCATTATTCATTATTCATTATTCATTATTCATTATTCATTATTCATTATTCATTATTCATTATTCATTATTCATTATTCATTATTCATTATTCATTATTCATTATTCATTATTCATTATTCATTATTCATTATTCATTATTCATTATTCATTATTCATTATTCATTATTCATTATTCATTATTCATTATTCATTATTCATTATTCATTATTCATTATTCATTATTCATTATTCATTATTCATTATTCATTATTCATTATTCATTATTCATTATTCATTATTCATTATTCATTATTCATTATTCATTATTCATTATTCATTATTCATTATTCATTATTCATTATTCATTATTCATTATTCATTATTCATTATTCATTATTCATTATTCATTATTCATTATTCATTATTCATTATTCATTATTCATTATTCATTATTCATTATTCATTATTCATTATTCATTATTCATTATTCATTATTCATTATTCATTATTCATTATTCATTATTCATTATTCATTATTCATTATTCATTATTCATTATTCATTATTCATTATTCATTATTCATTATTCATTATTCATTATTCATTATTCATTATTCATTATTCATTATTCATTATTCATTATTCATTATTCATTATTCATTATTCATTATTCATTATTCATTATTCATTATTCATTATTCATTATTCATTATTCATTATTCATTATTCATTATTCATTATTCATTATTCATTATTCATTATTCATTATTCATTATTCATTATTCATTATTCATTATTCATTATTCATTATTCATTATTCATTATTCATTATTCATTATTCATTATTCATTATTCATTATTCATTATTCATTATTCATTATTCATTATTCATTATTCATTATTCATTATTCATTATTCATTATTCATTATTCATTATTCATTATTCATTATTCATTATTCATTATTCATTATTCATTATTCATTATTCATTATTCATTATTCATTATTCATTATTCATTATTCATTATTCATTATTCATTATTCATTATTCATTATTCATTATTCATTATTCATTATTCATTATTCATTATTCATTATTCATTATTCATTATTCATTATTCATTATTCATTATTCATTATTCATTATTCATTATTCATTATTCATTATTCATTATTCATTATTCATTATTCATTATTCATTATTCATTATTCATTATTCATTATTCATTATTCATTATTCATTATTCATTATTCATTATTCATTATTCATTATTCATTATTCATTATTCATTATTCATTATTCATTATTCATTATTCATTATTCATTATTCATTATTCATTATTCATTATTCATTATTCATTATTCATTATTCATTATTCATTATTCATTATTCATTATTCATTATTCATTATTCATTATTCATTATTCATTATTCATTATTCATTATTCATTATTCATTATTCATTATTCATTATTCATTATTCATTATTCATTATTCATTATTCATTATTCATTATTCTATTATTCATTATTCATTATTCATTATTCATTATTCATTATTCATTATTCATTATTCATTATTCATTATTCATTATTCATTATTCATTATTCATTATTCATTATTCATTATTCATTATTCATTATTCATTATTCATTATTAATTATTCATTATTCATTATTCATTATTCATTATTCATTATTCATTATTCATTATTCATTATTCATTATTCATTATTCATTATTCATTATTCATTATTCATTATTCATTATTCATTATTCATTATTCATTATTCATTATTCATTATTCATTATTCATTATTCATTATTCATTATTCATTATTCATTATTCATTATTCATTATTCATTATTCATTATTTCATTATTCATTATTCATTATTCATTATTCATTATTCATTATTCATTTCTTATTCATTATTCATTATTCATTATTCATTATTCATTATTCATTATTCATTATTCATTATTCATTATTCATTATTCATTATTCATTATTCATTATTCATTATTCATTATTCATTATTCATTATTCATTATTCATTATTCATTATTCATTATTCATTATTCATTATTCATTATTCATTATTCATTATTCATTATTCATTATTCATTATTCATTATTCATTATTCATTATTCATTATTCATTATTCATTATTCATTATTCATTATTATTATTCATTATTCATTATTCATTATTCATTATTCATTATTCATTATTCATTATTCATTATTCATTATTCATTATTCATTATTCATTATTCATTATTCATTATTCATTATTCATTATTCATTATTCATTATTCATTATTCATTATTCATTATTCATTATTCATTATTCATTATTCATTATTCATTATTCATTATTCATTATTCATTATTCATTATTCATTATTCATTATTCATTATTCATTATTCATTATTCATTATTCATTATTCATTATTCATTATTCATTATTCATTATTCATTATTTTATTCATTATTCATTATTCATTATTCATTATTCATTATTCATTATTCATTATTCATTATTCATTATTCATTATTCATTATTCATTATTCATTATTCATTATTCATTATTCATTATTCATTATTCATTATTCATTATTCATTATTCATTATTCATTATTCATTATTCATTATTCATTATTCATTATTCATTATTCATTATTCATTATTCATTATTCATTATTCATTATTCATTATTCATTATTCATTATTCATTATTCATTATTCATTATTCATATCATTATTCATTATTCATTATTCATTATTCATTATTCATTATTCATTATTCATTATTCATTATTCATTATTCATTATTCATTATTCATTATTCATTATTCATTATTCATTATTCATTATTCATTATTCATTATTCATTATTCATTATTCATTATTCATTATTCATTATTCATTATTCATTATTCATTATTCATTATTCATTATTCATTATTCATTATTCATTATTCATTATTCATTATTCATTATTCATTATTCATTATTCATTATTCATTATTCATTATTCATTATTCATTATTCATTATTCATTATTCATTATTCATTATTCATTATTCATTATTCATTATTCATTATTCATTATTCATTATTCATTATTCATTATTCATTATTCATTATTCATTATTCATTATTCATTATTCATTATTCATTATTCATTATTCATTATTCATTATTCATTATTCATTATTCATTATTCATTATTCATTATTCATTATTCATTATTCATTATTCATTATTCATTATTCATTATTCATTATTCATTATTCATTATTCATTATTCATTATTCATTCATTATTCATTATTCATTATTCATTATTCATTATTCATTATTCATTATTCATTATTCATTATTCATTATTCATTATTCATTATTCATTATTCATTATTCATTATTCATTATTCATTATTCATTATTCATTATTCATTATTCATTATTCATTATTTCATTATTCATTATTCATTATTCATTATTCATTATTCATTATTCATTATTCATTATTCATTATTCATTATTCATTATTCATTATTCATTATTCATTATTCATTATTCATTATTCATTATTCATTATTCATTATTCATTATTCATTATTCATTATTCATTATTCATTATTCATTATTCATTATTCATTATTCATTATTCATTATTCATTATTCATTATTCATTATTCATTATTCATTATTCATTATTCATTATTCATTATTCATTATTCATTATTCATTATTCATTATTCATTATTCATTATTCATTATTCATTATTCATTATTCATTATTCATTATTCATTATTCATTATTCATTATTCATTATTCATTATTCATTATTCATTATTCATTATTCATTATTCATTATTCATTATTCATTATTCATTATTCATTAATCATTATTCATTATTCATTATTCATTATTCATTATTCATTATTCATTATTCATTATTCATTATTCATTATTCATTATTCATTATTCATTATTCATTATTCTTATTCATTATTCATTATTCATTATTCATTATTCATTATTCATTATTCATTATTCATTATTCATTATTCATTATTCATTATTCATTATTCATTATTCATTATTCATTATTCATTATTCATTATTCATTATTCATTATTCATTATTCATTATTCATTATTCATTATTCATTATTCATTATTCATTATTCATTATTCATTATTCATTATTCATTATTCATTATTCATTATTCATTATTCATTATTCATTATTCATTATTCATTATTCATTATTCATTATTCATTATTCATTATTCATTATTCATTATTCATTATTCATTATTCATTATTCATTATTCATTATTCATTATTCATTATTCATTATTCATTATTCATTATTCATTATTCATTATTTCATTATTCATTATTCATTATTCATTATTCATTATTCATTATTCATTATTCATTATTCATTATTCATTATTCATTATTCATTATTCATTATTCATTATTCATTATTCATTATTCATTATTCATTATTCATTATTCATTATTCATTATTCATTATTCATTATTCATTATTCATTATTCATTATTCATTATTCATTATTCATTATTCATTATTCATTATTCATTATTCATTATTCATTATTCATTATTCATTATTCATTATTCATTATTCATTATTCATTATTCATTATTCATTATTCATTATTCATTATTCATTATTCATTATTCATTATTCATTATTCATTATTCATTATTCATTATTCATTATTCATTATTCATTATTCATTATTCATTATTCATTATTCATTATTCATTATTCATTATTCATTATTCATTATTCATTATTCATTATTCATTATTCATTATTCATTATTCATTATTCATTATTCATTATTCATTATTCATTATTCATTATTCATTATTCATTATTCATTATTCATTATTCATTATTCATTATTCATTATTCATTATTCATTATTCATTATTCATTATTCATTATTCATTATTCATTATTCATTATTCATTATTCATTATTCATTATTCATTATTCATTATTCATTATTCATTATTCATTATTCATTATTCATTATTCATTATTCATTATTCATTATTCATTATTCATTATTCATTATTCATTATTCATTATTCATTATTCATTATTCATTATTCATTATTCATTATTCATTATTCATTATTCATTATTCATTATTCATTATTCATTATTCATTATTCATTATTCATTATTCATTATTCATTATTCATTATTCATTATTCATTATTCATTATTCATTATTCATTATTCATTATTCATTATTCATTATTCATTATTCATTATTCATTATTCATTATTCATTATTCATTATTCATTATTCATTATTCATTATTCATTATTCATTATTCATTATTCATTATTCATTATTCATTATTCATTATTCATTATTCATTATTCATTATTCATTATTCATTATTCATTATTCATTATTCATTATTCATTATTCATTATTCATTATTCATTATTCATTATTCATTATTCATTATTCATTATTCATTATTCATTATTCATTATTCATTATTCATTATTCATTATTCATTATTCATTATTCATTATTCATTATTCATTATTCATTATTCATTATTCATTATTCATTATTCATTATTCATTATTCATTATTCATTATTCATTATTCATTATTCATTATTCATTATTCATTATTCATTATTCATTATTCATTATTCATTATTCATTATTCATTATTCATTATTCATTATTCATTATTCATTATTCATTATTCATTATTCATTATTCATTATTCATTATTCATTATTCATTATTCATTATTCATTATTCATTATTCATTATTCATTATTCATTATTCATTATTCATTATTCATTATTCATTATTCATTATTCATTATTCATTATTCATTATTCATTATTCATTATTCATTATTCATTATTCATTATTCATTATTCATTATTCATTATTCATTATTCATTATTCATTATTCATTATTCATTATTCATTATTCATTATTCATTATTCATTATTCATTATTCATTATTCATTATTCATTATTCATTATTCATTATTCATTATTCATTATTCATTATTCATTATTCATTATTCATTATTCATTATTCATTATTCATTATTCATTATTCATTATTCATTATTCATTATTCATTATTCATTATTCATTATTCATTATTCATTATTCATTATTCATTATTCATTATTCATTATTCATTATTCATTATTCATTATTCATTATTCATTATTCATTATTCATTATTCATTATTCATTATTCATTATTCATTATTCATTATTCATTATTCATTATTCATTATTCATTATTCATTATTCATTATTCATTATTCATTATTCATTATTCATTATTCATTATTCATTATTCATTATTCATTATTCATTATTCATTATTCATTATTCATTATTCATTATTCATTATTCATTATTCATTATTCATTATTCATTATTCATTATTCATTATTCATTATTCATTATTCATTATTCATTATTCATTATTCATTATTCATTATTCATTATTCATTATTCATTATTCATTATTCATTATTCATTATTCATTATTCATTATTCATTATTCATTATTCATTATTCATTATTCATTATTCATTATTCATTATTCATTATTCATTATTCATTATTCATTATTCATTATTCATTATTCATTATTCATTATTCATTATTCATTATTCATTATTCATTATTCATTATTCATTATTCATTATTCATTATTCATTATTCATTATTCATTATTCATTATTCATTATTCATTATTCATTATTCATTATTCATTATTCATTATTCATTATTCATTATTCATTATTCATTATTCATTATTCATTATTCATTATTCATTATTCATTATTCATTATTCATTATTCATTATTCATTATTCATTATTCATTATTCATTATTCATTATTCATTATTCATTATTCATTATTCATTATTCATTATTCATTATTCATTATTCATTATTCATTATTCATTATTCATTATTCATTATTCATTATTCATTATTCATTATTCATTATTCATTATTCATTATTCATTATTCATTATTCATTATTCATTATTCATTATTCATTATTCATTATTCATTATTCATTATTCATTATTCATTATTCATTATTCATTATTCATTATTCATTATTCATTATTCATTATTCATTATTCATTATTCATTATTCATTATTCATTATTCATTATTCATTATTCATTATTCATTATTCATTATTCATTATTCATTATTCATTATTCATTATTCATTATTCATTATTCATTATTCATTATTCATTATTCATTATTCATTATTCATTATTCATTATTCATTATTCATTATTCATTATTCATTATTCATTATTCATTATTCATTATTCATTATTCATTATTCATTATTCATTATTCATTATTCATTATTCATTATTCATTATTCATTATTCATTATTCATTATTCATTATTCATTATTCATTATTCATTATTCATTATTCATTATTCATTATTCATTATTCATTATTCATTATTCATTATTCATTATTCATTATTCATTATTCATTATTCATTATTCATTATTCATTATTCATTATTCATTATTCATTATTCATTATTCATTATTCATTATTCATTATTCATTATTCATTATTCATTATTCATTATTCATTATTCATTATTCATTATTCATTATTCATTATTCATTATTCATTATTCATTATTCATTATTCATTATTCATTATTCATTATTCATTATTCATTATTCATTATTCATTATTCATTATTCATTATTCATTATTCATTATTCATTATTCATTATTCATTATTCATTATTCATTATTCATTATTCATTATTCATTATTCATTATTCATTATTCATTATTCATTATTCATTATTCATTATTCATTATTCATTATTCATTATTCATTATTCATTATTCATTATTCATTATTCATTATTCATTATTCATTATTCATTATTCATTATTCATTATTCATTATTCATTATTCATTATTCATTATTCATTATTCATTATTCATTATTCATTATTCATTATTCATTATTCATTATTCATTATTCATTATTCATTATTCATTATTCATTATTCATTATTCATTATTCATTATTCATTATTCATTATTCATTATTCATTATTCATTATTCATTATTCATTATTCATTATTCATTATTCATTATTCATTATTCATTATTCATTATTCATTATTCATTATTCATTATTCATTATTCATTATTCATTATTCATTATTCATTATTCATTATTCATTATTCATTATTCATTATTCATTATTCATTATTCATTATTCATTATTCATTATTCATTATTCATTATTCATTATTCATTATTCATTATTCATTATTCATTATTCATTATTCATTATTCATTATTCATTATTCATTATTCATTATTCATTATTCATTATTCATTATTCATTATTCATTATTCATTATTCATTATTCATTATTCATTATTCATTATTCATTATTCATTATTCATTATTCATTATTCATTATTCATTATTCATTATTCATTATTCATTATTCATTATTCATTATTCATTATTCATTATTCATTATTCATTATTCATTATTCATTATTCATTATTCATTATTCATTATTCATTATTCATTATTCATTATTCATTATTCATTATTCATTATTCATTATTCATTATTCATTATTCATTATTCATTATTCATTATTCATTATTCATTATTCATTATTCATTATTCATTATTCATTATTCATTATTCATTATTCATTATTCATTATTCATTATTCATTATTCATTATTCATTATTCATTATTCATTATTCATTATTCATTATTCATTATTCATTATTCATTATTCATTATTCATTATTCATTATTCATTATTCATTATTCATTATTCATTATTCATTATTCATTATTCATTATTCATTATTCATTATTCATTATTCATTATTCATTATTCATTATTCATTATTCATTATTCATTATTCATTATTCATTATTCATTATTCATTATTCATTATTCATTATTCATTATTCATTATTCATTATTCATTATTCATTATTCATTATTCATTATTCATTATTCATTATTCATTATTCATTATTCATTATTCATTATTCATTATTCATTATTCATTATTCATTATTCATTATTCATTATTCATTATTCATTATTCATTATTCATTATTCATTATTCATTATTCATTATTCATTATTCATTATTCATTATTCATTATTCATTATTCATTATTCATTATTCATTATTCATTATTCATTATTCATTATTCATTATTCATTATTCATTATTCATTATTCATTATTCATTATTCATTATTCATTATTCATTATTCATTATTCATTATTCATTATTCATTATTCATTATTCATTATTCATTATTCATTATTCATTATTCATTATTCATTATTCATTATTCATTATTCATTATTCATTATTCATTATTCATTATTCATTATTCATTATTCATTATTCATTATTCATTATTCATTATTCATTATTCATTATTCATTATTCATTATTCATTATTCATTATTCATTATTCATTATTCATTATTCATTATTCATTATTCATTATTCATTATTCATTATTCATTATTCATTATTCATTATTCATTATTCATTATTCATTATTCATTATTCATTATTCATTATTCATTATTCATTATTCATTATTCATTATTCATTATTCATTATTCATTATTCATTATTCATTATTCATTATTCATTATTCATTATTCATTATTCATTATTCATTATTCATTATTCATTATTCATTATTCATTATTCATTATTCATTATTCATTATTCATTATTCATTATTCATTATTCATTATTCATTATTCATTATTCATTATTCATTATTCATTATTCATTATTCATTATTCATTATTCATTATTCATTATTCATTATTCATTATTCATTATTCATTATTCATTATTCATTATTCATTATTCATTATTCATTATTCATTATTCATTATTCATTATTCATTATTCATTATTCATTATTCATTATTCATTATTCATTATTCATTATTCATTATTCATTATTCATTATTCATTATTCATTATTCATTATTCATTATTCATTATTCATTATTCATTATTCATTATTCATTATTCATTATTCATTATTCATTATTCATTATTCATTATTCATTATTCATTATTCATTATTCATTATTCATTATTCATTATTCATTATTCATTATTCATTATTCATTATTCATTATTCATTATTCATTATTCATTATTCATTATTCATTATTCATTATTCATTATTCATTATTCATTATTCATTATTCATTATTCATTATTCATTATTCATTATTCATTATTCATTATTCATTATTCATTATTCATTATTCATTATTCATTATTCATTATTCATTATTCATTATTCATTATTCATTATTCATTATTCATTATTCATTATTCATTATTCATTATTCATTATTCATTATTCATTATTCATTATTCATTATTCATTATTCATTATTCATTATTCATTATTCATTATTCATTATTCATTATTCATTATTCATTATTCATTATTCATTATTCATTATTCATTATTCATTATTCATTATTCATTATTCATTATTCATTATTCATTATTCATTATTCATTATTCATTATTCATTATTCATTATTCATTATTCATTATTCATTATTCATTATTCATTATTCATTATTCATTATTCATTATTCATTATTCATTATTCATTATTCATTATTCATTATTCATTATTCATTATTCATTATTCATTATTCATTATTCATTATTCATTATTCATTATTCATTATTCATTATTCATTATTCATTATTCATTATTCATTATTCATTATTCATTATTCATTATTCATTATTCATTATTCATTATTCATTATTCATTATTCATTATTCATTATTCATTATTCATTATTCATTATTCATTATTCATTATTCATTATTCATTATTCATTATTCATTATTCATTATTCATTATTCATTATTCATTATTCATTATTCATTATTCATTATTCATTATTCATTATTCATTATTCATTATTCATTATTCATTATTCATTATTCATTATTCATTATTCATTATTCATTATTCATTATTCATTATTCATTATTCATTATTCATTATTCATTATTCATTATTCATTATTCATTATTCATTATTCATTATTCATTATTCATTATTCATTATTCATTATTCATTATTCATTATTCATTATTCATTATTCATTATTCATTATTCATTATTCATTATTCATTATTCATTATTCATTATTCATTATTCATTATTCATTATTCATTATTCATTATTCATTATTCATTATTCATTATTCATTATTCATTATTCATTATTCATTATTCATTATTCATTATTCATTATTCATTATTCATTATTCATTATTCATTATTCATTATTCATTATTCATTATTCATTATTCATTATTCATTATTCATTATTCATTATTCATTATTCATTATTCATTATTCATTATTCATTATTCATTATTCATTATTCATTATTCATTATTCATTATTCATTATTCATTATTCATTATTCATTATTCATTATTCATTATTCATTATTCATTATTCATTATTCATTATTCATTATTCATTATTCATTATTCATTATTCATTATTCATTATTCATTATTCATTATTCATTATTCATTATTCATTATTCATTATTCATTATTCATTATTCATTATTCATTATTCATTATTCATTATTCATTATTCATTATTCATTATTCATTATTCATTATTCATTATTCATTATTCATTATTCATTATTCATTATTCATTATTCATTATTCATTATTCATTATTCATTATTCATTATTCATTATTCATTATTCATTATTCATTATTCATTATTCATTATTCATTATTCATTATTCATTATTCATTATTCATTATTCATTATTCATTATTCATTATTCATTATTCATTATTCATTATTCATTATTCATTATTCATTATTCATTATTCATTATTCATTATTCATTATTCATTATTCATTATTCATTATTCATTATTCATTATTCATTATTCATTATTCATTATTCATTATTCATTATTCATTATTCATTATTCATTATTCATTATTCATTATTCATTATTCATTATTCATTATTCATTATTCATTATTCATTATTCATTATTCATTATTCATTATTCATTATTCATTATTCATTATTCATTATTCATTATTCATTATTCATTATTCATTATTCATTATTCATTATTCATTATTCATTATTCATTATTCATTATTCATTATTCATTATTCATTATTCATTATTCATTATTCATTATTCATTATTCATTATTCATTATTCATTATTCATTATTCATTATTCATTATTCATTATTCATTATTCATTATTCATTATTCATTATTCATTATTCATTATTCATTATTCATTATTCATTATTCATTATTCATTATTCATTATTCATTATTCATTATTCATTATTCATTATTCATTATTCATTATTCATTATTCATTATTCATTATTCATTATTCATTATTCATTATTCATTATTCATTATTCATTATTCATTATTCATTATTCATTATTCATTATTCATTATTCATTATTCATTATTCATTATTCATTATTCATTATTCATTATTCATTATTCATTATTCATTATTCATTATTCATTATTCATTATTCATTATTCATTATTCATTATTCATTATTCATTATTCATTATTCATTATTCATTATTCATTATTCATTATTCATTATTCATTATTCATTATTCATTATTCATTATTCATTATTCATTATTCATTATTCATTATTCATTATTCATTATTCATTATTCATTATTCATTATTCATTATTCATTATTCATTATTCATTATTCATTATTCATTATTCATTATTCATTATTCATTATTCATTATTCATTATTCATTATTCATTATTCATTATTCATTATTCATTATTCATTATTCATTATTCATTATTCATTATTCATTATTCATTATTCATTATTCATTATTCATTATTCATTATTCATTATTCATTATTCATTATTCATTATTCATTATTCATTATTCATTATTCATTATTCATTATTCATTATTCATTATTCATTATTCATTATTCATTATTCATTATTCATTATTCATTATTCATTATTCATTATTCATTATTCATTATTCATTATTCATTATTCATTATTCATTATTCATTATTCATTATTCATTATTCATTATTCATTATTCATTATTCATTATTCATTATTCATTATTCATTATTCATTATTCATTATTCATTATTCATTATTCATTATTCATTATTCATTATTCATTATTCTTATTCATTATTCATTATTCATTATTCATTATTCATTATTCATTATTCATTATTCATTATTCATTATTCATTATTCATTATTCATTATTCATTATTCATTATTCATTATTCATTATTCATTATTCATTATTCATTATTCATTATTCATTATTCATTATTCATTATTCATTATTCATTATTCATTATTCATTATTCATTATTCATTATTCATTATTCATTATTCATTATTCATTATTCATTATTCATTATTCATTATTCATTATTCATTATTCATTATTCATTATTCATTATTCATTATTCATTATTCATTATTCATTATTCATTATTCATTATTCATTATTCATTATTCATTATTCATTATTCATTATTCATTATTCATTATTCATTATTCATTATTCATTATTCATTATTCATTATTCATTATTCATTATTCATTATTCATTATTCATTATTCATTATTCATTATTCATTATTCATTATTCATTATTCATTATTCATTATTCATTATTCATTATTCATTATTCATTATTCATTATTCATTATTCATTATTCATTATTCATTATTCATTATTCATTATTCATTATTCATTATTCATTATTCATTATTCATTATTCATTATTCATTATTCATTATTCATTATTCATTATTCATTATTCATTATTCATTATTCATTATTCATTATTCATTATTCATTATTCATTATTCATTATTCATTATTCATTATTCATTATTCATTATTCATTATTCATTATTCATTATTCATTATTCATTATTCATTATTCATTATTCATTATTCATTATTCATTATTCATTATTCATTATTCATTATTCATTATTCATTATTCATTATTCATTATTCATTATTCATTATTCATTATTCATTATTCATTATTCATTATTCATTATTCATTATTCATTATTCATTATTCATTATTCATTATTCATTATTCATTATTCATTATTCATTATTCATTATTCATTATTCATTATTCATTATTCATTATTCATTATTCATTATTCATTATTCATTATTCATTATTCATTATTCATTATTCATTATTCATTATTCATTATTCATTATTCATTATTCATTATTCATTATTCATTATTCATTATTCATTATTCATTATTCATTATTCATTATTCATTATTCATTATTCATTATTCATTATTCATTATTCATTATTCATTATTCATTATTCATTATTCATTATTCATTATTCATTATTCATTATTCATTATTCATTATTCATTATTCATTATTCATTATTCATTATTCATTATTCATTATTCATTATTCATTATTCATTATTCATTATTCATTATTCATTATTCATTATTCATTATTCATTATTCATTATTCATTATTCATTATTCATTATTCATTATTCATTATTCATTATTCATTATTCATTATTCATTATTCATTATTCATTATTCATTATTCATTATTCATTATTCATTATTCATTATTCATTATTCATTATTCATTATTCATTATTCATTATTCATTATTCATTATTCATTATTCATTATTCATTATTCATTATTCATTATTCATTATTCATTATTCATTATTCATTATTCATTATTCATTATTCATTATTCATTATTCATTATTCATTATTCATTATTCATTATTCATTATTCATTATTCATTATTCATTATTCATTATTCATTATTCATTATTCATTATTCATTATTCATTATTCATTATTCATTATTCATTATTCATTATTCATTATTCATTATTCATTATTCATTATTCATTATTCATTATTCATTATTCATTATTCATTATTCATTATTCATTATTCATTATTCATTATTCATTATTCATTATTCATTATTCATTATTCATTATTCATTATTCATTATTCATTATTCATTATTCATTATTCATTATTCATTATTCATTATTCATTATTCATTATTCATTATTCATTATTCATTATTCATTATTCATTATTCATTATTCATTATTCATTATTCATTATTCATTATTCATTATTCATTATTCATTATTCATTATTCATTATTCATTATTCATTATTCATTATTCATTATTCATTATTCATTATTCATTATTCATTATTCATTATTCATTATTCATTATTCATTATTCATTATTCATTATTCATTATTCATTATTCATTATTCATTATTCATTATTCATTATTCATTATTCATTATTCATTATTCATTATTCATTATTCATTATTCATTATTCATTATTCATTATTCATTATTCATTATTCATTATTCATTATTCATTATTCATTATTCATTATTCATTATTCATTATTCATTATTCATTATTCATTATTCATTATTCATTATTCATTATTCATTATTCATTATTCATTATTCATTATTCATTATTCATTATTCATTATTCATTATTCATTATTCATTATTCATTATTCATTATTCATTATTCATTATTCATTATTCATTATTCATTATTCATTATTCATTATTCATTATTCATTATTCATTATTCATTATTCATTATTCATTATTCATTATTCATTATTCATTATTCATTATTCATTATTCATTATTCATTATTCATTATTCATTATTCATTATTCATTATTCATTATTCATTATTCATTATTCATTATTCATTATTCATTATTCATTATTCATTATTCATTATTCATTATTCATTATTCATTATTCATTATTCATTATTCATTATTCATTATTCATTATTCATTATTCATTATTCATTATTCATTATTCATTATTCATTATTCATTATTCATTATTCATTATTCATTATTCATTATTCATTATTCATTATTCATTATTCATTATTCATTATTCATTATTCATTATTCATTATTCATTATTCATTATTCATTATTCATTATTCATTATTCATTATTCATTATTCATTATTCATTATTCATTATTCATTATTCATTATTCATTATTCATTATTCATTATTCATTATTCATTATTCATTATTCATTATTCATTATTCATTATTCATTATTCATTATTCATTATTCATTATTCATTATTCATTATTCATTATTCATTATTCATTATTCATTATTCATTATTCATTATTCATTATTCATTATTCATTATTCATTATTCATTATTCATTATTCATTATTCATTATTCATTATTCATTATTCATTATTCATTATTCATTATTCATTATTCATTATTCATTATTCATTATTCATTATTCATTATTCATTATTCATTATTCATTATTCATTATTCATTATTCATTATTCATTATTCATTATTCATTATTCATTATTCATTATTCATTATTCATTATTCATTATTCATTATTCATTATTCATTATTCATTATTCATTATTCATTATTCATTATTCATTATTCATTATTCATTATTCATTATTCATTATTCATTATTCATTATTCATTATTCATTATTCATTATTCATTATTCATTATTCATTATTCATTATTCATTATTCATTATTCATTATTCATTATTCATTATTCATTATTCATTATTCATTATTCATTATTCATTATTCATTATTCATTATTCATTATTCATTATTCATTATTCATTATTCATTATTCATTATTCATTATTCATTATTCATTATTCATTATTCATTATTCATTATTCATTATTCATTATTCATTATTCATTATTCATTATTCATTATTCATTATTCATTATTCATTATTCATTATTCATTATTCATTATTCATTATTCATTATTCATTATTCATTATTCATTATTCATTATTCATTATTCATTATTCATTATTCATTATTCATTATTCATTATTCATTATTCATTATTCATTATTCATTATTCATTATTCATTATTCATTATTCATTATTCATTATTCATTATTCATTATTCATTATTCATTATTCATTATTCATTATTCATTATTCATTATTCATTATTCATTATTCATTATTCATTATTCATTATTCATTATTCATTATTCATTATTCATTATTCATTATTCATTATTCATTATTCATTATTCATTATTCATTATTCATTATTCATTATTCATTATTCATTATTCATTATTCATTATTCATTATTCATTATTCATTATTCATTATTCATTATTCATTATTCATTATTCATTATTCATTATTCATTATTCATTATTCATTATTCATTATTCATTATTCATTATTCATTATTCATTATTCATTATTCATTATTCATTATTCATTATTCATTATTCATTATTCATTATTCATTATTCATTATTCATTATTCATTATTCATTATTCATTATTCATTATTCATTATTCATTATTCATTATTCATTATTCATTATTCATTATTCATTATTCATTATTCATTATTCATTATTCATTATTCATTATTCATTATTCATTATTCATTATTCATTATTCATTATTCATTATTCATTATTCATTATTCATTATTCATTATTCATTATTCATTATTCATTATTCATTATTCATTATTCATTATTCATTATTCATTATTCATTATTCATTATTCATTATTCATTATTCATTATTCATTATTCATTATTCATTATTCATTATTCATTATTCATTATTCATTATTCATTATTCATTATTCATTATTCATTATTCATTATTCATTATTCATTATTCATTATTCATTATTCATTATTCATTATTCATTATTCATTATTCATTATTCATTATTCATTATTCATTATTCATTATTCATTATTCATTATTCATTATTCATTATTCATTATTCATTATTCATTATTCATTATTCATTATTCATTATTCATTATTCATTATTCATTATTCATTATTCATTATTCATTATTCATTATTCATTATTCATTATTCATTATTCATTATTCATTATTCATTATTCATTATTCATTATTCATTATTCATTATTCATTATTCATTATTCATTATTCATTATTCATTATTCATTATTCATTATTCATTATTCATTATTCATTATTCATTATTCATTATTCATTATTCATTATTCATTATTCATTATTCATTATTCATTATTCATTATTCATTATTCATTATTCATTATTCATTATTCATTATTCATTATTCATTATTCATTATTCATTATTCATTATTCATTATTCATTATTCATTATTCATTATTCATTATTCATTATTCATTATTCATTATTCATTATTCATTATTCATTATTCATTATTCATTATTCATTATTCATTATTCATTATTCATTATTCATTATTCATTATTCATTATTCATTATTCATTATTCATTATTCATTATTCATTATTCATTATTCATTATTCATTATTCATTATTCATTATTCATTATTCATTATTCATTATTCATTATTCATTATTCATTATTCATTATTCATTATTCATTATTCATTATTCATTATTCATTATTCATTATTCATTATTCATTATTCATTATTCATTATTCATTATTCATTATTCATTATTCATTATTCATTATTCATTATTCATTATTCATTATTCATTATTCATTATTCATTATTCATTATTCATTATTCATTATTCATTATTCATTATTCATTATTCATTATTCATTATTCATTATTCATTATTCATTATTCATTATTCATTATTCATTATTCATTATTCATTATTCATTATTCATTATTCATTATTCATTATTCATTATTCATTATTCATTATTCATTATTCATTATTCATTATTCATTATTCATTATTCATTATTCATTATTCATTATTCATTATTCATTATTCATTATTCATTATTCATTATTCATTATTCATTATTCATTATTCATTATTCATTATTCATTATTCATTATTCATTATTCATTATTCATTATTCATTATTCATTATTCATTATTCATTATTCATTATTCATTATTCATTATTCATTATTCATTATTCATTATTCATTATTCATTATTCATTATTCATTATTCATTATTCATTATTCATTATTCATTATTCATTATTCATTATTCATTATTCATTATTCATTATTCATTATTCATTATTCATTATTCATTATTCATTATTCATTATTCATTATTCATTATTCATTATTCATTATTCATTATTCATTATTCATTATTCATTATTCATTATTCATTATTCATTATTCATTATTCATTATTCATTATTCATTATTCATTATTCATTATTCATTATTCATTATTCATTATTCATTATTCATTATTCATTATTCATTATTCATTATTCATTATTCATTATTCATTATTCATTATTCATTATTCATTATTCATTATTCATTATTCATTATTCATTATTCATTATTCATTATTCATTATTCATTATTCATTATTCATTATTCATTATTCATTATTCATTATTCATTATTCATTATTCATTATTCATTATTCATTATTCATTATTCATTATTCATTATTCATTATTCATTATTCATTATTCATTATTCATTATTCATTATTCATTATTCATTATTCATTATTCATTATTCATTATTCATTATTCATTATTCATTATTCATTATTCATTATTCATTATTCATTATTCATTATTCATTATTCATTATTCATTATTCATTATTCATTATTCATTATTCATTATTCATTATTCATTATTCATTATTCATTATTCATTATTCATTATTCATTATTCATTATTCATTATTCATTATTCATTATTCATTATTCATTATTCATTATTCATTATTCATTATTCATTATTCATTATTCATTATTCATTATTCATTATTCATTATTCATTATTCATTATTCATTATTCATTATTCATTATTCATTATTCATTATTCATTATTCATTATTCATTATTCATTATTCATTATTCATTATTCATTATTCATTATTCATTATTCATTATTCATTATTCATTATTCATTATTCATTATTCATTATTCATTATTCATTATTCATTATTCATTATTCATTATTCATTATTCATTATTCATTATTCATTATTCATTATTCATTATTCATTATTCATTATTCATTATTCATTATTCATTATTCATTATTCATTATTCATTATTCATTATTCATTATTCATTATTCATTATTCATTATTCATTATTCATTATTCATTATTCATTATTCATTATTCATTATTCATTATTCATTATTCATTATTCATTATTCATTATTCATTATTCATTATTCATTATTCATTATTCATTATTCATTATTCATTATTCATTATTCATTATTCATTATTCATTATTCATTATTCATTATTCATTATTCATTATTCATTATTCATTATTCATTATTCATTATTCATTATTCATTATTCATTATTCATTATTCATTATTCATTATTCATTATTCATTATTCATTATTCATTATTCATTATTCATTATTCATTATTCATTATTCATTATTCATTATTCATTATTCATTATTCATTATTCATTATTCATTATTCATTATTCATTATTCATTATTCATTATTCATTATTCATTATTCATTATTCATTATTCATTATTCATTATTCATTATTCATTATTCATTATTCATTATTCATTATTCATTATTCATTATTCATTATTCATTATTCATTATTCATTATTCATTATTCATTATTCATTATTCATTATTCATTATTCATTATTCATTATTCATTATTCATTATTCATTATTCATTATTCATTATTCATTATTCATTATTCATTATTCATTATTCATTATTCATTATTCATTATTCATTATTCATTATTCATTATTCATTATTCATTATTCATTATTCATTATTCATTATTCATTATTCATTATTCATTATTCATTATTCATTATTCATTATTCATTATTCATTATTCATTATTCATTATTCATTATTCATTATTCATTATTCATTATTCATTATTCATTATTCATTATTCATTATTCATTATTCATTATTCATTATTCATTATTCATTATTCATTATTCATTATTCATTATTCATTATTCATTATTCATTATTCATTATTCATTATTCATTATTCATTATTCATTATTCATTATTCATTATTCATTATTCATTATTCATTATTCATTATTCATTATTCATTATTCATTATTCATTATTCATTATTCATTATTCATTATTCATTATTCATTATTCATTATTCATTATTCATTATTCATTATTCATTATTCATTATTCATTATTCATTATTCATTATTCATTATTCATTATTCATTATTCATTATTCATTATTCATTATTCATTATTCATTATTCATTATTCATTATTCATTATTCATTATTCATTATTCATTATTCATTATTCATTATTCATTATTCATTATTCATTATTCATTATTCATTATTCATTATTCATTATTCATTATTCATTATTCATTATTCATTATTCATTATTCATTATTCATTATTCATTATTCATTATTCATTATTCATTATTCATTATTCATTATTCATTATTCATTATTCATTATTCATTATTCATTATTCATTATTCATTATTCATTATTCATTATTCATTATTCATTATTCATTATTCATTATTCATTATTCATTATTCATTATTCATTATTCATTATTCATTATTCATTATTCATTATTCATTATTCATTATTCATTATTCATTATTCATTATTCATTATTCATTATTCATTATTCATTATTCATTATTCATTATTCATTATTCATTATTCATTATTCATTATTCATTATTCATTATTCATTATTCATTATTCATTATTCATTATTCATTATTCATTATTCATTATTCATTATTCATTATTCATTATTCATTATTCATTATTCATTATTCATTATTCATTATTCATTATTCATTATTCATTATTCATTATTCATTATTCATTATTCATTATTCATTATTCATTATTCATTATTCATTATTCATTATTCATTATTCATTATTCATTATTCATTATTCATTATTCATTATTCATTATTCATTATTCATTATTCATTATTCATTATTCATTATTCATTATTCATTATTCATTATTCATTATTCATTATTCATTATTCATTATTCATTATTCATTATTCATTATTCATTATTCATTATTCATTATTCATTATTCATTATTCATTATTCATTATTCATTATTCATTATTCATTATTCATTATTCATTATTCATTATTCATTATTCATTATTCATTATTCATTATTCATTATTCATTATTCATTATTCATTATTCATTATTCATTATTCATTATTCATTATTCATTATTCATTATTCATTATTCATTATTCATTATTCATTATTCATTATTCATTATTCATTATTCATTATTCATTATTCATTATTCATTATTCATTATTCATTATTCATTATTCATTATTCATTATTCATTATTCATTATTCATTATTCATTATTCATTATTCATTATTCATTATTCATTATTCATTATTCATTATTCATTATTCATTATTCATTATTCATTATTCATTATTCATTATTCATTATTCATTATTCATTATTCATTATTCATTATTCATTATTCATTATTCATTATTCATTATTCATTATTCATTATTCATTATTCATTATTCATTATTCATTATTCATTATTCATTATTCATTATTCATTATTCATTATTCATTATTCATTATTCATTATTCATTATTCATTATTCATTATTCATTATTCATTATTCATTATTCATTATTCATTATTCATTATTCATTATTCATTATTCATTATTCATTATTCATTATTCATTATTCATTATTCATTATTCATTATTCATTATTCATTATTCATTATTCATTATTCATTATTCATTATTCATTATTCATTATTCATTATTCATTATTCATTATTCATTATTCATTATTCATTATTCATTATTCATTATTCATTATTCATTATTCATTATTCATTATTCATTATTCATTATTCATTATTCATTATTCATTATTCATTATTCATTATTCATTATTCATTATTCATTATTCATTATTCATTATTCATTATTCATTATTCATTATTCATTATTCATTATTCATTATTCATTATTCATTATTCATTATTCATTATTCATTATTCATTATTCATTATTCATTATTCATTATTCATTATTCATTATTCATTATTCATTATTCATTATTCATTATTCATTATTCATTATTCATTATTCATTATTCATTATTCATTATTCATTATTCATTATTCATTATTCATTATTCATTATTCATTATTCATTATTCATTATTCATTATTCATTATTCATTATTCATTATTCATTATTCATTATTCATTATTCATTATTCATTATTCATTATTCATTATTCATTATTCATTATTCATTATTCATTATTCATTATTCATTATTCATTATTCATTATTCATTATTCATTATTCATTATTCATTATTCATTATTCATTATTCATTATTCATTATTCATTATTCATTATTCATTATTCATTATTCATTATTCATTATTCATTATTCATTATTCATTATTCATTATTCATTATTCATTATTCATTATTCATTATTCATTATTCATTATTCATTATTCATTATTCATTATTCATTATTCATTATTCATTATTCATTATTCATTATTCATTATTCATTATTCATTATTCATTATTCATTATTCATTATTCATTATTCATTATTCATTATTCATTATTCATTATTCATTATTCATTATTCATTATTCATTATTCATTATTCATTATTCATTATTCATTATTCATTATTCATTATTCATTATTCATTATTCATTATTCATTATTCATTATTCATTATTCATTATTCATTATTCATTATTCATTATTCATTATTCATTATTCATTATTCATTATTCATTATTCATTATTCATTATTCATTATTCATTATTCATTATTCATTATTCATTATTCATTATTCATTATTCATTATTCATTATTCATTATTCATTATTCATTATTCATTATTCATTATTCATTATTCATTATTCATTATTCATTATTCATTATTCATTATTCATTATTCATTATTCATTATTCATTATTCATTATTCATTATTCATTATTCATTATTCATTATTCATTATTCATTATTCATTATTCATTATTCATTATTCATTATTCATTATTCATTATTCATTATTCATTATTCATTATTCATTATTCATTATTCATTATTCATTATTCATTATTCATTATTCATTATTCATTATTCATTATTCATTATTCATTATTCATTATTCATTATTCATTATTCATTATTCATTATTCATTATTCATTATTCATTATTCATTATTCATTATTCATTATTCATTATTCATTATTCATTATTCATTATTCATTATTCATTATTCATTATTCATTATTCATTATTCATTATTCATTATTCATTATTCATTATTCATTATTCATTATTCATTATTCATTATTCATTATTCATTATTCATTATTCATTATTCATTATTCATTATTCATTATTCATTATTCATTATTCATTATTCATTATTCATTATTCATTATTCATTATTCATTATTCATTATTCATTATTCATTATTCATTATTCATTATTCATTATTCATTATTCATTATTCATTATTCATTATTCATTATTCATTATTCATTATTCATTATTCATTATTCATTATTCATTATTCATTATTCATTATTCATTATTCATTATTCATTATTCATTATTCATTATTCATTATTCATTATTCATTATTCATTATTCATTATTCATTATTCATTATTCATTATTCATTATTCATTATTCATTATTCATTATTCATTATTCATTATTCATTATTCATTATTCATTATTCATTATTCATTATTCATTATTCATTATTCATTATTCATTATTCATTATTCATTATTCATTATTCATTATTCATTATTCATTATTCATTATTCATTATTCATTATTCATTATTCATTATTCATTATTCATTATTCATTATTCATTATTCATTATTCGTTATTCATTATTCATTAGTCATTAATCATTATTCATTATTCATTATTAAATAAATATGGGGCAAACAGTAGAACAATTTGATTGACCAACTAAAAGGGGCTCATGAACTAATGCAGTCTCATTGATTAAAACGAAATTAAAAGGTAGCGCAAGGCAGCTAATTATAAAAGAGACAACAATATTACAAATCAAGGAAAAATTACAAACCTCCATAAAAGGTGAACCAGTTGGTAGACTAATGGTAGATGAATATCCGGCAAAAAATAAAACAGCCACCGCATATACCAATGAGGTAGAAGAATTGGCAAAGAGGATCCACACTGCAAGGAGTATACTACATAAGCAGCAGTAAATGCTATAGTGATAAATTGTAGTAACGATAATGTCTAACTTATCATGAAAGCGGATCAATTTAATTCATTGAACCCAGCTATTCAAAAATTTATTGAAACATGTACAGAGGCTACTGGAAGCAAGGATACTGTGCTGTACTATAGACAGCAGAATAATTCGTATCCTGGGAATAACAATAATAAAAACTTTCGGAATAACAACAATAGTTGGCATCAGAATTACCAAGGTAACTACAGAAGAAATACAAATTTCAGAGGTAAAAGAGACAACTACGTAAACCATGGAAGCCGACGACAAAATGACAATGCCGAATATAATTATCGAGCTACCAATAATTATGGAAGGGGGAGCGCTCAAGTTCGACCATTTGAAATTAGAAGATAAACCTTAGGCTTGGTGTGTTTGTAAAATTTTTTAATTTTTATACAAATCAAATTCTTGTCTTACTTGTAGATATAGGTGCAGACATACATATGTCTGATAAAAAAAAAAGGAAAATCTGGGGCAAAATACTTTCATTAATAAGCGGAAAATAACATCGATTAGTGGAATAGGCGAAGGAATCACTAGGTCAATAGGTTCTACTGAACTGGATATTAGGAGAGATGACTTTGTAATAACTCATGAATTTCATGTAGTACACAATTATTTCCCAATACCATGTAGCGGAATTATGGGGATGAATTTTTTGAAGAATTTTAATTGTAGCATCGATTTTATGGAAAATAGAGTGTCTCATTATGAGACCACGGAATTTTCGTACCCTTGCAATTCCAATATAAATGACTGTAATGTTTTACAGCAAGAGCTCAAGTAATACGCAGGATACCTTTTAGCACACCCCATGAAGAATTACTAGTATTAAACCAGGAGATAGAACCAGGCGTTTACATTGCGAATACAATGGTTCGAGGCGATAACGCATATGTTAGAATTCTTAATGCTAACAAGGAAAGCATAACGGTAAACATTAAAACTGAGAATTCGAACGAATATGATGTTATATATCCGGGTCCTAACCAAGAGAAGGACAATAGACAGAATAAAATTTTGGAAAAATTATCGAAAAATTTTCCTGGGGAATTTGAAAATGAACTAACAGAGTTATGCACAAATTATTCTGATATATTCGCTTTGGAAACGGAAACAATTTCCACAAACAATTTTTACAAGCAACATTTAAGGCTAGGCGAGAAAACACCTACTTATATAAAAAATTATAGAATCCCTCATTCACAGAAATTAGAAGTTAATAGACAAGTTAAAAAGTTAATAGACGATGATATCGTAGAACTATCAACCGCAGAATACAACAGCCCATTATTGATAGTACCGAAAAAAGGACTCCCAAATTCAAATGAGAGATGGCGATTAGTTGTAGACTACCGCCAAGTGAATAAGAGATTATTGGCAGACAAATTCCCTCTCCTGAGAATAGAGGATATTCTTGACCAATTAGGAAGAGCAAAATACTTTTTGTGCCTTGACTTGATGTCAGGTTATCACCAAATTGAGCTACATGAAGATTCAAGAGACATTACATAATTTTCAACTGAAAATGGTACTTATCGTTTCAAACGACTCCCTTACGGACTAAAGATAGCTCCAAATTCGTTTCAACGTATGATGACTCTAGCATTCACTGGTTTGAGACCTTTACAGGCATTTGTATAAATGGATGACTTAGTGTTGGGCTGATCTGTAAAACATATGTTGAACAATTCAACAGATGGTTTTGATCTTTGCCGAAAACACAATCTGAAGTTACATCCCAAAAAATGTACATTTTTCATGCACGAGGTTACTTACCTAGGTCATAAGTGCACCAGTGAGGGTATTCTACCAGATGATGGAAAATATTTAGAAATTAAGAATTACCCGGTACCATCAAACGCAGACGAAGCTAGAAGATTCATTGGTTTCTATAACTATTATAGAAGGTTTATTGGTAATTTCGCCGACTACTCCCGTCACATAACGGGACTTACGAAAAAAGGCGTGGAATTCAGTTGGACAGCCGAATGCCAACAAGCTTTTGAATATTTGAAAAACGCTCTACTAAGTCCACAAATACTACGGATGCAAGTAAACATGCATGCGGTGCAGTTTTGACCCAAGAGTATAATGGTAAACAACTACCAATATCATATGCTTCTAAATCTTTCACAAAAGGTGAAAGCAATAAATCGACAATTGAACGAGAACTCACTGCAATTCATTGGGCAATTCAATATGTCTAAAATCATAAATTTAGACACAAAAAACTATATATTCTAATAAGTTTCATAAAAAATCAAAATATTTATATCTTTATTGAATTATAAATGAATACCTAAATATACTATAATCGCTACATAATTACATTTGAACTTATTATTGTGAATTGTTAAATTTAAATTGTAAAAGAATACGAATTACTTAATCAAAACATAGAATACTTGTGTTATATGCATTGTAAGTACAGCACGAACCTGGCTGGCAGGTACCGAAAAGAAAAGAAGGTTACTTACAATTGAACACTGAGCTGGTAAGCACGACCACAATAAAGAATATTATTATACATAATCTAACGCAATTTTTTATTTCTCGTTTTCCAATTTTCTAACCCTACGAACTAATTTATAATTGTTCATGCCGAACAATTATAAACCATTTTGAAAAAGGCTTGGAATTAACATCCATCAAATTTACAGTCCACATCAAAAATAGACTACGCAGTCTCAACATTCCCCAAATCAGCTACGCAGTCTCAACATTCCCCAAACCAGTCTTTTTACATGGTACTCCGATCAAAGAACTGAACGAGTAGACACCACTGAATCGGTATTCACCACAAAATAAATATGAGGTAAAGTTCAACTTTTCTTAACTATTATACACACTGTCAATAGCAAAGAAAAAACCAAACCAAACCCAAAGCAGGAGATAAAAGTGCGGAAAAAGTTATAAATTTGTTAAAATAATATCCTATTAAATCGTGAAAAAACTAGAGAAGTGCGTTAATAATTATAATAATAATTAATACTTATAATATTGATAATAAATTAATAAAAATAACCTATGATAAAATCGGGAAAAAGCCGTAGAAAATCCGCGAAATAATAGTAGAAAAGAACGAAATTTACAACCTAAGCAAAAAGTTGTAAGAAAAATCGAGTTAGTATCAAGTAATACCGTGAAATAATCGGAAAATCTTAAACAAAATATCTGATATTTAACGAGAAAGTGTTTTAAAGCAATATCATTAAACTAAGCTGAAAAAGAAACGAACATATTCAAAGGAAAAAGAGCATATAATTTTGTAAACCTGTTTTAAGTGGCTTGTTGTAATTTTTGTACAGTTAAACAAAAAAAAAAAACAAAAAAAACCCCCGTTAAAAATTACAAATAAAAGAAACCTTCCTTTAAAAATTCGCAAAATTTCATAATCTTATGTACATGTTTCGGTACCGTTACTTTTTTTTCCTCAGTTTGCAAAATTCGTTTGTACATACAACATAGTTACATATAAAAGTGTTGGTCGCCGGTGTACTTAAGAGAAACAAAAAAAGAGAACAACAAATAATTTCTAGTTCGTGTAAATTTGAGTACTCTTTTATCTCTTCAAATTAAAAAAAAAAAAAAAAAAAACCAAACGCTAGTAACTTATATCATCGGTTGCAACGTGTTCCAATAAACAGCCAAGGGCAAAATACAGCCAAGGACAAAACAACTCATACGAAATAATTATATTATATATTAAAGGTAAATTGCATTCATTATAAAAAAAATAATAAACAAGATAACAAATTTCTCAAATCTAAATCAACACAATTACGTTTAGTCAAATGGTAATTAATATTTTCAATATCAAATGTATTTTTATAAAATTTATTTATTTATCACAAACTTTTAAAACATAATTGTGAATCGTGTTTATGGAAAAAGTGCACAAATCATCAAATCAAGTCATAAGATCAGGGAATAATACACAAAAAATACATATGAATATAATTTCAAAATTATGATAAATCGAGTGTTCGAATCGAGAATTATTTAAAAATATTACTAATTCTTAATCACTACTAAAGCTCAATCAAGTTAAAACAAACATTTCAACACTTCAAATCTTGATCATTCGTAAATCACTTTCTAGCATAGAAAACAGGCGGACAATTTAATTAAAATTTAACTGGAAGTCTCAATTATTACTTTAAAAAATTTAACGAAGGTTGAGATAATGTTTGTTGAATAAATACCTATAGTTAAATTAAATTAGCTGCTCAAATTTTTCTACAGTCTTGGAATGTATGAGATAAAAAAATTATATTCTGTATATTATTGAAATACACTTTATAACCTGATAAATACACCAAGCTACCAATTCACTTAAGGGAAAATCTATGAGATTTAACAGTTAGAAGCTAAATGGTGATCTAAATTGAAAAATTAGCATTCTTATTTGAAATTTTAAACTTTATTTACAACATCGAAAAATAAGTTCTTTAATATCATGGAAGACTTAAACATAATTTATTATGTTCTCTAAATATAATTCGTGTCTTTGTTAACTACGATAATTATTACACAAACCACCGTAATCGGAGTGCATCTTAACATCCCATATATTTAGGGAAAGTTGGGTGACTTTTTCGTTATCTCCTAAACGACGCCGGTGGCACTTAAAGTTTAATTGGCATACCAAACCAACAATTTATTCTAATTAATCTAGTCTCTAAAGGAAATGAAAACAATCAACAAGTTATACTTTCCTTGTGGTTTTCAGTTATAAACCATCTAATTTTCGTCTTAATAATTCTCATATCAAGTCACAAATTTTATTGTCATTAAACTAGTCTCTAAAGGAAATAAAATCAATCCACAAGTTTAGTTCCTTCCGGTTTCGGTTATAAACCTTGTTAACGTTAATTTCTCCCAAGGAATTTGCAATCCTTCCAAATTGAAACTCGTGAACTTATTCAGCAGTTCAACCGTGAAATTCAATCAATCTCTAACGCGGAAAATTTTTATCGATTAAAATTTATAATATTTTACAAAATAAATTTATTCAACCAACAATTGTTTACATTTATTGCAATTCATATTACAATTTAGTTTGCTAAACTTCACAATAGCTTAACAAATCTATTTGATTTCGAAAAGAAATGTACAAAAAAAAAAAAAAACACTATGTTCAAAAATTATACACCTCTTAAAAATAATCTTTATTGTCATTAATTCTTTGCCTTCGGTCAATTACATATTCATATAAATACATATTCAATTGCTCATTTAATTGTCAACCAATCTCAATTGACATCTCCAATTCTTTTTACCATAAAGCGATCAATAAAAAAGGCATTAATAAAAATAAACAAAACATGCAGTTTTTTTAATTATTAACCAAAATTAATGAAAATTTCTGCAGCTATTGTTCAAAATACTCAACACAACGCTCACACATATAAAATATAAGTTTTACGAACTACATATCGTCAATTGATATCTGCTTAATCTGGTCAAAAATAATTTTATTAAACACATACATAAATAAACAAATTTTTAAATCAGATCACAAAAACTGAATTACGATGTTTAAAAGAAATGTTTACTAAAAAAATTTTTACAAAAAAAATCTTCTTCCCATATCCACATATGTAGGTACAACATTGTGGAAATTTAACTGTGTTATTATTGGAAATATTATTGGAAATTATACACAGTATCTCCGTGCTCCTTTAATTACTCATTTGTATTAACCCGTAGTATCTGTAGTCTAAAAATTAGATCGATTTAACCCCCTTTCCCGTAATCCAATCGAACTCAACTTGGCAGGCGACTTGTGGCGACGATAAAAATTATCTAACAATTTTTTTTTTTTAAAGAAAATTTTGAAAAAAAGAATCAAAATAAGTTTGGTTTTCACATAGATATTTTCAGCCAATCAATTATTGATTTACATAATGTTAAATTAATTTACAAATCAACGAAGTTTAATAAAAACTTCATTTGTTTTAATTTGTTTAATTTTCAATTGGAATTGTTTACTAACCTCGCTAATACAACAAATCATTTCGTACTCGAATAAAAATTAATTACAATTGAATGAAAGGAAATCCAATAAAAATTTAAGTGAAAATTTACGCCAGATTTCGGAAGTTCTAAATTTCAGTTTTTTAAAATTTAAATAAATAACCCATTTATCAGCGGTATAACAACGAGAAGTTTGGTTTCATCCCAGATTATTTAATAGCTTATTTACAATATTTCCCTTGAAAATAGATTCTTCAATCTGTTGCTAGTTTAAGCTGGCCTCGTTTTGTTTATTTGCATATTAAAAATTATCGCTCACCACAAACTTCTCAGTTCTCGCTCCCTACTTTTTTATTCAAATTGAATAAAAATTTCCCAAAGGATAACTTTTTAGAATTTTGGTTGTATTTACATTTTCAATTGCACTTTGTTCAGCAAATATGAGCTCTCTCAGTGAAAAATTTGTCTTCGAATGCGAACATCTGCTCCAATTTGTTCAAAAATTTAATAGAACCCCTTTCGAAGATCAAACTGACTCAGTTCTTGAGGTTAAACTAAAGGACTTGGAAGCAAGATGGACAAATGTGGATGCATCTTACGAAAAAGTTATGCTAGCTCCCGAAGCAGAAATTAACTCAGATTTTGAAGAATCTCCTAGAAATAATTATGACGAATGCGTTGACGCATACTATCATTGCACTTCTCAAATTCTAGATTTAAAAAGAATGGCCGGATTGAACACAATTCCAATTCAAGGTTTCAGATCATCATCTCGATACTCTTTGCCACAACCCAATGCGCACAATAGTGACACACGTAAAACGAATGTGTGCATTAAAGTTCCTCCTTGTGACACAGAGGTTTTCAGTGGTAACTATGAAGAATGGCCATCTTTTCGTGATATGTTCACGGCCGTATACGTAAACCACCCAAAGCTCACTCGTGTGCAAAAATTATTTCAGTAGATAAGATATAGGAGAACCAGGAATTTTTCATTTTCGCCACCGTTAGATGGCGCTGTTTGGTTGAGGTCTATACTAACTAACTTGAGGACAAGACTATTGAAATTAGTTTGGTTGGTGTCTACACTAACTAACTTGAGGGCAAGACCCGCTAGGGGCGCTGTTTGGTTGAGGTCTATACTAACTAACTTGAGGACAAGACTATTGAAATTAGTTTGGTTGGTGTCTATACTAACTAACTGTTTGGTTGAGGTCTATAGCAGAACCAGGTTTATAGGAGAACCAGGAATTTTTCAATTTTTGCCCCGTTAGATGGCGCAAAGTTGAATAACTTTTTACTATAACATTGAATAACTTTTTACTTTGCTATGTGTAGCGAAGACAGATTAAATTACTTCTAATCAAGGTCTATACTAACTAACTTGAGGACAAGACTATTGAAATTAGTTTGGTTGGTGTCTATACTAACTAACTGTTTGGTTGAGGTCTATAGCAGAACCAGGTTTATAGGAGAACCAGGAATTTTTCAATTTTTGCCCCGTTAGATGGCGCAAAGTTGAATAACTTTTTACTATAACATTGAATAACTTTTTACTTTGCTATGTGTAGCGAAGACAGATTAAATTACTTCTAATCAACTGAAAAATACTTTCTAAAATCTCCGTGCGCATGATACATAAAATGCATACATATAAAAATTTACCACACAATTGCAAGATTGCAACAAATCGACAGTTTGTAAACAATAAAACAAATAGAAACATACCAAAACACTTGAATCAAAACTAAACATGATTGAAACAAATCGACAGTTTGTAAACAATAAAACCAATAGAAACATAAATGTGGTCACTTATCACTACACATGTTTGAAAATTTTTATGTATATAACAAAAATCTAGATAAACATTAGTGTTTTAACATGATCATAAAATCCTTATAAAAAGGCATAGTTTTGGAAAATGATAAGCCTGGTTAATAAATCATAAATAGATTTGATTAAAATTAAAATAAATAACAACACTTTTAAAAATACGTTACTTATTGGAAATTGGGTACCTTTTTCCTATGTTATGTGTAGTGAAGACAGATTAAATTATTGTTTATCATAACTACGGATAGATTAACCAAAATAATATTAAGGAAAAATAGTTTCATTTCGTTCAGTAGTCAACTACACGGGAAACTATTAATTACAAATTTTGATCGAAATAAAAAAATAACAAAAATTAATTAAAAATGGAAAACATGAATTTTTTTAAGTGCTCGCTCTGCACCATTTTCTATGAGGATGAATCAGAATTCCTCAAACACATGGAAAATAGTTTGGAGTGTATGGAAAACACTCCCAGCGTAGAATGTGTTTACTGCAGTAAATACATACCGGGTGTATCCAACTACGTAATACACACAACAAACTGTCTCATTGAAAATGAGATAGAGCGAATCTCTACTCATAATGTTTCTTCATTTGATACTCCTGATGTTTCTTCATATAAAAATTCATATGATATGCTGTTCCTTAGCGGAGAATTGATTGATGAAATACCCACCAACCAAATGGGTTTCTTGAATATAGAGGATTGGATTCCTGAGACACCTGAAACACCACCACCACCTCAAATCACATATAATTTATGGGACTCACAAGATGACTTATCTGATGACTTATTATTAGTACAAGCCTACCGCCAAAATGAAAGTTTGATAAACAATATATATAGAAATTCTATATAAAAATATTAATAAATTTTAATTTTTTGAAAATAAAGAAAACAAATAAAAGTCAAAATTTAAAATCCATTTTGTTTTATTTAATATGTAGATATATCGATAACTTATCTTTTACAGCGAGAAATATTTTTTACATTGTTGAACTACTTTTTTATCATTAAAATTATAATCAGTTTTTCTAAATTGACTTAAAAATAGTTTCAAACGTTTTTGCTGTGATTTATATAAACTATAAAGTAAGCAATAATGACCACAAGTCTTTGAAAAATATCCCTGTAGTTGCTGTTTATTGATTTTAAAGTTGTTGCTGTTATTTTCTAAAAATGTTAGAAATTCTAAATTTAAGGGCTGTTGTCCATAAGAATCAAAAAACTCAGCATTATTATAAACGTCAAAATAAAATGCAATCCAATGCTGTCCTGTTTTGTATGATGGATCTGTATTGGCAATAAAGATAGCTGGACGCTTAGGTATACGCTTTGGAAGTTTATCTGAAGCAAAAACACCTTGGAAATACTTTCGGGTAGCTTTGTTTTTTAAAAGCGCTTTTTCAATCTGTATGGTATTCATTTTTATAAAGTTATTTTACCGTTTCTATTTTTATCAATTTCAATCATAGAATCATATTCACAATAAACAAGACATGTCACTGGTTCCAACAAAGCTCGTGTGAATTTTCCTTCAATGCGTACATTTCCTTGCTTTAAAATCTTTGCACATAAATCGTTATTAGAATGATCAGGTGAAAGATCAAACCCCAAAATGAATGAACCATTATCAAATGATTGTTTATTTATATGAATTCCTCTATCGGAATTCTTTATTCCAATAGCATTAAATAACATATTGTATGCTCTCGTACTTCTATGGGTTACACCGGAATAATCAAATTCTAATGCTTGTGATGGAATTTGAATACCATTTACTGACAAATTTAGTGTTTGTAAATAAAAATGTTTAAACTCAAATGGATCCATTTTTATATTCCCTGAGTATGCAACATTTCCAACCATACAAAATGCTAAAAATGTAGGTAATTGACCAATTACTACATTATCCATAGATAAACTATGATTTCCAGGATACATGGTAAACGATTTAATTTCAGTTCTATTTAATGGATATATGGCTGGTTTTTCCTGCAACATTTTATGGTGAGCTAGTAATATCCCCGGATTAACAGTAATGTGATTCATATATAATTGAGCCTCCAAAATTTTCAATTCAGCACCAGTTGATTCGAGATCCATCATATAAAATGATGATTTCTCCAAATTAAATACAATACGTAAATCTACATTATTTAAAAGTAATTTAGGCTGACTAAAGATATCACCATGAACTCGTCCAATTAACTCAACTTTATTACTTCGTGCAAATAACTTGTTAATTTGTTTTTGTCCTTTTCGAAGTTCACCATCGATATAATAGTCAGGATACCATCCAGATGATGTTAGATGAGTTCGACTAGCATCACTTCCATAATTAAGTAATGTTTGTATATAAGTCTTATAGTGATAGTTATTATCGCTATGGGATACGGGAACATTATTCAGATAGACAGAAACACTTCGAAACAGAGAATGTAGAATATTATTTACAACTCCAATTGAATCGTCTGTAATATCTGAGTTATCCTTTGCTTTGAGTTGAATTACTAATCTTAGGTATACGCTAGACAAATCACGATATGTATCTCCATTACCGAGACACACAAATTCTATAGAGCTGGGGTTGTCCAAAGTTGCGATAGGATTGTAGGATACTTCTTCGGTGTTTAAAATACTAGTTTGAATGGGATGTGGTTCAAATAAATCCAATTCACTTTTCATACATTCTATATGTTTTGACATGTTCATTTTGAAAATATGTCTTTAATATTTATATTGGTGTTTTTCTTCTTTTTCTTCCTTATGCGCTTCACTTTAGAATGTTTGAGAGACTGACGATTTCTTTTTTTATTTCGACGTTTTATACGTCTCTTGCCTGAACCTCGTTGGAACTTGGAATATATTTTTTTGACAGCTTTCTCTGATAAGTTATTTAACGCAATTTTTCCTTGTTCATCCAAAATATTTCGTAAAGGCTTGCGACCGAAGTCATTTAATATAGCTTGTCGCTGGCTGCGACGTGAGTTATCTTGCGGGGATAGCGAATTTAACTTCAATAAATTAATACAGTTGTTGATAATAAGTTTAACTTATATGTACATATACAGTTGTTGTTTATTTCTAAAAAAAAAATATTACATTAGAAAAAGTAAATATAAAATACCGCACTGCTACTTACCGCAGTCTTTATCCCCAGCAAACTGACTTCACATTTAGAGCCACCGTTTGTTTGGGTATCTTCATTCTATTTTCACTCAATTGTTAAAACGGTTCTATTCCGTTACAGAACCTGTTTTCTCATGAAACACTGCAGTAGAATGAAGATAAAAAAGACTGCAATAAATTTGGCGACGACAATGACCACATAGCAAACAAATAAATGAACATAACAACATACGCACACACCTACATACACCAAAAATAAAGCAATTACCATTGCTATGTATGTATGTGCGTATGTGTACAAACATGTAAATAAAAAGACAAATATATGAGCGGTTCCAGCGGCATCCCCACCCCCGTGGATCGACCTCGATTCACTATTCGAAGTCCAGGACTGCAAGCTTGGACACAGGGCGCCTCAAAATACCGGAACACGTTCTGACATCAGCACGACGAATGACACCATCACTGCCCTTGTAAACTTCTTCTATTCGACCTCTCTTCCACTCTCGGCGAGAAACGGCTGGATCGCAGATGAGAACCAAGTCACCAGGAGCCATAGGTTGTGTGTATTCGCACCATTTTGACCTTCGTGTAAGCGTTGGCAAATACTCAATTATCCACCTTTTCCAAAAGTGGTCACGGAGCTGACGGGAGATTCGCCACTGTTTTCTCGAAACAGCTGGCTTATCGATGACTGTTCCCTCTAGTGTTT
The DNA here is from genome assembly GCA_963682025.1 of Cordilura impudica. Taxonomy (NCBI): domain Eukaryota; kingdom Metazoa; phylum Arthropoda; class Insecta; order Diptera; family Scathophagidae; genus Cordilura; species Cordilura impudica. The sequence goes on along the minus strand of OY821518.1, from coordinate 165,906,923 downwards.
GCGCAGTATTAGGCGACCCCAGCAAAAAATGATTCGGTGTTAGCGGCTCTTCGTCCTCATGGCTGACAGGCAAATGAGTCAATGGACGAGAATTCACAATATTTTCCGCCTCGATGAGAAAACTTTGTAAGGTGTGTTCCTTAGGGGCCACTTCTGTCAGAGTCACTCGGAGTACTTTTTTTACACATTGGACCATTCGCTCCCATATGCCACCTTCCGCCGGATTATATGGACAATTGAACTCCCAGTCTATGCCCTTTGTTGTCAACTCATCTTGTATTCGAGCCACGTCAAAGACTTCTTCGAACCTCTTAGCTTCTTGGTTTACACCAACAAAATTCTTCCCATTATCGCTACGCATCTTCAATGGGGTACCACGTCGATTTATGAAATTTCTTATTGTCAATATACAAGCATCTGTTGACAAATCAAAGGCCACCTCTAAATGAACTGCTCTGATAGTTAGGCACGTAAACAGAGCAACCCAACGCTTTTCGTGGCGGCGACCAATTGTAATGTTAACTGGTCCAAAATAGTCAACACCAGTGTATGTAAACGGACGCACATATGGAGTAAGTCTGTCGGTTGGCAATGGACCCATATAAGGCGGCGCTGGACTTGCACGACGAATTTTACAAATGTTGCAAGTTGAGATACATTTACTCAGAAGTCTTCTAAGACGTGGAATCCAAAATGTTTTTCTGATTTCCCCCAATGTAGCCTCAAAGTTTTGATGTTTCATCTTATTATGCATATGAGCTACAATAAGTTGGGTTAAGTGATGAGTGGGCGACAGTATGATGGGACGTCTAGAGTATAGTGGTAACCAACTGGCTGCATCGATGCGACCATACACTCGAAGACACTTTTTGTCATCAATATAAGGCGATAAAGTGTACAGGTCGTTACATTTTGGTATGTTGCCACCAGATTTTAAAATTTGCAATTCATCGCCAAAACTCTCTTGTTGTGCAAGTTGACATAAAATATTTTCAGCATCTCTTAATTCGGCAGCAGTTAAACAACTTGTGGCATTGTCTAATTTCTTCTTACGACAGTAGTCAACAAATCTCCGAGCCCATGCCATAGTTCGTTTGAGCCTGAGAAATGAAGAAAAACGTTTAAAATCAATGATTAAATTTGAACTAACCAGTAATGCAAATTTCGGCCGCAGTTCCTCTTCACAGCAATCATTGTGTTCACCACAATCTGATGTTGGCCACCCGTCTTCATGGTTGTATAGAAATTTTGGGCCTTGAAACCAGCGTTGCTCATAAGAAAAATTAACTTTATTTTTCGTTCTGGTTGTTTCATCGGCAACATTAAGGTCCGTGGGAAACCATCTCCAATCAGCTGGGCGCGTAGAGTCCAATATTTCGGAAATTCTATGGGCAACAAATGGTTTGTATCTTCTACTTTCTGAACAAATCCAATTGATGACTGTTGTAGAATCGCTCCAAAAAATACAACGGGAAACCTTTAGCGAATGCTCCTCCAGTATTGTACACATCAGTCTTGTTCCCAACACGGCTGCTTGTAGTTCTAATCGGGGAATAGTCATGGTCTTCATTGGAGCGCATTTTGACTTGGCAGATATAAAAGACACACTGATTTTCCCGCAAACTGTTATATATCGCCAGTAAGACACAGCACCAAATGCGTCTTCACTGGCATCGACAAACACATGTAGCTCCAATACATCGGGCAATCCAGTTCCAAAGTAAAATCGTGGCACATGTACATCGGAGACATTTTGCAAATCCTGGCGCCAATTATTCCACAGAACTTCTAGTCCCTCAGGCAATTTTTCATCCCAACGTGTATCGCTTCTCCAAATTTCTCTCAATAACAACTTAGCAGTTATCATAAAGTGGCACAAGAATCCAATGGGATCATAAACGGACATGACCACACTTAGCAACTCACGTTTTGTAGGGCACCTTAATCCTTTAACAATTTCTTCGTTAACCCGATGAAATTTAAAGATAAATTTAAATGCGTCGTCTTTCGGGTGCCAATACATGCCCAGGATTTTTTCCATCGATGTCCCAAATTCATTTAAATCGAAACGGACGTGATGATCCGAGTCTCCCTCTAGAGCCATAACCACATCCAATGAGTTTGATGTAAAATTACGTAGAACAAACCCAGCAGTCTTATGTATATCGCGAACTTGCGTAGCTATTTCGATGGCTTTTGAGACATCTTCAAAGCTGTCAACGAAATCGTCAACATAATGGTGTTCCAATATAGACTTAACGGCCCTTGGGAAACGGTCTCTGAACTCTAAAGCGTTTTTCTCCTTTACATATTGAGCAACACACGGGGAGCAGGCAGCACCAAACGTCATCACGACCATTTCATAAACATCAGGTGAACAGCTTCCACTTTTTCGCCATAGAAATCTTTGCGAACATCGATCTTCAGGAGCCACAACGATTTGGTGAAACATTTCTTTAATGTCTCCACACACAGCTACTGCACCAACTCGAAAATTAAATAAAACAGATGGCAGTGGCTTATATTTTTGAGGACCCTTTAGCAAATTTGAATTTAGTGAAACACCTTCCACCTTGGCAGCAGCGTCAAACACCAAACGAATTTTCCCTGGCTTATTGGGATTAATCACTCCAAAATGAGGCAAGTACCATGTCCTTGCATTACAGCTTTGGGCCTCAGATGATGTCAGTTTACGTACATACCCTTTTTTCTCATAGTCGGCAATAATATTTTTGTACGCCACGCCAAAGTCAGGATTTCTTTTCATTTTCCTTTCCATACCATAGAGACGATTAAGGGCCATAGCATGGCTATCCGGCAGGACTACGTCATCATGGCACCACAGTAGTCTAGATTGAAATCTTCCGGCAACTCTCTTCGTTGAATCATTTAAAATCTTTTGAGCACGTGCAACTTCTTCAGACTCAATGACCGGTAGAGCCTTAACTCCAAAATTCTCCGTCTCAAAATAACTTGCCACCAAATCATATAAATTGTCCGGCTGTGCTGTCAGCAAACACGTACGGGCTGTAGGGTGACCTCCTTTCAAATTTCCAAAAACGATCCACCCTAATGGCGTGTTGGCAGCATATGGACCAGCTTCCTCAAGAGGCACTATTTCATCCGGCAATCCTAAATGGCAATGGTCCAAACCAATCAACAATTTTGGAGCCACATTGCCATATGAGGCTATAGGAATACCATGATTCTTTATTAAATTGGCATCAAAACTCTGGTTTGGCAGTTTTAGATTCGAGACACCATAAACATTTTTCAAAGCGTATTTCCTCTGCTTGTTGACACCACTTACATGAAGATCGACTACCGTGGCTACCTCCTGTGACGACTTTCCACCATACCAGTTCAAATTCAACTTGCTTTGTCTTCCCTGAAGTCCAAGCTGCCTCACCAAAGCACTATCCATCATGGTGACCGATGAACCTTCATCTAAAAGAGCATAAGTCTCCACAACACAATTAGGGCCATAAAGTTTCACTGGTAGCACTCTAAACAGTAGCTCATTTTTCTCAAAAATGCTTGAAACGCAACTTAAAACTGGCTCACCAATCTGACCACTATCAGCTGAAGACAAATTTGAACTGTTATTTGCATTTGATACACTGGGCTGATCTTCATGTAACAATTTGTTATGCTTTCTTCGGCAATTTTCAATTTGACACTCTTTACGTCGACGGCAATCCCTGCTTGAATGTCCTCCACTTAGGCAAGAGAAACATAACCTCAACTTTTTCACTTCAGTCCATCTGTTCTGTACGGTGAGCGATAAAAATTTCTTGCATTCAAAAATTCTATGCTGTCCGCGGCAATGGGGACATTGGATCTCCCTTCGTTGTACATCTGATGCATATAAGACCACTCTCTTTTTAGACTCACTGTTATTTGGGCGACTGGTACTCGTACTGGCTGTTTGAATACTTCTTACCAAATTGGCTACACCTTGAAGCCAATTGCTGAAATCCAAAACAGTGGGCCACTGACGTAAACTCGCTGCATACTGTGCCCAATCCAAACGACGGCTCATAGGAAGCTTTTGCACTAACTCCTCCATTAATGTCGGGTTCGACAGATGCTGATGCCCATTTGCAGTTTCCAAAAAAGCGGCCAAATTTCTTACCTTTACTGAAAATGGTATCAGCTTCTCAACCGCATTTTCTCCAATCGGCAAAATTTCCCGCACTTGCTGCAGTTGGCATCGTATCAACAACTCCGGGCGACCATATTGGAACTTCAGTTGCTCAATCACTGTTGGAACATTGTTTGGGTGAATGAGCAACGATTTGACACACTCCCGGGCTTCACCTTTCAATGCCTTTTGTAGCCGCAAACAATTTTCAAAATGGCTATAACCATACGCTGCAGTGGTGTTGTGAAAGGCTGACAAAAACATAGGCCAATCCTCAGCAGCGCCATTAAATTCAGGCAGGTCGTAAATTTTCCTCGGCGTCGGCATTAAACTCTGCACCTGATACGTCGCTGTCGGCTGCTGCACACTCTGCGGCTGCGCTGCTAACATCTGCTGCTGACCTTGGTAGCACGGAGCCATTGTGGCGTCAGTGCTTGCAAAGAAAAATGGCGATGAATCGCGTCGATCCATAATGTCTTCAGGGCCACTGCTATTGGAAGTACCGGCGATGTTATCTGGAACAGCTGGCGTAGTCCCGTTTGACATTGGCATACTTGGTGGATTACTTACACGATTTGTAGTTGTAGCAGCTTTCAGGGCTCGTTGGGCATTTAAAAGCTGTGCCTGTAACACATCGATTTGCCTTTGAAGATTTTCCATCTCTGGGTGGGCAACTTGATTGGGAAATGACGTCATTGGCGTCTGATGGCTACTTACACCTGGTGCTGGAGTCAACGGTGGCGGCACGTGTGACAGCAGAAAGCTTGGAGCGGTGTTTTGAACATTAAGCGTGGGCTGATTTGTCCCACGAACACTTGTGTTGATCTCGGTGGCTGTGGTAAGTGACTCTGATGATGGTCTGGCTGTAGAGGAACTTGTGTGGGGCACCGGCGGCATTTGGGCCACATTCACACCTTCATCTGCTCCGGCGGACATGGAACCGGTGGGCTGTCTACTTACTGTGACCGGCAACGAATCAACTGTCGGCGGGTTTCGCGGACTTCTTCTTGGCGGGGAACGTTGCATCGACATTTATACGACAAACTTAGAAACAATGAATCGCCAAAAAAAATGCGAAATAAAATTTTGTCGCTGGCTGCGACGTGAGTTATCTTGCGGGGATAGCGAATTTAACTTCAATAAATTAATACAGTTGTTGATAATAAGTTTAACTTATATGTACATATACAGTTGTTGTTTATTTCTAAAAAAAAAATATTACATTAGAAAAAGTAAATATAAAATACCGCACTGCTACTTACCGCAGTCTTTATCCCCAGCAAACTGACTTCACATTTAGAGCCACCGTTTGTTTGGGTATCTTCATTCTATTTTCACTCAATTGTTAAAACGGTTCTATTCCGTTACAGAACCTGTTTTCTCATGAAACACTGCAGTAGAATGAAGATAAAAAAGACTGCAATAAATTTGGCGACGACAATGACCACATAGCAAACAAATAAATGAACATAACAACATACGCACACACCTACATACACCAAAAATAAAGCAATTACCATTGCTATGTATGTATGTGCGTATGTGTACAAACATGTAAATAAAAAGACAAATATATGAGCGGTTCCAGCGGCATCCCCACCCCCGTGGATCGACCTCGATTCACTATTCGAAGTCCAGGACTGCAAGCTTGGACACAGGGCGCCTCAAAATACCGGAACACGTTCTGACATCAGCACGACGAATGACACCATCACTGCCCTTGTAAACTTCTTCTATTCGACCTCTCTTCCACTCTCGGCGAGAAACGGCTGGATCGCAGATGAGAACCAAGTCACCAGGAGCCATAGGTTGTGTGTATTCGCACCATTTTGACCTTCGTGTAAGCGTTGGCAAATACTCAATTATCCACCTTTTCCAAAAGTGGTCACGGAGCTGACGGGAGATTCGCCACTGTTTTCTCGAAACAGCTGGCTTATCGATGACTGTTCCCTCTAGTGTTTGCGCAGTATTAGGCGACCCCAGCAAAAAATGATTCGGTGTTAGCGGCTCTTCGTCCTCATGGCTGACAGGCAAATGAGTCAATGGACGAGAATTCACAATATTTTCCGCCTCGATGAGAAAACTTTGTAAGGTGTGTTCCTTAGGGGCCACTTCTGTCAGAGTCACTCGGAGTACTTTTTTTACACATTGGACCATTCGCTCCCATATGCCACCTTCCGCCGGATTATATGGACAATTGAACTCCCAGTCTATGCCCTTTGTTGTCAACTCATCTTGTATTCGAGCCACGTCAAAGACTTCTTCGAACCTCTTAGCTTCTTGGTTTACACCAACAAAATTCTTCCCATTATCGCTACGCATCTTCAATGGGGTACCACGTCGATTTATGAAATTTCTTATTGTCAATATACAAGCATCTGTTGACAAATCAAAGGCCACCTCTAAATGAACTGCTCTGATAGTTAGGCACGTAAACAGAGCAACCCAACGCTTTTCGTGGCGGCGACCAATTGTAATGTTAACTGGTCCAAAATAGTCAACACCAGTGTATGTAAACGGACGCACATATGGAGTAAGTCTGTCGGTTGGCAATGGACCCATATAAGGCGGCGCTGGACTTGCACGACGAATTTTACAAATGTTGCAAGTTGAGATACATTTACTCAGAAGTCTTCTAAGACGTGGAATCCAAAATGTTTTTCTGATTTCCCCCAATGTAGCCTCAAAGTTTTGATGTTTCATCTTATTATGCATATGAGCTACAATAAGTTGGGTTAAGTGATGAGTGGGCGACAGTATGATGGGACGTCTAGAGTATAGTGGTAACCAACTGGCTGCATCGATGCGACCATACACTCGAAGACACTTTTTGTCATCAATATAAGGCGATAAAGTGTACAGGTCGTTACATTTTGGTATGTTGCCACCAGATTTTAAAATTTGCAATTCATCGCCAAAACTCTCTTGTTGTGCAAGTTGACATAAAATATTTTCAGCATCTCTTAATTCGGCAGCAGTTAAACAACTTGTGGCATTGTCTAATTTCTTCTTACGACAGTAGTCAACAAATCTCCGAGCCCATGCCATAGTTCGTTTGAGCCTGAGAAATGAAGAAAAACGTTTAAAATCAATGATTAAATTTGAACTAACCAGTAATGCAAATTTCGGCCGCAGTTCCTCTTCACAGCAATCATTGTGTTCACCACAATCTGATGTTGGCCACCCGTCTTCATGGTTGTATAGAAATTTTGGGCCTTGAAACCAGCGTTGCTCATAAGAAAAATTAACTTTATTTTTCGTTCTGGTTGTTTCATCGGCAACATTAAGGTCCGTGGGAAACCATCTCCAATCAGCTGGGCGCGTAGAGTCCAATATTTCGGAAATTCTATGGGCAACAAATGGTTTGTATCTTCTACTTTCTGAACAAATCCAATTGATGACTGTTGTAGAATCGCTCCAAAAAATACAACGGGAAACCTTTAGCGAATGCTCCTCCAGTATTGTACACATCAGTCTTGTTCCCAACACGGCTGCTTGTAGTTCTAATCGGGGAATAGTCATGGTCTTCATTGGAGCGCATTTTGACTTGGCAGATATAAAAGACACACTGATTTTCCCGCAAACTGTTATATATCGCCAGTAAGACACAGCACCAAATGCGTCTTCACTGGCATCGACAAACACATGTAGCTCCAATACATCGGGCAATCCAGTTCCAAAGTAAAATCGTGGCACATGTACATCGGAGACATTTTGCAAATCCTGGCGCCAATTATTCCACAGAACTTCTAGTCCCTCAGGCAATTTTTCATCCCAACGTGTATCGCTTCTCCAAATTTCTCTCAATAACAACTTAGCAGTTATCATAAAGTGGCACAAGAATCCAATGGGATCATAAACGGACATGACCACACTTAGCAACTCACGTTTTGTAGGGCACCTTAATCCTTTAACAATTTCTTCGTTAACCCGATGAAATTTAAAGATAAATTTAAATGCGTCGTCTTTCGGGTGCCAATACATGCCCAGGATTTTTTCCATCGATGTCCCAAATTCATTTAAATCGAAACGGACGTGATGATCCGAGTCTCCCTCTAGAGCCATAACCACATCCAATGAGTTTGATGTAAAATTACGTAGAACAAACCCAGCAGTCTTATGTATATCGCGAACTTGCGTAGCTATTTCGATGGCTTTTGAGACATCTTCAAAGCTGTCAACGAAATCGTCAACATAATGGTGTTCCAATATAGACTTAACGGCCCTTGGGAAACGGTCTCTGAACTCTAAAGCGTTTTTCTCCTTTACATATTGAGCAACACACGGGGAGCAGGCAGCACCAAACGTCATCACGACCATTTCATAAACATCAGGTGAACAGCTTCCACTTTTTCGCCATAGAAATCTTTGCGAACATCGATCTTCAGGAGCCACAACGATTTGGTGAAACATTTCTTTAATGTCTCCACACACAGCTACTGCACCAACTCGAAAATTAAATAAAACAGATGGCAGTGGCTTATATTTTTGAGGACCCTTTAGCAAATTTGAATTTAGTGAAACACCTTCCACCTTGGCAGCAGCGTCAAACACCAAACGAATTTTCCCTGGCTTATTGGGATTAATCACTCCAAAATGAGGCAAGTACCATGTCCTTGCATTACAGCTTTGGGCCTCAGATGATGTCAGTTTACGTACATACCCTTTTTTCTCATAGTCGGCAATAATATTTTTGTACGCCACGCCAAAGTCAGGATTTCTTTTCATTTTCCTTTCCATACCATAGAGACGATTAAGGGCCATAGCATGGCTATCCGGCAGGACTACGTCATCATGGCACCACAGTAGTCTAGATTGAAATCTTCCGGCAACTCTCTTCGTTGAATCATTTAAAATCTTTTGAGCACGTGCAACTTCTTCAGACTCAATGACCGGTAGAGCCTTAACTCCAAAATTCTCCGTCTCAAAATAACTTGCCACCAAATCATATAAATTGTCCGGCTGTGCTGTCAGCAAACACGTACGGGCTGTAGGGTGACCTCCTTTCAAATTTCCAAAAACGATCCACCCTAATGGCGTGTTGGCAGCATATGGACCAGCTTCCTCAAGAGGCACTATTTCATCCGGCAATCCTAAATGGCAATGGTCCAAACCAATCAACAATTTTGGAGCCACATTGCCATATGAGGCTATAGGAATACCATGATTCTTTATTAAATTGGCATCAAAACTCTGGTTTGGCAGTTTTAGATTCGAGACACCATAAACATTTTTCAAAGCGTATTTCCTCTGCTTGTTGACACCACTTACATGAAGATCGACTACCGTGGCTACCTCCTGTGACGACTTTCCACCATACCAGTTCAAATTCAACTTGCTTTGTCTTCCCTGAAGTCCAAGCTGCCTCACCAAAGCACTATCCATCATGGTGACCGATGAACCTTCATCTAAAAGAGCATAAGTCTCCACAACACAATTAGGGCCATAAAGTTTCACTGGTAGCACTCTAAACAGTAGCTCATTTTTCTCAAAAATGCTTGAAACGCAACTTAAAACTGGCTCACCAATCTGACCACTATCAGCTGAAGACAAATTTGAACTGTTATTTGCATTTGATACACTGGGCTGATCTTCATGTAACAATTTGTTATGCTTTCTTCGGCAATTTTCAATTTGACACTCTTTACGTCGACGGCAATCCCTGCTTGAATGTCCTCCACTTAGGCAAGAGAAACATAACCTCAACTTTTTCACTTCAGTCCATCTGTTCTGTACGGTGAGCGATAAAAATTTCTTGCATTCAAAAATTCTATGCTGTCCGCGGCAATGGGGACATTGGATCTCCCTTCGTTGTACATCTGATGCATATAAGACCACTCTCTTTTTAGACTCACTGTTATTTGGGCGACTGGTACTCGTACTGGCTGTTTGAATACTTCTTACCAAATTGGCTACACCTTGAAGCCAATTGCTGAAATCCAAAACAGTGGGCCACTGACGTAAACTCGCTGCATACTGTGCCCAATCCAAACGACGGCTCATAGGAAGCTTTTGCACTAACTCCTCCATTAATGTCGGGTTCGACAGATGCTGATGCCCATTTGCAGTTTCCAAAAAAGCGGCCAAATTTCTTACCTTTACTGAAAATGGTATCAGCTTCTCAACCGCATTTTCTCCAATCGGCAAAATTTCCCGCACTTGCTGCAGTTGGCATCGTATCAACAACTCCGGGCGACCATATTGGAACTTCAGTTGCTCAATCACTGTTGGAACATTGTTTGGGTGAATGAGCAACGATTTGACACACTCCCGGGCTTCACCTTTCAATGCCTTTTGTAGCCGCAAACAATTTTCAAAATGGCTATAACCATACGCTGCAGTGGTGTTGTGAAAGGCTGACAAAAACATAGGCCAATCCTCAGCAGCGCCATTAAATTCAGGCAGGTCGTAAATTTTCCTCGGCGTCGGCATTAAACTCTGCACCTGATACGTCGCTGTCGGCTGCTGCACACTCTGCGGCTGCGCTGCTAACATCTGCTGCTGACCTTGGTAGCACGGAGCCATTGTGGCGTCAGTGCTTGCAAAGAAAAATGGCGATGAATCGCGTCGATCCATAATGTCTTCAGGGCCACTGCTATTGGAAGTACCGGCGATGTTATCTGGAACAGCTGGCGTAGTCCCGTTTGACATTGGCATACTTGGTGGATTACTTACACGATTTGTAGTTGTAGCAGCTTTCAGGGCTCGTTGGGCATTTAAAAGCTGTGCCTGTAACACATCGATTTGCCTTTGAAGATTTTCCATCTCTGGGTGGGCAACTTGATTGGGAAATGACGTCATTGGCGTCTGATGGCTACTTACACCTGGTGCTGGAGTCAACGGTGGCGGCACGTGTGACAGCAGAAAGCTTGGAGCGGTGTTTTGAACATTAAGCGTGGGCTGATTTGTCCCACGAACACTTGTGTTGATCTCGGTGGCTGTGGTAAGTGACTCTGATGATGGTCTGGCTGTAGAGGAACTTGTGTGGGGCACCGGCGGCATTTGGGCCACATTCACACCTTCATCTGCTCCGGCGGACATGGAACCGGTGGGCTGTCTACTTACTGTGACCGGCAACGAATCAACTGTCGGCGGGTTTCGCGGACTTCTTCTTGGCGGGGAACGTTGCATCGACATTTATACGACAAACTTAGAAACAATGAATCGCCAAAAAAAATGCGAAATAAAATTTTGTCGCTGGCTGCGACGTGAGTTATCTTGCGGGGATAGCGAATTTAACTTCAATAAATTAATACAGTTGTTGATAATAAGTTTAACTTATATGTACATATACAGTTGTTGTTTATTTCTAAAAAAAAAATATTACATTAGAAAAAGTAAATATAAAATACCGCACTGCTACTTACCGCAGTCTTTATCCCCAGCAAACTGACTTCACATTTAGAGCCACCGTTTGTTTGGGTATCTTCATTCTATTTTCACTCAATTGTTAAAACGGTTCTATTCCGTTACAGAACCTGTTTTCTCATGAAACACTGCAGTAGAATGAAGATAAAAAAGACTGCAATAAATTTGGCGACGACAATGACCACATAGCAAACAAATAAATGAACATAACAACATACGCACACACCTACATACACCAAAAATAAAGCAATTACCATTGCTATGTATGTATGTGCGTATGTGTACAAACATGTAAATAAAAAGACAAATATATGAGCGGTTCCAGCGACATAGCTTTACTGGTATCAATTGCTTGATTTTTAATTGTATTTACTCCAGAAAAAATTAAAGGTTTTAATGTTCTAAATAGTGATGAAAAAAATGAACCGATTCCGCGACCATGCTGCAAAACTCGTGGAGTCACATATAATGTTCCGATATGACTTATTCCACCGCCCTGCTGCCTTGAGTAGTATGCATTATATACTTGATCCATCACGATGATTTATCAATCTGACAACATTTTACAAAACTCTCTACATTTATAGTGTTTTAATTTTTTTAAAGTGTAATGTTATAAAATTCGGTGTTGTTGAGGATTCGAAATTGTATTGAGTTCCATCTAAATTAGTTATGAGTATTGAAATATCGTTAATTATTGATATTTCTAAAGGATAGTATTCCACATTATGAAAATCATAGCAAACGCTATGTCCCTTATATGGTAATACTCGAAGACATCTTATATTTTTGTTTCCAATACATCTCGGTTTTATAATATCACTATAGATAAATAAAATTGTTGGTTCCTCGGCGGATCCATCATTTAAATATAATTCAGTTACTCCAACTTCCCAATCCTCTTTTGAAGTTATTGCAGGTAAATTAACCAAATTCGTAAATGCATAAAGAACATTATCTTCATAAACCATTAAAGAGTTATTACTTAATAATGTTACATAAAAATTGTTTGGTATGTTCATGGTTAAAAGAATCTAATATGAATAAAACACATTTTTTATTTGTTTAATCTTTTATTAAAATTTTCTTAATAAAGTGATTTCCATTTTATCCAACTTTCCCCCTTTTGAACAGATCTGGTATCGTATGGATGTTTTATTTTGGGGTTCCCCTTTGATTTAGGCCTTGTATCTTTATGTGGAGTTTCTGTTGTCGTTTCATCAAATAACAATTTCTTTTTAGATTTAACACTTGTATTTTTTTCTTCTGATGTTTCTGTTTTTTTCTTTTTTAAGTACGGATAATCTTTATCTTCTAATTTACGTTTGGAAATATTTAGGTATTATTCATCTAAATCGTTATCTTTAAAAAATTTTAATTCGTTTTGATTTATTTTTAATTTAGGTGTAGAGTTAGAAAATTTTTCAGGGGTTTCAAACTTATCATAGTTTTCAGTTACTTCAAAATTCTTTTCCAAATTTTTATTCATCATTGGATCAGTATTATTAATAACAAGATTTTCGTTTTCTTTCACAACTGATTTATGATTATCCGTTAATGGTTTGACGGGATTAATTTTTCTTTTTATAAACATATTTAATTCTTGTTTGATTTTAATCCATTTGTTGAAGTCTGATATTGACTCATCATTTAGGTATGGTATTAGTTTTCTGGTAATAAATTCAGAAGATAATTGATCTTCTAACATTACATAATAAGTATTTGGATGTAGTAATATAACTTTATTAAATTTTCCTTTATTAGACATTTTCTATTAATTTTCCAATAAAGCCTCCCAACAGTGACGATAGCAATACAGGTAAAAATCCACCTTTTGACTTTACAGATCCATTTGATTTTGAAATGATTCGAAGTTCTTTTTTATATCTATTTAAAATTGTATGATCTTTAGGTTTAAGTTTATTATTTCCATTTAGGGTATTGAATATTATTTCAATTATAGTTTTTATAAAATCATCGTCAACATTTTCAAGTATTGCTTTCCGTAGTTTTCCGTTATTCGTCTTGAGAACATACAACATATGCTTGTTTTCCTTCAATCGTTTTAAGTTCTTTTTTAATACCATTTTCAGTTGTATCACAATAGCAGAAACAAAAATTTGGATTGAAGATATTTGTTCTGTATCTTAATAGATCGTTTATACTTTGAGTAAGGTCAATCAATAAGTAACCATGAGGTTTGTTAGTAACTTCTTTATATATTCTCATTAATTCTACTGAATTTCCGGGTTCAATTTGTCTTGCTAAATGCTGAAACTGTAATGTATCCCTTGGATTTTTAAATACAGCAATATATTTTGAGTTCAACGAAATGTCTCTTGTATGAGACGATTTATGAAAAATATTTTGAGTTACAACAATAACGGAGAAATTTCTGTGATGAGACCTTTTTGTGAAAAGCTCACACACATTCTTATTAAATGCGCCCATCATTAAATCATCTAAAATAAGTAAAACTGGTTCATGTAAATCATTGTCCAAATCATTTGGTATCCCATTATAATATTCTATATTATTAAAATTTGGTTTGGCATTTTCTTCTCCGTAGCACCAAATAATTCTGGTAATTGGTGAACTTATTAAAAATTGCTTGCAACTTATAAGATTTTTTAAAAAGGTGGTTTTTCCAGATCCTGAAGGTCCACTAATCAGCATTGTGAATGGATGCGTGAACTGATAAAACATCTTGTAGTATTAAATGTTGAATACGAAATGAAAAACATATTTATAGTTTTAAACTTTTATTTGGTCTTATATACATTTATCTAAATTAAAATGTCGTATATGTATATTTTTCTATTAGATTGATTACAGAATGCTTTCTAAAGCTATATACAATGCATTTGCAAGTATCAGGTCCTTCCAAACAAGTATCTTCAGACCAAGGACAATCATTAAAATGCTCTCCATGCACAGTTTCCAATAGTACTTTATTTTCAAAGATATCAAGAAGATTTATAAAATTGAGTATAAAGTTCATATCATCCAAACATATGATTCTATTAAAATCACGTAAAAAGGTTTCAATTTTTGCTCTCAGTGCCATGTTATTTCTTCTCTTTACTAGCTTATACTAAAAACACCTTTTATATATATATAAATATACTATATATGTTGAGGGTTCTATCGTGAACTATTCAAATATGAACATAGTTCATATAATTTAGCCTGCGTTACACACACACACACACACAGTGATATTTCTAAGAATATTTGTAATTATGTATTTTTAATTATAAGAAATCCCTAATTGATTGGAATTACGTACATATGTATTATCTTAGGATGTTTTTACTACTGTTTTCCTAAGATAATATAACACATTGGGGGGAATTCATAATATCACTAAAAGTTTTGCTTGTGTGTAGACGCAAGTGTAGTTATTAGTTCTAGATAAGGCTTAAGATTTTTATATATAGTTATTAAGGTTTTATTTTCAATAAAGAAATTAGTATTGTACATTCACTCAACTATTCGAGTTGTTCTCCATAGATACAAACATTTAGTACCGTCAACATCAAGCTTACTGGTTCTCCTATATTCACCCAAAAAATAAAAAATAAAAATTAAAAATGGAAAATTTAATTAAAATCGAGTGCTCCGATTGCGGAATTGTTGTTGAAGGAGTAGCAAATTTGGAGCTACACCTTCTACAAAAATGCGTCGGTAAAACTAAAAGACGTGGTATTTTTAACATCAATCCAATGCCAAAAAAAGTAAAAGTTAGTGTACCAGAAATATTTTGTCAAGTATGCAAAAAAAATATCCTTGAAAATAAGTATAAAATTCATTTGAGGACAAATGTGCATAAGGATAATTCCGAAAGATTTTTGAAGGAAAACATTTTCGAAATTATTTTAAAAAATCCAATGGTTGTAAAACAATATCGGATTTATAGTAATTTGAAAAACGAAATTGAAATTAAAAAATTTTTGCTTGATACAAAAATATTCGTAAAAGAACTTATAATTGAAAGGTTAATAGAATTTGACTTCATAAAATTGAATATGGTGCTATTTCGACTGTACGTGAAAAATTCAACCGAAGGAGAACCAATATCATCATTAAAACATTTTGCAACTTCATTCAATAGTATAAGAAATATTGATGAAATTGATGAAGTAATTGGAGATTTTAATAATGAGTTGGAAAGACAAGCGAGTGAGTTCCAGGAGAGAGATAGCGGATGGGCAATCGACCATTTCAAATATATCGAGATGACTGTATGCAAATTGGAGAGTATTCCGATTGGGAATTACATACCGGTGCCAAAAGCAATAGCAGCAAAAAAAGCTGTCATAAACGTAAGAAATAGTGATTCTTTCTGCTTTAAATGGTGCGTTTTAGCCGCAATAGCATTAAAGAAGGACAATTGGAGTGCTTCCGATAAAAAAAAATTATGTGATACCAAATATTATAAAATTAATGATATAAGTTCCAATAAAATTAAATTTCGGGGAATAACTCTAGACTTTTCGAATATGTCATTTCCAGTTTTATTGCCGGCACTTAAAATATTTGAACAAAATAACCCAAACTTCAGCATCAACATTTATGAATTAAAGAAAGCAAATAATAAGTTTAGAGTTGTGGGTCCTGCAAGACAATCCAAAACTGTTAAAGAGTACCATATTAATTTGCTGACTTTAGTAAATAATGGTAACTATCATTACTCTCTAATAAAAGATATGCAGAGATTGGTGAAAACGCAATTTGTAAATTCTAATACTCCCGGACAATTTTGTGACTTATGTCAAAATTTTTATTTCAATAACTCCGTGCGCCACAAAACGGAATGTTCAAAAGTAACAACAACATACCCAAAGCAAGGTTCAATGCTTTCATTCACACACTTCGAAAGAAAGATTTCTCCGCCAGTTGTGGTGTATGCTGATATGGAATCTGTACTTTTACCTGTATACAACAAAACAAGAGGGAAAGGAACTACAGTAATTCAAAACCACAAAGCGTGTGCAGTAGCATACTATATAAAACATACGTATAATGGCGAATTAGATGAATATTATTCATTTGAAGGTATGTTTTATTCAGTCTTAAATATTTATTCCGTATTAAGTTGTATACTCTTTTTCAGGAAAAACATGTGTACGAGAATTTTTGGATCATCTTTACAATAGAATGAATGCAGTATATGACATGTATTGGAAAACAGACGCACCACATATAGATGTTCCATTAACACCAGAAGCAGAATTAAATTGTTGTGCATGCAGTAATAAGATAAGCGGTGAGAAAGATAAGTTTTATAATTACTTTAGTGGGATTCTTATGGGATATATACATAGTTATTGTAAAAATAAGTTCAAGTTTATCGTACCTTTTGTACCAATTTTCTTTCATAATTTAAGTAGGTACGATATCCATCTTTTTATTACAGAATTAGGTAGTAATCTTTCAGTTATACCATGCAATAAGGAGCTATATATTTCAATGACCAAAAAATTTTTAGACGGGAATAAAATTAAATACACATTAAATTTTATAGATTCGAACAGGTTTTTAAATTCCAGTATAGAAAAGTTGGCAAGCTACTTAAATAAAGAAGATTTTAAGATACTCAAAAAGAAATACCCTAAACAAGAACATTTCGAAGTTATGAATAGAAAAGGTGTTTTCCCGTATGACTATGTTGATAGTTTTGAAAAACTGAATGAGCAGTCTTTACCCAACAGAGAGCATTTTTATAATCATTTAGATGACAGGGAGTGTTCTGAGGAAGACTATACTTTTGCTAACAAGGTTTGGAATATATTTCAATGTCGTACTCTTAAAGACTACATGTTGTTGTATCTTAAGAGCGATGTTTTTATTTTGTCGGATATTTTTGAGAATTTTAGATCAGTTTGTAAGAAAATTTACGGTTTAGATCCATGTAACTATGTTACCGCTCCTTCTTTGTCATGGGATGCTATGCTCAAATATACAAGTGTTAAAATGGAATTAATAAGTGATCCTGAAATACATTCATTCCTCAAAACTTCCATTCGAGGAGGAATTACGCAGTGCACTTATAGACTTTCGAAGGCTAACAATAAGTACATGAATGAATATGATTCTGCTAAAGACGAAAATTACTTAGCATATATAGATGCTAATAACTTGTATGGTTGGGCCATGTCACAAAAACTCCCCATTTCAGATTTTTCGTTTTTATCTCATGACGAAGTTGAAAATTTCAAAGTAAGCGAATATAGTGATGAATCTACTTACGGATATATTCTAGAAGTTAATCTTGAATATCCCAACTTAATTCATAATTCTCATAACTATCTTCCATTTTGTGCGCAAAATAAAATACCACCTGGAGGAAAACTCCCCAAATTATTAGCTGATCTCACTGATAAAAAAGATTACAAAATTCATATAAAGAACCTACAATTGTGTTTAGAACAGGGATTAATACTTGTAAAGATTAATAAAATTTTAAAATTCAAACAAAGTTTTTGGTTGGAACCCTATATAAGCTTAAACACAAATCACCGTAAAACATCAAAAAATGAATTTGAAAAGAATTTTTTTAAATTAATGAATAATGCTGTATACGGTAAAACGATGGAAAATGTAGAAAAGCGTCGTGATGTGAGATTAGTTACTAATTATGACAATCGCAGAAATTCCGAAGGGTGTAGAGCTCTTATAGCTAAACCCAACTTTTCTGGTATAGACGTATTTGATAATGGACTGTATGGTATAGAATTGAACAAATTAGAGGTACATCATGACAAGCCAATATACATAGGTGTAACAGTATTAGAACTATCAAAATATTTAATGTATGATTTTTATTACAATTTTTTGGTTAAAGAAGATAAAAATCTGAAATGTATCTACATTGACACTGATTCATTCATTATATCCTCCAAAAAAGACATTTACGAAATTATTAAAAACAATAGTGATAAATTTGACACTTCAGAATATAAACCCGAAAATGTTTATGGGATTAGGTCTTTGAACAAAAAAGTTCTGGGCTTAATGAAAGACGAAAATTCAGGTAAAATTATGAGAGAATTTGCAGGTCTGAAAGCAAAAGCATACGCTTACACGGTAGGAGATCATGAAAATTACACCAAAACTATTAAAAAAGTAAAAGGAGTAAAAAAATCAGTTGTTAAAAAATTAGAACTCCGTAATTATCAAGAATCTATAATAGAGAGAAAAACATTTTATGGTGAACAAAGGGTTATTCGCAGTAGATCCCATAAATTATATACGGAAATTGTAAATAAAATAAGTTTAAACTATAAGGATGATAAGAGATATGTTTTACCTAATAATGTGGATACATTAGCTTGGGGGCATTATAAAATAAGTGATGTAGTTTTGTAAGTTTTATTTTATTTCCAACAAAATATTGTACTTTTTATTTAAATAAAAATAAAAACAAAAAACATTGAAACAATTTGTTTTATTTCATATATAATTTATTTATTCTTTTTTGAACATTGCCATTTATTAACTTTATTGTCTTCCACTTTTTTCTTACATCTATCTTCAATGTGATCGTTGCTACCACAGTAGTTACAATATTTCAGTTTTTCATACTTGACTTCAGAATTTTTAAAAATGCGATCCATTTAGCTTAATACAGTTGTATGGTACCTTCTTAAATGATTTTATTCAATTAAAATTAATTTAACAACATATTCTCCTTTTATACTTCTCAATACTATATGTTATTTTAATAATTTATTTTTATTTATCCAAGAGTTATGAGATTCATCAAAACCTAACCATTTGACAAAGAGTTTCTTTCCCCTTCTTTTTAAAACTTTTTCAATCAGAAAATCATCTTTGTTTTTAACCTTTTGTAGTTCATATTCATAAAATGACCCTAGTATTATATCATTTCTATAATCTTTAATTAAATATGTCACAGGATTGGTAATATTTACTTTATCTATAGTAAAAACTTCTGTTGACCAATTTGGTTCATAGCCCTTAAAAAAAATTCCCTTGTATTTGCTGATTCTGACATGATCACCTTTTTTAAACTTATGACGCGGGAATGATTTTGGAAAATTATAAACTGTGTGTAACAAATGAATTTGATTAGATTTATTAACTTCAGACGGTCTCCTTTTAATTGTACGGTGATAGGTGTTATTGTATTGTGAAACTAAACTGTCAATATCATCAACCCACTTGTAGTTTCCTCTCATACTAAACATTTTCCACATTAATGTTTTTAAAGTTCTATTAAAACGTTCACATATTGATGCTTTTAAATGGGTATATGTATGATAATGGTTAATATGATTTGTTTTCATTAATAATTTAAAATCTTTATTGAAAAATTCTTTCCCTTGATCAGATTGTATATTTTTTGATTTTGTTTTTAATCGTTTAAACATTTTAACCATGGCAGTAACAATTTCTAAAGATTTTTTTGATTTAACTGGATATGCAAAAGCATATTTTGAAAAAGTATCTATCCCAGTTAAAAGATACTTATACCCATTATTCATTTTAGCAAATGGAATCATTTCTACTAGATCTATTTGCCATGTATCATTATAGCCCTTTTGTATGAATCTACGTCTAACAAAATTTTTTCTTACTGACTTATGAATTTCATTAACAACTTGCTGTTTACTCATCTTTATTTATTACTTATTTTTAGTTCTTAATAATAACTTATGTATTTTAATATCCGATTTTATTTTGTCAGGCATTTTTTTACTAATTTCAAAACATAGCCGCATCAAGTCCACTTGCACATCTTTATCGTATGATTGTTCAAGATCCGATAATTGAATACTGATTTTATTGAGTTCTGCACATCTGGGTATGAAATAGGTGCGATAAAAATGAGATATTTGTTTCTGTAATATTGTATTCCAACACAGAAATGACGTCAAAAAAATTCCAACTCGAATAATATTTCTCCAAGATTCACCATCAATTTTGATCTTATGACCATTTTGTGATATAACTAATACACAATGTCCGCCTCTTTTGAATTTAAATTCACAACAAATTCTGCTTAATGTTGGATGATCCAATTCTTCATATAGATCGATAAATTCGTACTGATCAAGTCTCATCTGAATATATTCCTTATATGCCATCAGATGAATCCATTCATCTCTAGTAAAGCCAACAGCATTTGTTTTATTGCTATGAATCCAGAGGAGAGGTTGAAAATTATTTTTTGTAGAAAATCCACACCTTAATTTTAATTTTAAATTCAGTAAGTACTCCAGATGATAGATAAGTGTATAATCTTGTTTCCTTTTAGATAGTTTTGGTTTTTCTATTTCACAATAAGTATGATCCATTTCAACTGAGGAGATATACTAAACTAAGTTGCCCAAAAAATATAAACTGGTATATAAGAATTAACAATTTTAACAAAATTAACAGATAAGGTGTAGCATTAGTTAATTTTCAATATTGTTATGGAAATCAGGGTACTATATTTACAAAAGAGCTTGCATTTATGGGCGGAGCTAAAAAATTCTGAAGTAAAAGAGCATTCTTCAGAGCACAAGTTCCATGGTTGTGAAAACTGCAACGGATGCAATCTGGATATTCTCTTTCGAGACGCTTTAAATTGTGGTAACATATATTTTCAATATTGAATATATTTTTCTGCAACATCTCTTCAAGCCACTTTTTCTTTTCCAAACCCTTGACATAAACGCGAAAATTGATATTTGCGTTAATGAATTTACATACACTCTCAAGTGATACATTTCCGTCTTCCCACTGTAGATGATGGTGATTTTTAGTCAACCATTTTGCTTGTTTCTGCTTTTCTGGTAATAAATATTTAAATTCAAAGGGTGGCTTTATGATGAAATTATAATACTCTTTAGTATTGAAGACCATAGCAATTTCTTTTGGTATGAAATTATTTGAATTTCCCCTAAATCCTTGCAAATCAACAAAAACTATTGGAAAATTTTCCATTCTTCAAACTATTTTTATGTATTTGAAATTTTCTATGGAGAAACAACTCGAATAGTTGAATGAATGTACAATACTAATTTCTTAATTGAAAATAAAACCTTAAGAACTAAACACATTCTACGCTGGGAGTGTTTTAAATAAAACAAAATGGATTTTAAATTTTGACTTTTATTTGTTTTCTTTATTTTCTTTTTGGCTCACAAACTCAAGAATAGCTCTATTATATTTGGATTCATCTCTACCACGATATATTATTTGTTCAATTTTATTGTCAGTCAGTTTTTTGAATGGGTTCTTCATAGGAAACAGCTCGCTGAGGCGTTTAGGTAAAAATATCCATAGGAAATTACCATCTTCATCTAACAAATTTAAAGTCATTTTAGAACCAATTTGCGTGTCCTTTAATTTGCATCCAGTTATTGTATATGGATATCCGATTTTTAAATTAGCCACTCTTGTAAAGCCTTCTCCAGAATTGTTTCTCGAGTTGTTTAATGCGTTTAAAAAATCCATTTATTTTTAGGTGTTGAACTGCTTCAATCAAACTTACTAATGATTCTAGTAAATCAATCGTAAGAAGTTCTGTAATTTATACTCCAAAATTTAATAAATTCAACAACAAAATATTTTTTTATATAAATATTTATTAAAAAGAGATGGATATATAAACTTGAATTTATAATCTTATATTTAAAAATTAAAATGTGATTTGAGGTGGTGTTGGTGTCTCAGGAATCCAATCCTCTGTAAAATTATATGTGATTTGAGGTGGTGGTGGTGTCTCAGGTGTCTCAGGAATCCACTCCTCTGTATTCCAGAAACCCATTTGGTTGTTGGGTATTTCATCCATCAATTCTCCGCTAAGGAACAGCACATCATATGAATATTCAAATGAAGAAACATTATGAGTAGAGATTCGCTCTATCTCATTTTCAATGAGACAGTTTGTTGTGTGTATTACGTAGTTGGATACACCCGGTATGTATTTACTGCAGTAAACACATTCTACGCTGGGAGTGTTTTCCATACACTCCAAACTATTTTCCATGTGTTTGAGGAATTCTGATTCATCCTCATAGAAAATGGTGCAGAGCGAGCACTTAAAAAAATTCATGTTTTCCATTTTTAATTAATTTTTGTTATTTTTTTATTTCGATCAAAATTTGTAATTAATAGTTTCCCGTGTAGTTGACTACTGAACGAAATGAAACTATTTTTCCTTAATATTATTTTGGTTAATCTATCCGTAGTTATGATAAACAATAATTTAATCTGTCTTCACTACACATAACATAGGAAAAAGGTACCCAATTTCCAATAAGTAACGTATTTTTAAAAGTGTTGTTATTTATTTTAATTTTAATCAAATCTATTTATGATTTATTAACCAGGCTTATCATTTTCCAAAACTATGCCTTTTTATAAGGATTTTATGATCATGTTAAAACACTAATGTTTATCTAGATTTTTGTTATATACATAAAAATTTTCAAACATGTGTAGTGATAAGTGACCACATTTATGTTTCTATTGGTTTTATTGTTTACAAACTGTCGATTTGTTTCAATCATGTTTAGTTTTGATTCAAGTGTTTTGGTATGTTTCTATTTGTTTTATTGTTTACAAACTGTCGATTTGTTGCAATCTTGCAATTGTGTGGTAAATTTTTATATGTATGCATTTTATGTATCATGCGCACGGAGATTTTAGAAAGTATTTTTCAGTTGATTAGAAGTAATTTAATCTGTCTTCGCTACACATAGCAAAGTAAAAAGTTATTCAATGTTATAGTAAAAAGTTATTCAACTTTGCGCCATCTAACGGGGCAAAAATTGAAAAATTCCTGGTTCTCCTATAAACCTGGTTCTGCTATAGACCTCAACCAAACAGTTAGTTAGTATAGACACCAACCAAACTAATTTCAATAGTCTTGTCCTCAAGTTAGTTAGTATAGACCTTGATTAGAAGTAATTTAATCTGTCTTCGCTACACATAGCAAAGTAAAAAGTTATTCAATGTTATAGTAAAAAGTTATTCAACTTTGCGCCATCTAACGGGGCAAAAATTGAAAAATTCCTGGTTCTCCTATAAACCTGGTTCTGCTATAGACCTCAACCAAACAGTTAGTTAGTATAGACACCAACCAAACTAATTTCAATAGTCTTGTCCTCAAGTTAGTTAGTATAGACCTCAACCAAACAGCGCCATCTAACGGTGGCGAAAATGAAAAATTCCTGGTTCTCCTATATCTTATCTACTTATTTCATCTCAGAAATAAAACCAAAGGCAATGCAGGTGCAATTGTCAAACGTTATACCCTATGCGATGAGAACTTTGACTTGGCTTGGTCAGCATTAAAATCTCGTTATGAGAACAAGCGAGTGCTGGTCGACAACTAGCTGAAAATTCTTTTCAATGTCCCATCTGCAACATCTGAAAATAGTAGCACTCTGCAGAAAATCCACTCATCTGTAACCGATTGTTTAGCAACACTCAGAACCCTCGAAGTTGCTATAGAGGGCTGGGACCCTATTCTTATTTATCTAGTTTCGACAAAACTTCCAAATGAAACTCTTTCTCTGTGGGAACAATCTCTAAAATCCCATCGTGAACTCCCGAAATGGTCTCAAATGGATGAATTTCTCATCAATAGATTTGAAGTCGTGGAAAGAATCACAAGTATAAGGTCATCTAGAGAACACTACTCTCTAACACCCATAACTCAACCCAAAATACAAACATATGTATCTCAGGAAAACTTAGATTCTTCTTGTAAACTATGCAATGCCTCAACTCACTCTATAAGAATTTGTCCTAAATTCAGGAAACTCACTGTGCAACAAAGTGTGGATTATGTTTTCAAAAATAAATTATGCAACAATTGTCTGGCATCCTCACATTTAAAGGCCAACTGCACGAGCAAGCACACCTGCCTCCACTGCAGAAAACCTCATCACACTATGTTGCACATGAAACCCAAGTCACAATACCCGAACCAAAATTCTGAACCCAAACCAAGTAATGAAGCAACTTCTAATAAAGATCAATTACATAATATCCCTTTGAATAAGTCACAATTATCACATAATGACTCAAGAATAATATGTAGCGATGAAGTATACTCCACGTCAAAACAAATTCACGCAAATTGCTCAATCGGTAATGAAACCAATTTATTGCGTACCGCTTTAATGCAAATAGAATATATGGGTGAATTGTACACTGTTAGGGCATTAATAGACCCTGGTTCTGAAAGAACATTTTTATTAGAAAAAATCCAAAAAAGACTACAAATTCCAGCTCGAAGATCTCATGTTAAAGTAGTTGGAATTGGAGGTCAAGTTCAATCAGCAACCAAAGAGTGTGATCTGGTTCTCTTCGCTAAAAGATCAAATACAAAATTTTTCAATCAGTGCAATAATTTTGCCAACGGTTACAAAACACATTCCGTCAGTGTCCTTTGAAATTCCACATTGTTCTGAACTCTCGCAACTTGAATGAGCAGATCCCAGCTTCAATCAATCTTCACAAATAGATCTTATTCTTGGGAACGATTCAGAACGGGTCATTAATATCGACGGCATCAGGAAAAATATTTGCGGTCTAGCCTCCGCATACAACACAATATTTGGCTGGGTTTTGAGCGGTCCAATAAAGAGCCAAACCATACATTCATTCACTACATCTGTGGTCCCTTCGGAAACCACAGCTTTAAATGACCTCCTAAGAAAATTTTGGGAACAAGAAGAATTACCCTCGCTTTCGCATATCTCAGATGAGGACCAATATTGTGAGGACACTTTCAAAAAATCCTAAGCTTCAATCGCAATACCATTCCGTTCTCGAGGAATACCTAACTCTCAACCACATGGAAAAAACATCATTCCGTGAAATTGTCTCTAACGACAGGTACTTCTCTTTTTATTTGCCCTATCATGCTGTAATACGTCCCGAACACAAAACAACCAAAGTTAGAGTGGTCTTCAACGCATCCCGAA
This sequence comes from Cordilura impudica, assembly GCA_963682025.1. Taxonomy (NCBI): domain Eukaryota; kingdom Metazoa; phylum Arthropoda; class Insecta; order Diptera; family Scathophagidae; genus Cordilura; species Cordilura impudica. The sequence goes on along the minus strand of OY821518.1, from coordinate 165,881,456 downwards.
AGACAAAACGTGGAGTTTCCTTAAATGATGTCCTTTACTCAGGACCTACACTTCAGCAGGACCTTATGAATATCATACTCAACTGGCTAAAATATCGATATGTTTTCAATGGCGATATACAGAAAATGTATCGTCAAATTTTAGTTCACCCCAAGGACAGACCGTATCAAAGAATTATTTTCCAAAATAAGGTAAATGGGCCTTTTACAGATTATCAGTTGAATACAGTTACATTTGGAGTAAACTGTGCTCCATTTTTAGCAATCCGAACACTACTACAGCTTGCAAGTGACTCTGAAGCACAATATCCCAAAGCAAGCTTAATTCTGCGAAAGGAAACTTACGTTGACGACGTGTTATCAGGTGGTCACACAGTTGATGACGCGCTAAAAGCTCAAATCGAACTCATTTCGGCTCTTAAATCAGCGGGATTTCCCTTAAAGAAGCTGACAGTCAATACTAAACAATTGCTTTCTCATTTTCCACCGGAAGATCTTTACGATTCAGATATGCTCCGATTACACGAATCCAGTACAACTAAAACTTTAGGAATCAAATGGAATGCTCTAACCGATTCTTTTAGTTACTCTTTTACTCCATTTATTAAATCGACAAAGGTTACAAAACGTACATTATTGTCCGCTGTAGCAAAACTGTTTGACCCGGCTGGTTAGATAACCCCAGTAATTATTAGAGCAAAAATCCTTATGCAGCAACTTTGGTTAGAGGGTACCGATTGGGATCAAAGTGTGAGCTCTGACGCTCTTGATAAATGGGAAAATCTTATCTCCGATCTTTCTCATGTGGAAGACATCGTAATCCCAAGATGGCTCCAATATAAACCTACAGACGCCATTCAAATTCACGGTTTTTCTGATGCTTCAAAAGCCGCATACTGTGCGGCAGTCTACATTCGATGTCAAAACTTCGAACTCAATGCTTTTGCAAACTTACTCGTAGCTAAAAGCAAAGTTGCCCCCTTACAAACAGTTTGCTTACCTCGACTAGAACTCAATGGAGCCGTGTTACTTGCTAATTTAGTAAATCACGTTATTACTTCTCTTAATTGGAATCAATCTGAAGTCATTATGTGGACAGATTCCTCAATTGTATTGGCATGGTTGTCGAAGCCGCCTTCAACTTGGGAAACATATGTCGTATATCCCAAATTCATAAACTCTTACCCAATGTAACATGGCGTCATGTTCCCACTCAAGATAACCCAGCTGATCTGAGAACCCGCGGTTGTAGACCACAAGATCTAGCAATTAACTCATTGTGGTGGCATGGCCCATTATGGCTCACTAGGCCTTCGGCAGATTGGCCAAATAAAAATCCATTAAGTCCCACAAATACTCAATACAAGGTTAAAACAGTACAGACATTACACGTCTCAACTGAAACAAGAAACATCCTAGACCAATTTTCCTCATACCACAAGGCTTTGCGTGTAATATGGTATGCTTTTCGGTTCATCAATAATTGTTTATCCAAGCATAGAACTCACCTACTATATTTGTCTGAATTGCACTCATTTTTAGTACACGCTGAATGCAGTCAAATGTGCAGAATGGTTCAAACTGAGTTCTACATCTCACGCCTAAAACCTCGTATAAAGAAAATAATTCGTCACTGTAAGACTTGCATAGTTTTCAAACAAATCATGAGCCCATTACCTCCAGATAGATGCAATCTTTCTGTTCCATTTCAAACCACAGGTATAGATTTCGCTGGACCATTCGATCTCAAAACGTCTTCATTACGAAACGCTCCTTACATTAAAGGATATGTAAGCGTATTTGTCTGCTTCAGTACTAAGACAATTCACCTAGAAGTATGCTCTGATTTGTCTACTATCCATCACAGGATCGTCTCAGATAATGGGCGTAACTTTCTGGGTGCCAGCAGAGAACTCAATCGAGAATTTGCTGCATTTATAAAAACTGCTTCAGCAGATATTGCTCAAACTTATATAACTCAAGGATTTGAATGGAGTTTTATCCCACCTCATGCACCTCACATGGGGGGTCTATGGGAAGCTGCCGTCAAAAGTTTCAAATTTCATTTTAAACGGTTAGCTGGATTTCACAAGTTCAATTTTGAAGAGTTTTCAACTGTTCTCGCTCGAATTGAAGGGGTTTTGAACTCACGTCCCATCTCGGCAATGTCAGAAGACCCTTCAGATATGACAGCTTTAACTCATGGTCATTTTCTAAGAGGTGCACCCATAACTGCGTTCCCAGACACAAGTTCGGAGAAAATATCTATTGTTAATAGATGGGAGAAACTAAAGGCACTCCATCATCAATTCACGATTAGGTGGAAGGAAGATTATTTAAAAACACTACAAAAGAGATATAAGTGGAAAACGGAAATACCAAATATCAAAGTGGGTGACTAGTAGTCGTAATGGATGATTTATTACCCCCTAATGAATGGCGATTAGGTAGGGTAGTTGCAACTCATGTCGGCCCTGACAAGCATGTACGAGTTGTCGACGAATTTCTACTGGGATCATCACTCGACCAATAGTTAAACTTTGCTTTTTACCGCTTCTGAATGAAAATGACTCAATTCAAAATTAAAACCCAATTTTACTTGTTTCCTATATCAAAATAAAATCCCAATAACTCACTACTCAGCAAAATCACTAACAACATTTATTTATTAATTTATTTTTCCTTTTTCTTAAACTCTAGAAACACAAGACGAAGCAGAAGCCGAACAAGCAGCAACAGAACCACCAATCGTCGCAATCATCGCCGTGATCCAGATCTTCATCAATGCATGGTATGCAAAAATTTCCATTCCATCCGATTTTGCCACAGATTCCTCAAGATGAACGTGAGAGAAAGGTATAATGTTGTTCGCCGATATAACTACTGCGAAAACTGCTTAGCTAAAAGTCATGACCTAAGGGCTTGCCAGTCAACCGATACCTGTCATAAATGTGACAGCTACCACCACACTCTTCTCCATCCAAGCAGTGTAAGGAACCCTGATTTAATGAAAAAGCTAAATAAACAACAAATATGAATACCTAAATATACATATAATCGCTACATAATTACATTTGAACTTATTATTGTGAATTGTTAAATTTAAATTGTAAAAGAATATGAATTTATAATTGTGAATTACTAAATCAAAACATAGAATACTTGCGTTATATGCATTGTAAGTAAAGCACAAACCTGGCTGGCAGGTACCGAAAAGAAAAGAAGGTCACTTACAATTGAACACTGAGCTGGTAAGCACGACCACAATAAAGAATATTATTATACATAATCTAACGCAATCTTTTATTTCTCGTTTTCCAATTTTCTAACCCTACGAACTCCTTTATAATTGTTCATGCCGAACAATTATAAACCATTTTGAAAAAGGCTTGGAATTAACATCCATCAAATTTACAGTCCACATCAAAAATAGACTACGCAGTCTCAACATTCCCCAAATCAGCTACGCAGTCTCAACATTCCCCAAACCAGCCTTTTTACATGGTCCTTCAAAAATAGACTACGCAGTCTCAACATTCCCCAAATCAGCTACGCAGGCTCAACATTCCCCAAACCAGCCTTTTTACACAATATTTTCGACCATATATATGTATATGGAAGCAATTTTTTGGTAAAAACAGATCATCGGCCACTAACCTACTTGTTTTCTATGAAAAACCTCAGCTCAAAGCTAACTAGAATGAGACTGGATCTAGAGGAATACGACTTTACAGTCGACTTTACGACTTTACAGTCGAATTCCTCAGAGGCAAAGATAATTATGTAGCTGATGCACTATCACGGATAACGATAGATGATCTGAAAAATATAAATGTAGATAAAGTAGTTCTCAAGGTAACAACGAGATCGGCGAACAGAAAAATAGACCTGAATGAAAATGAGAATGATCAGCAATTAACGTACAAGAAGCCCAATATATACGAAGTAATAAACCCATCTGACGTCAGGCGATATTGTAAGCTCGAGATGACTTCAGACCATTGTTTATTGAAACATGGCAAAAGGAAAATAGAGAATGTAACGTCCATATTATTTAAATGTTTAATTGGTTATCTACTTTGTCTTTTATTATCTTATTATTGATTTGACAATTAATGAATTTCAATATATTTATGTTTGGTTACGGATTATCCTCTCAATTATTAATTTTGTAATTATACACAAATGGTTTAATTAATTTACATTTGCAATAAATTATAAGTTTCAATCATTTAAGATTTAAACATTAATAGTACTTGAAAAGGCAACTGCGTTTGTCATGCTATGTTTAAACACAATTCATATTAATAGTACTTGCAAAGGCAACTGCGTTTGTCATTCCTTTTATTAAAGACACTTTTAAGAGAGAAAGAGAGTAAATCTTTGTATTGTCATTTTGCTTTAATCGTTTTGTACTTTTATGTTAAGATTCAGTCGATGTTAAACTGCGTAACAATAAAGTTCTAAAATTAAAATTAACACGCATTGTTGCTCAATAGAACTTCTGTTGTTTCATTTATTGTTTTTGCAAATATAATATTATTTACTTTAAACGCAAGTGGACATTTATGGCCCTTGTGGTTAATTAACATAATATTTTGGAAAAGGGAACTCCCAGCCGGGTAATATTCCCCTACAATTGGCGCCCAACGAAAAATTATTTTTCGACATAGTTTTGGTAAATTTTGCTGTTTTGGGTTGTAATGGAAAATTTTTGTGATCAACGACTGCTTTGAAAAACTGTACACCGTTTGACAATAAACAGTTACAAACCGACATCAATAGTGAAGCCAACGTCCATCAAACGTATAGCAGAGAAACTTATATTATTTCATATGTACCTATTTATATTATATTATTAATACCTATATATTTATACCTCTCCCTCTGGTTGCGGTTGTTTAAGAGTTTCTATAACATTGTTCTGAAATTTGAATAAAAGATTTACGTTATTGCTGAAGTTTCATACGATATTTGTTTTGCTGAGTTGAAGAGAGTTTCTTGTTACACCAATAATAATCTATTATCAAACTTCTTATTGGAAATTTTTGTGAAACCACTGCTGTGTCAAAACTACACCGTTAGATCAGAAGCAGAGGAAAAAAAAAACAACAGTTGCAAATTAATAGCTGAGCCAACGTACATCAAACGTAAAGCAGAGAAACATATGTGTATATATTTATACCTTTCCCTCTGGTTGCGGTTGTTTAACATATTCTAGAACAGTTTCATGCGATATACATATTTATTTTGCTGAGTCAATCGAGTTTCTTGTGTGTTACACTAATAATAATCTTTTATTAAACGTCTTAAATAAATCATATTTTGCTGTGTTTTGATCTTGAGGTGACCAGATTAACTATTATTTTTTTTTTCTTCTGTGATTGAAAATGGAAAAAAAGAGAACTACTACTAACAGTATGCAAGCATCTGTAAATTTAAACTCTAGTCAATCGACTACAAATCGAACTGAACCAAGCCCAGTTAACGTAACACTATCGCAGGACCAATTTATGGATTTATTAGGGAGTCTGAATGTGACCCAAGTAAGTAGAGGCTCTTTTAGTAAATGTAGCGCGTTTCAATGGTGGTAGAAATACTACAAAAGTCGAAGACTTTATCGTTACAATTACGGTATTTAAAGAAGCTGAAAACGTTTCAGATCAGCATGCCCTTCTTTGCTTGCCGCTATTGCTAGAAGGGTATGCTGCCTCATGGTGGCAAGGAGTTAAAGAATAGGCGAAATCTTTTGATGATGCGATAGATTTACTGAAAAACGCGTTTTCCCCTTTCAAGAAAAGCAAAGGGTAAACGAATCCATTGATAATTTCATATGTAAAAAACGCCGTCTTTTTGCTCAACTCGATGAAAGGCTATCCGAAAAGGTTATGCTAGATATGATTTTTTCTCTACTCTTGTTGACCATTCGAGAAAAAGTCTCAAGGGAATCCGTGAGAAGCTTTCAAGACTTGCTGCAAAAAGGCGTGAAGCCGAATTATTATCCCATGAAAGCGAGGAAACATCCGTAAAATCGACTTATAACCATGATAAAGCTGTTCGTTGTTCTTTCTGCAGAAAACGTAATCACACAGCAGAAACATGTTTTAAACGTATAGAAACAGAAAGAAGAGGGGTTCCAAAAGTTCAGGAAACAAGTCTCAATTGCTATGGCTGCGGCGCCGCTGGCTATTATAGATCCAACTGCCCTAATTGTATTGGGAAACAAGTAGTTAATAGCCCACAGAAATTAGACTTCAACTCTTTACATACAAGTTTAGCAGGAAGAAACGTGCCAACAATGAATATAAATGTAAATGGTCTTAATGGGGAAGCATATTTTGATACAGCCGCCCGCACTAGTGTAGCCGGATATCAATTATTTTTAAAATTGAAACAAAAAGGTCTTGAGTTCGAAAAAGTAACTGCCGAAATCACATTAGCTGATGGAATAGCTAAAAATGAAACAGTGTATGCGACTATAGCCCATATCATAATAGGAAAACGCTTTAAGCGAATTCGATTTATATGTTTACCAAAGGCAAGAAATAATCGTACTTTAATCGGCAGGCCGGTATTGTTATGGACCTTGCTCAACGCAATTGGTTCTTTAAAGATGACCCTAACACTATATTTGAATTTAAAATGCAAAGTCCTGTTATTGAAAGTTCAGTTAACTTATCAAAGGCAAATTTAGAAGTATATGACAAAGTACAAAAAATTGCCTATGAAAATATAAATTTATTTACAAATTGGTTTGAAAATCTCAATTCCACTAACAACGATGGCTGTAAAACCCCGAAAACAAACACAAATGTTAGTAATGATTATTCACCAGGTTTTATTAATAAAATATTTAAAAATTGTCTACCTGTGGATTATGAAGCACCTGAACAAAATGATTTGTTTCCTCCTATCAAAAAAGTAAAAATTTCTGATAACGCAGAGTACAATAGTTGTAAATCAATCTCGTTAAATATGATTGATGTGAAACTACGTGAGAATGAAGCAACTCACCTATCTGAAATCCACCGGAGCATGTTAAATAACTTATTGCAAGATGAAAATAATATATTTAATGAAATATTAAAACCAATACCATACGTCGAACATACTATAAAGACATCTTCGAACGAGCCTATTGCCTGTACACCCTACCGCATATCACCAGTTATGAAAGATAAACTCAAACTTGAATTAGATGATATGCTGTCTAAAGGAATAATTGAAGAAAAAGAGTCACCATGGGCGTTTCCCGTAGTCCTAGTTCCCAAAAAAGAAGGAAAGGTACGGCTTTGCGTAGATTACCGGAAATTAAACAAAATTACAACTACGGATAGTCATCCCCTCCCTAGAATGGACGACTTACTACATGCGGCAAAGGCTACGCCATATATGTCCACTATTGATCTGAAAGCAGGTTACTGGCAGATTAAAACTCAAAACCGCGTTCACAACACCATTTGGTATTTACGTATTCAACCGGATGCCTTTTGGGCTTTAAAACGCACCGGCCACATTCTAAAGATTAGTAGACAAATTTAGAAATGGGTTACCACAAATTTTAATACTGGCTTATTTAGATGACATAATTATCTGTTCGCAAAATTTCGATTCACACATTTCGGATTTAAAAATAGCTTTTAAAAGAATTAAAGATTTCGGTTTTCAATTAAATAGAAATAAATGCTCTTTTTGCAGACCAAGTGTAAAATACCTTGGTCACATACTGACAACAAATGGTTTAATCCCAGATCCTAAAAAGACGGAAGCCATTTTGAAACGTCAAAGACCATACAATTTAAAACAATTAATTTCGTTCCTACAAACTTGTTCTTGGTACCGCAGATTTATACCGAATTTCGCAGAAATAGCTAAACCCCTATCAATGCTGACAAAAAAGAGCGTTAAATGGATGTAGACAAACGAACAACAAAACTCATTTGAAAAACTCAAATCATTATTATCATCGCCACCAATACTGCAACAAGTGAATACGAATAAGCCATTTTTTATAAAGTCAGATGCCAGCAACTATGCTTTGGGAGCTGTATTGATTCAGGGGGAGAATGAAGAGGAGCACCCCCTGGAATATGCGAGCCGTCTTTTACTACGTGCGGAAAGAAATTATTCAACAACAGAAAGAGAAGCGTTGGCAGTTGTTTGGGCTGTAAATAAATTTAGGGGTTGGCAGACCATCAACCCCTTAAATGGCTTTTTGGCTTAAAATCTCCTACTGGGCGTCTTGCCCGCTGGGCTCTTCAGCTGCAAACATTCAACATACAATTTGGTTATACTCCGGGAAAACAAAATATTATAGCTGACATGCTGTCTCGTCCACCGTGTGCTGCAGAAAAACACGAATTTTCATGTGAATGTAATTAAATCCAGATTGATTTCCCACGTAAAGGAGCGGAAGATTTTCGTAAATAACAATTAGAAGACTTAGATTTAAAAAAATTATTGATTCTTTCGAGAAAAATGATGAGAATGTTTTACGTTATACGTAACGAGGTTATATAATGATGGATGGAGTCTTATATCGTTTCTGTGCTGACAGAGATACAGAAAACGGCCATCTTGTAGTACCTAAAGATATGACACTACGGGGTCGAAAGAACTTTGAGTCACATTACACCTCATTATTTTTGGCCAGGAATGAGAAAAGAAATCACTGAATATGTGAACTCCTGCCTTACCTGTAAGCGTTATAAGCCATCAAATCTTAAACCATCTGGTTTATTACAAACAGTAGCCAGCAATAAACGTTTTGAAATAATTGCAATAGATCTTTTTGGACCTCTGCCAAAAACAAGCGAAGGTTTCCAGTGGACTTTAGTCGTGGAAGACATATGTAGCAGATGGGTAGAACTTTTTGCTATGAAAGAAGCTACAGCGGAAAATTGTGCGAACATAATACTTAATGACATTTTACTTAGATATGGTATACCCAGACGTATTCACACCGATAATGGGTGCCAGTTTATTTCATCTATTATGCAGAAACTCGCCTATTGCCTAGATATTGAGCAATACTTTACCCCAGTATATCACCCTGATGCTAATCCAGTAGAGCGGAAAAATCGAGATCTTAAAACTCAGTTGGCAATATGCGTTGGGAAAAATCATACTGAGTGGAACCTTAAACTACCGATGATTCGTTTCGCTATGAACAGTGCTAAATGCGAAAGTACTGGTTTCTCACCAGCATACCTTACCTTTGGGAGAGAATTGCGAAGTCCTTTAGAAGCTCACCATGATTTAAAAGCTATTGTGGAAGCAGAAAACTACATACCACAAATCACACCACACCTTATACGTTTGGCAGAAACTCTTATGGATGCTAAGTAGGCAGAAGAAAAAATGCAAGATCGAAATAAAATGTATGCAGATTTAAAAAGAAGACCTCAAGTTCAATTTAATATTGGAGATAAAGTCTTAATTAACACGCATATTCTAAGCAAGGCAAAAGATAATCTTATATCAAAATTTGTTCCCAGAAGAGACGGCCCGTATATTATTTTATCCAAGAAAGGTGCATCATGCATCGGCATTGACACGTTATAGTGGATCTCAGTCTTCACCTATCTACCCAATTCGAAGTCGTGGAAGACCAAAGAAACTAACAAACGAAACTCAAGCAACTAACCAGTATGAAACACAAGCTAACCCAGATGAAACCCTAGAAAAACTTTCAACGACAAGAAATTTGAGACCAAGGAAGTCATATTATCGTTAATTCCTGTTGCATCGCCGGGACGTCTTCAGCAACAGAGGGGGAGGTTGTAACGTCCATATTATTTAAATGTTTAATTGGTTATCTACTTTGTCTTTTATTATCTTATTATTGACTTGACAATTAATGAATTTCAATATATTTTTGTTTGGTTACGGATTATCCTCTCAATTACTTATTAATTTTGTAATTATACACAAATGGTTTAATTAATTTACATTTGCAATAAATTATAAGTTTCAATCATTTAAGATTTAAACATTAATAGTACTTGAAAAGGCAACTGCGTTTGTCATGCTATGTTTAAACACAATTCATATTAATAGTACTTGCAAAGGCAACTGCGTTTGTCATTCCTTTTATTAAAGCATAGGTCGGCAAAGCGTAAAATGAGGTTGTGTGTGTGAGCGAACTACCCAGCAAACACGAAATCGAGCGTTTTAAGTTACCATTACCAATATAGAAAAGAAATTAACAACGAGATTGATATACAAACGGAACTTTTAATACTACCAAGCTGATTTATTTACACATACAAATTCTCTGTATTTATACTGTTATGACAATTTCTTATTAATAAAATGTGTTCTAAATTTGACGAACTTAACTTATAGCGTTGCTTGGAAGAAATGGATTTTAAGTCTGAAAAAATTTGTTCACAGAGGTAAATATAAGGAAAAAACGATAAACATTTTAAATAATTTTTTCTTTGTTCGGGAAATGCGAATTTATCCAAATTTATTTTTCGTAATTATTTATCAATTTGAAATGTTTGTTGGGGAAGTATTGCTGAAAAAAATAAAAATGCATCCGCCGCATGTGCATACATCGCTGTCTCAACGACGACTAAATGAAAGAGCATAAGTATATGTGTGATGTGGTCTCTGCACAATTGTGCTATGAAATGCCGACCACTGTATTAAAGACACTTTTAATAGAGAAAGAGAGTAAATCTTTGTATTGTCATTTTGCTTTAATCGTTTTGTACTTTTATGTTAAGATTCAGTCGATGTTAAACTGCGTAACAATAAAGTTCTAAAATTAAAATTAACACGGATGTTTGCTCAATAGAACTTCTGTAGTTTCATTTATTGTTTTTGCAAATATAATATTATTTACTTTAAACGCAAGTGGACATTTATGGCCCTTGTGGTTAAGTAACATAATATTTTGGAAAAGGGAACTCCCAGCCGGGTAATATTCCCCTACAAGAAAATATTAATAAATGATTTATTTGCTAAAAGGAAAATTGACTTCGGACAATTATTCCCCAGGTTAGAATCACTAACCGGCAAATATAAAATAAATAAAGTACGAATGACACCTAATGAGAAAATTTTCGAATTTGTCTCAATGCAAGATTTTAAGGCCAAGGCCAAGGGCAATATATTTTTGGATAAATTAAGAGTACCGCTAATCCCAAAGGCTACCACGCCGAATAGAAAAGATGAAATAAATAAAATATTGAAACAATATCTGATGACCCCATACAAGGGGGTCATTCAGGCATAACAAGGACAATTGGAAAAATTAGACGATATTTGTACTGGCCGAAAATGATCAAGTTGGTATCTGATTACATAAGATCTTGTAGGAAATGTCAAGAATCCAAAACCACTAGACATACAAAAATACCAATGACCACAACGGACACTCCGATCGATGCTTTTGAGCCGATCTTGGTAGATACAATTGGACCACTCCCAATGAAGGTAGATGGTTTTGAATACGCAGTCACCATAATATGTGACCTGACGAAATATCTGGTAACAGTGCCAATACGCGATAAAAGCTCGAAAACGGTATTCAAGGCTATATTTTATTCATTTATATTGGCTTATGGCCCTATGAGGACGCTCGTTACGGACATGGGTACAGAATACATAAAGTGACCATATTTTTTTTACCTGAAAACGGGACATCGAATAATTCAGATGGGTTCGGTTATATGAAATGGAAATGCATAGATAATATAATATTTTTTTTGTCCATAGTGAGTGGCATTATTTATTTTACGTTACACTACAAAAAAATTGTTTATACATTGTTATATTTTTCAGAGGCACAAATTTGTTTCAAAATTTTAGGCGATGATTTCAAATATGGCAGGATTTTTTAATATTAACTTTAATAATTAACATAGCCTTAAGCACTGATACCCTTAATTGAGTTTTATCTTCGGTCCACAACTTGTTCATCAAAGAAAACACACGTTCATTTGTACCAGGCAAACATTTGTACCAAACATAAAATATATTCAACTATAATATTTTGTTGATTCCATTCATCAATTTTCTGCGATGTTACGTATTTAGATACGAGTGAATATTCATCGAATACTTCCGCATCTTTATTGCAATCGATATGTTCTTTTCCGATCAATATATCTAGGACTTTTTGAACATCTTCCCACTGTGGTACTTCTGTTAAATTTGCCCAATTAAGTTTTTCTAAATCTTTGTTATAAACAGCCCATTGCTCTAAATACTCTCGACTACCACGGACTGAAAATTCTCTGAAACAAATTCTCTTTCAATTTGATAATTTCACTTGCTGCTTCAATTTTTTGGCAATTTATACATTACAAGTTTCTACAGCAGCTGAAGAATCCAAGGGAGGCGGACACACAGAAAAAAAAGGTGTAACATAAAAAATTATAGTAAAATTTTACAGATTTGTGGTAATTATACGACTACATAAAATTAACGATAAATTTTGTTTCACCCCGTCAATTTAAATTTTTTAAGTCTTTTTAGTGTCTAAGCAAATCTGACTCAATACGATAAAATTGTTTAAAAAAAGCGGAAAAAGTTTTGGTACCGTGAGGATCGAAAAAGTACAATTTATTTGTCTGGTTGGTACATAACAGAAAACATATTTTCCACCCCTGGGTAGGTTAGTTTTTGTTCTGTACTGCACTTTGGCCTCTTCTATATTAAAACTCTTTGATTATGTACAAAAAGATCATTATAAAAAAAAGCAATTACTCTATTTTTGTCTCTTGTGTTTCGTAATATATTTATTCATACTAGCAGATTCCAGCGGTCGATATTCGAGTGCAATTTCTAGGCAGCTTTGTTTTTCAACTTAGCCAATTAACAAACCAACAATTTTATGGTTTATTATTATTGTGAATGAAGATAACAAACTCATTAACAAACACATTAACAAATCTAATAAAACACATAACATATGTATGTGTGTATTAGTAGCAACTTTAAATGCAATTTACTTGAAATAAATGAAAAAATAAAAAATCTGTAAATCTGCAAAATGGCTAAAAAGAAATTCCTTTCAATTAATATACGTTTGGGTAAATTCGGGATAAAACGGTATAACATAACATCGGTCACAAGAAATTATATAGATTTATTCATATAGATTTATTTATATTCTGCAACAAAGAAATAGGAGAAGATGATTTTTGTATTGCTGCATTTCAGGTTAACCAAGCAAATTTATAGAACTGCAATTTCTATTTTTTGCAATGTTTTTTTTTGGTTTTTTGTTTTATTTTGATTATTGGTTTGACGGGCGATGTACAAACTTATTTTGAGAGGGGGTTAAATTTTTTATTTTTTTCTTTTTAAGAACATTAATTTAAGTTTATGTACCATGAATTGATTCAACGAAATTCATAAGAAATTCAGATAAATCGTTTTAAATATTTTTTTGATGAAATTGTTTTTCAGCTGACTTGTGATGTATTTTAACATACATATATTAAAAATACTATCTTTGACGAATTTGAAGATTTGTTCTTACATTTTTGAACAAATCAACTATGTCTTTTTTCGAATTTCTGAAAAAGGGACATTTTTGCGTCCCCGAGTTACTGTCGGGGACAACGGGACAAAGTAGCTGAAAACCGGACGGTCCCGTTCAAAACGGGACGTGTGGTCACGTTAAGAATACAGGAACACTATTTTGGATGAATTATGCAAATATATGAAAATTAGGAAGGTAAATTCTACAACATACCAAACGCTAGGAACGGTAGAAAGAAGCCATAGGACTTTCAACGAATATGTACGTTCCTACATATCAGTTGAAATGGATGATTGGGATGAATGGCTGAAGTACTTTAAGTACTGCTTTAACAGATGCCCACGGATACTACCCATTTGAATTAGTTTTTGGAAGAATCCCATATGCATTCAATAGATTTAACAACAAAGATAGAATGGATCCCGTATACAATATAGAAGACTACAGTAAGGAAATAAAATATAGGTTAGAAGTAGCACATAAGAGAGCTAGGGATAAGCTTATTAGAAATAAGGAATACAATAAGAATTATTATGACAGAAATATAGAAAAATTAGATATTAAAGTAGGAGATAAGGTATTACTTAGGAATGCAATAGGACATAAACTAGAACGTAAATATATCGGCCCATATCTCGTTGAGAGGATTGTCCTCTATCCTCTATCTATCCGGCAACATAATAAAATCAAAAACAAATAAAAAAAAAAGTAGTGCATAGCAATAGATTAAAAATATATTACGAAAATTAATCATACCAATAAATTGTACACAGAATGACAAGAACATTCGAATTAAAGATTGAGGTGGCTAAGCCATCTTTATAAAAAAAGAAGAAAAAAAGATTATCAATTTAGAAATATAATTCAATAAATAACAATTTTTAATAATTTAGTAAATAATCATAAGTAATTTCATTCGTTTGTAAGTAAAATAATTTTAAATAAATAATCTAAAAATATAATTTCATTTGTTTGTAATTAAAATTTTAATCATGTTAATTATTATTCCTATTCTTAATAATTTACCACATAAATCTTTCTTATTAAAAAAAAATACAATTAATTTAATCCTAATTTTTATATCACCTCTAATTTTAGTAATAAAAAAAATAATACAATACTATCATGTTCATTAAATAACCTTATTCATAGTTTAATTAAATGACTTAATATTAATGTCACTTTTAACTACTCGTAATAAATCAAGAGAAAAAAGAAAAAAAATGTACAATCATATAAACTTAAAATCAAAGAAGAACATACTTTGAGAATCTTTATTATTTTACTATCACTGTTATATATAAAATTCAATTCAATTCAAGAATGTAATAAATACGAAAATTTTAAAAATATGATAACCAAATTTATGAATGACAAGATCATTCGTGATTATGTTCATAAAGTGAACAATGACTTCAGTTAGTCACTAAACAAATGTATTTTAGTTTACGACTCAAGCCATCGATCATACTTTTATATAATAAATAAATAAAATATTGATTTAATATAAGAAAAGAAAATGAATTAAAATAAATGGCAATTATTAGTTGACTTTAAACGAAGCAACTTGTGTTTTATTTTTGTTAATATATTTAATAAAAATATTTAAAAATATTCTATTTTTCATAGAATTTATTAATTTATTCAAAAGACCTTTAATAAGTGCTTCCAATTCATTTAAAATTGAAATTTTTAGTTCATTTACATTCATGTTTTGACGATTGTCAGCATAAATTCGCCTGGCGAGAATTCTCCATATGTTTTCTGTGGGGTTCATATCAGGAGAGCAAGCAGACCATTCCAAAACGTCGACATTATTCGAGCTTAACCATTCTTTTATGAATTTGCTGGCATGACAGGCTGCATTGTCTTGCTGAAAATATATTTTTTTTCCTGTATTGGAATGTTGAAATGGCAACAAACTGCATTGAAGCAATTCACAATATTTTTCGCTGTTCATTTTGGTGGCCACGATTTGCAACTCCAGACAACAATCTTCAGTAAACGCACCCCAAATCATAACAGAACCGTCAACCAAAGTTTCTTCGAGAGAAACATTGGGGTTCTTTTCGTAAGTCACGCCAGTAACTAAAACTCCCATCAGGACCATCCAAATTAAAGAAAATTTAATTTATTATTTTCTAACATAACATTAAACAACTTTCATTTGACCAATTTGTACCCATATTATTTTTGCAAAACTCCAAACCTGCATTAATATGACGTTTCAAAAGACGAGGAATTTTCTTCATTCTTTCTCTGCGAATATGTTTGAAAGATTTAAGAACATTCCAAATGGTAGTTTTGCACATTTTGTTGGAAACGCATCCAGCACAGCTTTTGGTGCTGTTGCTTGCTGTGTTCAAAATAAGTCGACGCTCACGTTCATTCAACTTATTTTTTCTACCACTGCTTTTATTTTTGCCATAATATTCAATATTTTTCAAATAATAATAAATAACCAACCTTTCGACTTCTGTCGATTTCACTTTCAATTTCTGCTTTTGATGAACAAAATTAAAGTTTGACCTTTTTCAAATTCACTTAACACTTTTCCTCGTGACATTTTTCTTATTACTAATGTTTTTAATAAAATTAAATAGAATATGTTGTATTAAAACGGTACTTTTTGTCAAACAAAGACTTTGTTGCATTTGTGCTATATTATTTGAACGCTTTAATATAGTAACTATTGGGATGTAAGAGATTTTAACAACTAATTAATGAAAGATTTGTGTAATATAAGTTTAGTTTTGGAAAGAGAACATATTAATACACGTTCCACAAAGAGATGATAATTATAGCATGCATAGTTAAAATTGTATATAACATTGATTCACAGATTACCAAATGTGCTATCATTTATGAACGCACTGTAGTGGAACCAACTGGAATATTTATATGAATTTTTAAGACGGTAAAAGCACGTTATATTCGGATATATACAATACTAAGTAGTAATTGACCAGGAAATCCAAAAATTTATATATGTAGTTTTCGAATGAAGGGACGTATCTACACCCAAAATAACTCAACAAAATAACTACACATTACCAGAAAGTACTGTGAAATATATTAAACTAAGAAGCTTTAAAAGAAAAAGGCAACGATCTTCAAATATAGCCGAGCAAACTTTTTATAATCAATGTACTAAGTTTCTAAGTAACATGATTGATAAAAGTATTAATTCGGAACGCAATAAGAAATGGTGTCAATTATTATCCAATTTAAAACCAGGTGATAGACCATTTTTTAAAATAAGCAGGAACTTGCGAGGAAAAGGAAAAAATCAAATCTCTCACTTTAAAGTTGGAAATACAAAAATAACATCTGATAAGGACAAGGCTGAAGTCCTGGCAAATACATTTGTCCAAGCAAATAACCTCACTTCGAACTACAACCACTCAGCGGATACATTAATAAATACAACAGTAAATAATTTTAAGAAGGAAAATCTTAGTTCTGAATTAGCAATTTATACATCTCTTGAAGAATTAATGAATATTGTCTCATCAATAAAATCCTCAAAATCCCCTGGTTTTGACAATGTTCCCCCCAACCTGTTTTAAATAAATAATACTACCACTCAAAGCTCTAAAATTACTGGTTATAATATTTAACAGCTGCATCAAACTCAACTATTTCCCA
The DNA here is from genome assembly GCA_963682025.1 of Cordilura impudica. Lineage (NCBI taxonomy): Eukaryota > Metazoa > Arthropoda > Insecta > Diptera > Scathophagidae > Cordilura > Cordilura impudica. Next base: position 165,864,308 of record OY821518.1, on the reverse strand, counting down.
AACCATTTCAAGAATGCTAAGGTTATAGCTATAAACAAACCTAGTAAATTTATAACGACCAATTCTATTGTTGCTAAAGAACAGTTTGGATTTAAAAAAGAGCATAGCACTACTCAACAAATAAACAGAATTAAAAATCAAATAATCACCAATAAAAACAATAAACGTTCAACGGGTCCAATATTGTTAGATATTGAAAGAGCGTTTGACACCGTTTGGCATAATGGCCTAGTATTTAAAGTTCTTCATGCAAATATACCAAAATATTTATGCAAACTTATTTCACATTTCATTTACGGCAGAAGCTTTAAAGTTGCGATTAATAATGAAACATAATCTCCAAAAACCATTACCACAGGGCAACCTCAAGGATCAGTCTCGTCGCCATTGCTTTACTCGATATATACAACTGATTTTAAAGTCCCAAAATATATGAAAATTGCTTATTGCGCAGATAATACTGCGTTAATTTCTTCAAACAAACTTACAAGGCACTAAAAGGGTCTTGTAATTTGCAGTAAATATTTCCACAAATGGAAAATCAAAATTAATTCAAACAAGACCCAAGCAATAATTTTTCCATTCGACAATCTCCCAAAAGACTGCCAAGTCTTCATCTTCTTATTGGAAATAATACCATAAATGTACTTAACGATGTCAAATATCTCGGAGTGGTATTGGACAAAAAGCATTTAAACAACATATTATTGCTACGTGCCAAAAAGCTATAAAATCATTTCAAGCATTATGGCCACTACTAAATAGAAGGTCACTTCTAAACCCCCAAAACAAGAATCTACTCTTCAAAAGTGTTATAAGGCCAATATTAACATACGCGTGTCCTATTTGGAGAGACGCTGCCAACTGTCACCTAAAACGCTTACAAATTATACAAAACAAATGTCTTAAAATGATAAATAAAAAGCCCTAGAGGTAACTTCATCATGAAGAAACAGGTTATGAAAAAATTATCGATTTCATAACAAGGATTAATAACAATTACTTTGCCAAAATTGAAAATTCCTCTTACCCACTGATAAGAGAATGTAGAAAGAAATCACCAAATTGAAAATTATATGCTTGTAGAGGTCTATTATTTCTAATAAATCTCCTATAAGCACATAAATATTTTCAGATAGTATTTGAATTTATTAAATCACATAAAGGTTTTTTCCTCCCATTTTCCTTTAAAAATCATTAAAATATAAAAAAAATAAATAAATAAATAACAAGTAAGAAAATTATGATACCCTATACCATGCGTTTAGAGACCCTATCTCATAGGTCGAACTAACTGGACATAAAAAATAAGAATAAACCAAATTTGAGTGGGATTTTTATTAATTTTTTGGCTGTAGATATGAAAAAGTTCATATCGGATGCTATATCTATATGGGGACTAGGCCCAAAAATGGACCGATCCTGACTATGTTTGGTAAATTCTCTTGTATTTTGCAAAAATATATACAAACAAAATTTGAGAAGAATCAGTGCAATATTTTTGTTTTTTGATAGATTTAAGTGAAGATCGGGAAGTAGCTCTATGTGGGGCCTATGACTAAGAGTTGTCTCATAGGGATCATATTTGGACTACTCATTAATGGATGTAATAAACGCATACAAACCCAATTTGAATAAGATCTATATGATAATTTGGATCTTATGGCAATTTATGTCGATTTCATAGGGGTCATTTGTATGGGGGCTAGGTCTGAACATGGACCGACTTTCACTAATTTCAATAGCATTCATCCTATGGCCGATAAAAGCTTATATACCAAATTTCATCGAAATATATTCATATTTGCGACCTGCAGTTTGATTACAAACTTTACATGGACACACAGACGGACGGACGGACGTACGGACATTGTTAAATCGAATCAGCTAGTGATTCTGATTCGATTGGTATAATAAAAGATGGGTCTAGGTCAAATATTTTTGGTAGTTACAAACAGCAGCACAAAGTCATTAAACCCAAACCACATAGTGGTATAGGGTATACACAATATTTAATATCTTTAGATCATATATATTATTTGTTGCAATATGTATACGTAAAGATAAGATCTCATATGTAAATATCAATTTGTTAAAATATGTAATAAAGGAATTGAAAAAAATTGCTCGTATCTAAGCTCGATGATGCCCGATTTACCCCATTTTAAATACCAATCAGGTGGGAATATTGGCAAATATTATCGTAACCGTACCCAGGAAAATGGTTTATTTTGTGAGTGAGCATGATTTCAACAAACAGAAGGACAGACGGACATCGCTATATCGACTCGAGCTGTGATAAGGATCAGGAATATATATACTTTATGGGGTCGGAAATTTGTTTTTCGATGCGTTACAAACGGAATGACAAACATATATATACCCTCTGCTACTGAGGTGTGGAGGGTATACCAAGTATATATCAAAACAAGTAAGAATTTTTTGAGACCCTCCACCTGCGTCTTAAACTCAATATTATACCCAATATTGGGTACGGGTACCACTTTAAAACTGTTGCTGACACTGAAACATTTTCTTTTTGGCCAGTTTCTATTATAATTTCTTTTTATAAAAAATAATGATCATGTCTTCTATAGAAATTATTAATTACTATTTGAAAAATTGTATAAGTTCCCTAAGTACTTCATAGAAAACTAATGAAATTCATTATTTAATAATTTTATAATACCCAAAGTTTGATCCCTATTAGAATGTTTTGATATCTTAGAAGTTATACCATAATTCCAAAAAAATTCAAATGATTCTTGGCTAAAAATTATTAATATTAAAAATAAGCAAATTTTTAAATATTTTTATAAATATTTAATATTGAATAAAAAAATAATAAAAACAGGTAAGAAACTAATGATAAAAATTAAAATTTTTAATATTTAATTTTCAATTTTTATTTTTTAATTTTTAATATTAAATTTTTCATTTTGCATTTTTCATTTTTAATTTTAACGATAAAAAAATATGTGGCAAAATTTGCTTAGGCCAATGCGTTACGTGCAGTATAAATATGCACACAACTACAATGACTTCAACAATAAGAATTACAACATATACAACATATCTTAAGCAAATTTTTATTTTTCAGTTTCATTCATAACTCGTGATCCTTTTAACCGATTTTGACGATTTTAAATAGCAACTCCTTTGGGATGTTAATAAACGATTTTATGAAAAAAAAACGATCTAGTTTAGATATTGAGGCCGTGATCGTGATTTAAACAGACAGACGGTCAGACGGTCATCGCTTAATCAACTTCCCTTATTATAGGGATCAAGAAAATATATGGTTTTGGGGTCTCTGGAATTCATTTCGATGCGTTACAAACGGAATGACAAACATATATATACCCTTTTCACAGCGGTGTGGAGGGTATAAAAATGTTTTAAAGACATGCTTTTATACGATTTCAGATTTACCAGATAAGCAGAAATTGATTAAACAATGTGCTGTAATTCACATTATGTAAGGCAAAGTACAGTCAAACCTGTGTTTGTGCGGTCTCTCTTTGTGCGATTTCTTATTTGTACAATTTGTTTTGTGCGTTTTTTTTTTGTGCGGTATATATAATATGAAAATTTGCATATATCGCACAACAAAAAACGCACAAAAGAAATCGCACAAATAATAAATCGCACAGAGACCGCACAAAAACAGGTTTGAGTGTAAATAAGTTTTTTTTTTATCAAATTGAAAGTTTTTGTGCAAAATATTAAAGTTCTGTAAAAGCTTTAAATTTCGAAATACAGTAGTTTTCCTATTTAACGACATTCGATTCTGCGAACATCGCATTTAACGAACCGGTCATTTTGATACATTGACCACCTTATATAGCGAACAAGAATATTTTTTTTTACTCATTTAACGAACAAATAAATAAAATTTAAATTATATATTTTTAAGTAAATAAAATTCTATATTCCTAGAAATTTGTGACATATATAAATAAAAACACAGGAGTAGACAAAAGTGCCGTTATTATATGTAAGTGCTGCTTGTGTTGTATTTTTATTTTGCTTGAGCTTGTTTTGCTTGAAAAGAAAAATAAAAATTATAGACGATCACCAAAAAGTATGGGTTTGTAATCCATCCACAGTGTGTACAATTTTAAAGTCAAAAGAAAATGTGGAAATTACAAATCTCTGATCCAGAAATAGAAAAGCGATAAAACAGGGCGAATTTCCAAGTATGGAAAACAAACTTTTTTTATGGTTTCATAGACAGCCAAATTTCTATATGCGACAGGCATAGAGCTTCATAAAAAGCTTTATGATGGAGACTTCAGCGCAAGGCACGGATGGTTGACCTGATTTAAAAAACGTTTTTTTTTTTTTTTTTAGTAGTAGTATTTATTATACTTTAATTTAAAACTAATAATTAATATTTAACAATTTTTATACAACTTCTTGATTTGTGTTATTATATCTTAAAAATTGTGTGACATTTCTTTTAAAAACATTAACATTTCTTTCTAATTTGACATAGTTAGGTAACGTATTATATATTTTTAGTCCCTTGAAGAAGAGAGATCTTTGCATTGCTGTTGTTGTCACCCTTTGTAATCTAAAGTTTTCCGCGTTTCTTAAGTTACACGGTTGAGCTTCTCGCACGTACATCAGTTGGTCGATCAAGTATTCTGGAGCATTACCCATCTTCATCTTTTGGACAAAATTCAACGTATTAAATTCTAATCTTTGTTGTATGTTTAGCCATTTCAATGTATCTAGCATATTTTGGATGGGAGTATATCTGTTACATTTTAAAATAGAACGCATAGCCTTATTTTGAAGTTTTTGCAATCTTTCCAATTGTGTTGTTGTGCAGCAGGTATACAGAATTGTGGAGCCGAATTCAAAATGAGGTTTTATCATCGTGTTATACATATTTATTGCCGTTGTTATCGATATTTTATTTCGCACCCGTTTAAAAAAGCCGATTTTTTTTTTCAATTTTCTTACATATGTAATCGACGTGATGTTTAAATTTTAAGTCTTTATCGATTATGAAACCCAGATATTTTATTTGATTAACTTTTTCAATTGTTTCATTATTAATTTTAAAAACTGTGTTACTGTTCATGTTTATTTCCATTATTTTAGTTCTTTTTTCATTTAGTTTTAATTTGTTCATTTTCAGCCAATTGTTTATTTTGTTGATATCATGCATTATATTATCTTTACATTGTTCCTCTGTATTTCCTTGAGCATAGATCAGTGCGTCATCAGCATATAGAATTATTTCGCATTTATTTAAAATATTGGGCATATCATTTATATATATTATAAATAATAGTGCTCCTAATATAGAACCTTGTGGCACCGTTAACTTTCGTAATTTGTTTTCGATTTGTCAGATATCATTTAAACCATTGCAGTTCATTTTCTCTGATACCATACATATACAGTTTTTAATCAATAGCTCTCTATCGATAGTCTCGAACGCTCTTTTGAGGTCCAAGAAAATTGCCATTATTTTATTATTTTTATTACAATATTTCCATTTATTTATCACATAGTTTACCGTTGTTTCGCATGAGTATTTTTTTCTGAAACCAGATTGATATTTTGAAAACATATAGTTTTCTTCCATATAGCTTTCCAACTGTTCTTTAGCAATTTTTTCTATAATTTTTTCAAATGTTTTTAAGGTGTTTATTGGTCGGAATTCTTCACATTTGTTTGTTTTGGCTATTTTTTCTACAGGTGTTACCATAGAATACTTCCAATTTTCAGGGAATATACCAGTCTTGAAAGATTTATTTATAATGTAAAGCATATTTTTACCAATAATGTTCCAATTATCTAAAACTATCTTAATTGAGACTTTGTTAAAATCTTGTTTGTTCTTTAGGCATTTGCATATGTTTTTAAGTTCTATTAAAGATATTGCACGAAATTTAAATCAAGAAAATATCACAGGTATGTTGTTTGTATATTGCACTTTTTCTATTGCATCCGTTATTGATTTAATACTATCGACAAAATAATTATTAAATTGGGTAGCGATTTGATAGTCATCCTTATACTCTATATTGTTAAACATCACATTTTTTTTATCACATTGGCATTTTTCTTAAGTACTAAGTTTTTTTTATTGCATTCCACATTTGTTTCTGGTCTTTGGAATTATTTATTTTGTTGTTAACATATTTGTTTTTTTCATTTTCAATTTTATTTTTATACATATTTCTTATTAATTTATATTCATTCCATGCAGATTCTGTATTTTCCGTTTCAGCGATTTGGTATTTAATAATTTTTTCTCTTTTGAGTATTGTTAAGTCTTCGTTGAACCGTTTGTTAACATCGTTCTTTATATTCACTATTTTTTTGTTTGTATATTTTTTAATCGTATTTTCGATACATGTGTCAATTATATCTACGCTCTTATTAACAGTATAATTTTCATTATATTCTAATATTGCACTGAGTTCTCTATTGAATAGATCCTGATTATAATTAAATATTTCAATTTCTTTTCTATTTCTTTGGTTTTGATTTTCATTTTTATATTCAATTTTTATATCAATTGCTTCATGGTCTGATATTTTATTGGCGCTATTGATTTTCGTTGTTATATGATCATTATTTGTTATAACGTAGTCTATTATTGTTCTCGAATTTTTTGTGATTCTTGTATATTCGTTTGCTATCTGCTTTAGTCCATTATCATGCAAAACATTTTCCAATCTGCTTTTATATGTTTCTTCTTTATTCCAATCGATGTTGAAATCACCTGCTACTATTATATCATAAGTTGTTTCAGATATGTCTTCAATTAATTGCTCAAAAACTGCACAAAATTCTGTTTCACTGCTATTTGGTGATCTATAAACCGCCATTATTACGATTTGTTTTTTACCAAATTTGGCCACGTAAGCACTAATCCAATAATTTGAGTCGGAAGTTTTTTCAAAAATTTGTGTAATGTTCCATAGTTTTTTAAAATATATAGTAAGTCCCCCGTCCTTTTTGAGTTTGACCGTGTACTATATTGATTATATTCATGTAGTAGTATTTCTCGTTCATCTATATCTTTTGTTAAATGGGTCTCTGTAAGTATAATGAAGTCTGGTTTTTTTTTATCAGCAATTATTTCCAATTGAATATAGTTATTAACTAATCCGCATATATTTGTGTAGATGCCATGTATTTCCTGTGATTGTTAAACTATTAACCCCAGCCTTTTCTTTTTCCTATTAAGCATATTTTGATATACCGGACATTCTCTCCCATATTAAGCTTCTTATTTGTTCTTATACAGTTAATGCATTTATTTCTTTTTCGCATTCCTTTGATTTGTGGTTTCCGTGGCATCTATAACATGTTTCTTCATTTTTACGCTCGGCCGCCTTATGATTATAAATTACTTTATTATATCTTTTGAATTCGTAAGATTTCATGTCTGTGAAGTTGGCATCTCAAATTTTAGCATCTCACTAAAAACATGCAAATTTACTTGCATCCAGCATAGTTCTATAGTTCTTGCAATAGTTCTGCAATAGTTCTATTGATTTGACCTTAAAATCGCGATTTAAAGATTTAAGGGTATGAGATGCCAATTTCGCAAAAAAAATCTCAGCATCTCATCAGATTTTGAATATATACCCTTAGAAAAGTTGCACCCAGCATAGTTCTATAGTCTCCGATGGTTTTAACAATAGTTCTGCTGATTCTGCCTTAAAATCGCGATTTGAAGCATCAGCATCTCATCAGATTTTGAATATATGACCTTAGAGATGTTGCATACAAACAGGTACCCAGGGCCGTTTTTACCCCCCTTAATATCTGACTTCCAAAAGCTTTCCCCTTTAGTTAAAGTCATGCAGAGTCAGACAATGGACTACTGCCTAGGACAGCGCAATGTTAAAATAGTCAGTTTGCTTCATTGAAAGTAATCCAAGTATCAACCACCACTAGTTGCGTAATAGTTAGATATAAGTGCATTAAAAGTTAGTTGAGTTGCCGGCAGGGTAGCAAGTGCCATAGTTCTATAGAAGATCAAAAAGAATATGGATCACACATATTGATCGATACTTCCATTTTGACGGACCTCCGTTACACCGTACGGAATGAAAGCCTTCGCCACACCCTCGATTCGATTGCGCAAACCATAGAAATCGGGGATAAAGTCTATCGACTGGCTGGTCTCGCAAACTTCATTACAAGTCACTATGTGGCTTACGTAAAATCGGGTACGTTTTGGCACGAGTTTGACGATCTAGCTAGATCTAGAGGAACGGTTAAGTCGAGTAAAGAAGTTTCGCCTCATTTGGTGGTGTACACGTACGCAGGTAATAAGGATTAATCCGATTTTGCCATAACACAATATCATAAATAATACAAAAAATCAAAAAAATACATATAACAAAAATTAAAAAAAAAAAATACATAAAACAAAAAATCAAAAAAAAAATACATAAAACAAAAAATCAAAAAAAAAATATATAAAACAAAAAATCAAAAAAAAAATATAAAACAAAAAATCAAAAAAAAAAACAAAACAAAAATGAAAAAAAAAATCCATAAAACTAAAAATCAAAAAAAAAATAAAACAAAAACCAAAAAAAAAATATATATATAATATAAATATAATATATATATAATATATATTCAAAATCTGATGAGATGCGATTTTAAGGCAGATTTTAAGGCAAATCGCGATTTTAAGGCAGAATCAGCAGAACTATTGTTAAAACCATCGGAGACTATAGAACTATGCTGGGTGCAACTTTTCTAAGGGTATATATTCAAAATCTGTTGAGATGCTGAGATTTTTTTTGCGAAGTTGACCTTAAAATCGCGATTTAAAGATTTAAGGGTATATCTTTAAATCGCGATTTTAAGGTCAAATCAATAGAACTATTGAAGAACTATTGCAGGAACTATAGAACTATGCTGAATGCAAGTAAATTTGCATGTTTTTAGTGAGATGCTAAAATTTGAGATGCCAACTTCACAGACACTAAGATTTCACTATTTTCATTTCATGATCTTGCAATTGCTTATTTTGTCTCTTAATTTTCTTCATTATTTCTTCTTCTGTATATTTAAATAACATATCCGTTACTATTATTGACAAATCATTTTCTGTTGGCGCTTTTAAATCATATGTATCATTCATTCCGTTTTCAATAGCATTTTTTATTTTTTCTCTTTCTGTATCATTTTCACTTTGTATCACAATTGTTCCATTTCTTCGATTTTCAATGTTTGTTATATTTAGGTTAATTGGATCCACCTTATTGTTCAGATCCTCTTTTGTTTTTGCCACGCTTTGTTTTTTCTTTAGGTTTTATTATTAGTGGTACTTATTTTTTAAAATCTGGCAGCTTCGTATTCTTTTTTATTTCAGCGAATGACGGTTTGTTTTGATTGTCATTTGTTTCTTTTATTGTTTTCTTTATTTCTTTACATATCTTTGCATTGTTTTCTTCGATTGTGTTAAAGAAGTCTTTATTTTTATTTTCGAATTCATTTACCACGCCGCAGAGGTTTTTTATTTATTTTACATTTTTTTCACAAATTTTTTGCGCATTATCTATTTTTTTCAGTCTTTAAGTTAAAAAAAAATTATTATTATTAAATTATTATTGAACTATTGTTCTTATGCACTGCTATTTAAATTTGTTTATAGGTATGAATAGTCCTTTTTCTATTTTTTAACCAATAAATATTTTATTTTTCATAAATTCACAGAGCTTAATTTTACGTTCGTTTCACGTTCACGTTCGTTTCTCGAATGCAAGATATTGTACCATTTAAGAGGAAACTACAGCAAGTTATCTTGAAAAATAACTTACCAATGGATGCAACTTTTAATGCCGATGAAACCGGTATTTTTCGGAAGGAATTAGCTGATAAAACACATATGTTCTCAATTTACGTTATGATAAAAACTAAGCTAAAATTAATGATTTAAAATTTCAGATTGAACTATCAGCCAAACAGATGAATTGAAAATAATCATTCGGCAGAAGAAAATTAAGAAGAAAATCTAGCTGATGAGCAAAATTTGGAGCAAAGAATAAAATACGGAGATGCTGGACTCAACAAAACAATCATTTTGTTACTAAAACCATGATATTGAGAGCTTCAAGAAGAAACAAACACTACTCGAAAAATGTTTTAGTAATCTTTTTCGTGCAATTTGTAAACAAATTTTTATCTATGTTTACTTTTATGTTCTTTACAACATAACACACATTTATTTAAGTACTGTGTATAACGTACTTTTCAGTTTAACGAACAGGCCTGACAACTTAGTGGTTCGTTAAATCGGAAAACTACTGTATATAAATTATTGGGAATATAAAAAAAGCAATATAAAGTATTTGCAGCCTGTGCGAACCCTTTTGTTGTTAGAGTGGTTGTATAATATATCCTCGAAAAGAGGTTACAAAAGACCTTCACATGGTGTAAAGATCATTTTATGTACGGGAGCACCTTTAATTTTAGGAAGTAAAACTGGAAAATTAAAAAATTTTTGTAAATTTTTTGGTTCCCTAAACATCAGATTGGGCAACAAAAAAAACCTGGTCACTTATTTTTTCGTGTTCTATAATAGATCCAAATTTCAGGACGAACCTTCCTTATAAGTACGTGTTTTGTGAAGAGCAATTATAATAAAACTAATTAATAACTTTTAAAGCGATGAAAAAAGAAACTAAGGAGATACCAAAAGAACGGTCTATAAAAATAGTCATGAATACAAGTTGGTCATTGCCATTTGCATAATGACTAATAACCAATAACAAAATTCCTCATCCTGTGATAAAGATTTGGAACCAATGAAAGTAGCGATTAAAGTTATGTTGTTTTCATTGATTTAAAATTCCTGAACTTTGATATTTATATTACACCTTTTCTCTAAGAATTTATTGTACCTTTTTCTGACAGATTTATGCATCTATTTTGCTATGTACAAGATACTGCACGGTATTTTTTTTTAGAAAGTAAAAATTTTAACTATACATACTCTTATAAGGACTTGAACAACATTGCCCTCGAAAATCAAAATAATCCAATAGATGAACTTCGTCAAGAGAGTCGTAACAAACAGTGGCAGTACTACATAATTTGGTATAATTTGAGCATTTTGTACTACTTTCCATGGCCTTCTGCTTCATTGGTTCATTGTGGTGCATTGATTTTGATGCGATTATTTTATTAGTTGCAAATATATCCGACTTTAAGAGAATTGGCACGCCTTGATTATGTATAACATTTTTTATTTCTCCAAAAATTTTTTTTGATGGGTGCTTTCTGCTAGCGTCATTTTTGGTAAAATGTGAACCGACTAAAAAAAATAATTAACTCTTTTTATTTTTGATTCTTTTCTACTCACTTCGTAAATTATTTTCGTTATTGCTTAGTGTTTTGCTCATCTTAGACAAAATTATAAAATCAATCAAATGCAAAAAATATTGAATAAAAAAGCTAAGGCTGTCTCTTACAATCGGTGGCGCATTTAAACAACTCTGTTCTGGCTTAAATGCAATGTTGCCAGCATTTTGTTTTTTTGTCCACAAATTATTTTTCCCATTTGCAAATAATGTCTCCATATGTTCCTTGTACTTTTTCTGTTGAAATATCAAATAAAAAATGTTTTTAAAAACAAGTAAATTTTATTCATTGCAAATAAATACGTACAATAGATGTATTATTCAATTCAATTCAATTATATATTCTTCCTTTATTTACATATTTTAACAAATTTGATATTTACATATGAGATCTTATCTTTACATATAGATATTGCAACAAATAATACATAGGATCTAAAGATATTAAATAGTTTTTATTTTATTTTTTAATGATTTTTAAAGGAAAATGGGAGGAAAAAACCTTTATATGATTTAATATATTCAAATACTATCTGAAAATGTTTATATGCTTATAGGAGGTTTATTAGTAATAATAGACCTCTATAAGCATATAATTTTCAATTTGGTGATTTCTTTTTTAATTTTACGTTATTTCTATACATTCTCTTAGCAGTGGATAAGAGGAATTTTCAATTTTGGCAAAGTAATTGTTATTAATCCTTGATATGAAATCGATAATTTTTTCATAACCGGTTTCTTCATGAAGAAGATTTGTAGGCTACCTCCAGTGCTTTTTATATATCATTTTAAGACATTTGTTTTGTATAATTTGTAAGCGTTTTAGGTGACAGTTGGCAGCGTCTATCCAAATAGGACACGCGTATGTTAATATTGGCCTTATAACACTTTTGAAGAGTAGATTCTTGTTTTGGGGGTTTAGAAGTGACCTTCTATTTAGTAGTGGCTATAATGCTTGAAATGATTTTATAGCTTTTTGGCACGTAGCAATAATATGTTGTTTAAATGCTTTTTGTCCAATACCACTCCGAGATATTTGACATCGTTAAGTACATTTATGGTATTATTTCCAATAAGAAGATGAAGACTTGGCAGTCTTTTGGGAGATTGTCGAATGGAAAAATTATTGCTTGGGTCTTGTTTGAATTAATTTTGATTTTCCATTTGTGGAAATATTTACTGCAAATTACAAGACCCTTTTCCATTTTCTTCAGGAGTGCACTTGTAAGTTTGTTTGAAGAAATTAACGCAGTATTATCTGCGCAATAAGCAATTTTCATATATTTTGGGACTTTAAAATCAGTTGTATATATCGAGTAAAGCAATGGCGACGAGACTGATCCTTGAGGTTGCCCTGTGGTAATGGTTTTTGGAGATTATGTTTCATTATTAATCGCAACTTTAAAGCTTCTGCCGTAAATGAAATCTGAAATAAGTTTGCATAAATATTTTGGTATATTTGCATCAAGAAGTTTAAATAAGAGGCCATTATGCCAAACGGTGTCAAACGCTTTTTCAATATCTAACAATATTACACCCGTTGAACGTTTATTGTTTTTATTGGTGATTATTTGATTTTTAATTCTGTTTATTTGGTGAGTAGTGCTTTTTTAAATCCAAATTGTTCTTTAGCAACAATAGAATTGGTCGTTACAAATTCACTAAGACGAGAATGTAGAATTTTTTCAAATATTTTACCAAAGTTACTTAATAGACTGATAGGTCTGTAGCTGTTTGGGTTATTTTTTGGATTACTAGGTTTGTTTATGGCTATAACCATAGCATTTTTGAAATGGTTTGGGAAATAGTTGAGTTTGATGCAGCTGTTAAATATTATAACCAGTAATTTTAGAGCTTTGAGTGGTAATTTCTTTAAGAGCAGGTTGGGAACATTGTCAAAACCAGGGGATTTTGAGGGTTTTATTGATGAGACAATATTCATTACTTCTTCAAGAGATGTATAAATTGCAGATTCAGAACAGGGATTTTCCTTCTTAAAATTATTTACTGTTGTATTTATTAGTGTATCTGCCGAGTGGTTATAGTTCGAAGTGAGGTTATTTGCTTGGACAAATGTATTTGCCAGGACTTCAGCCTTGGCCTTATCAGATGTTATTTTTGTATTTCCAACTTTGAAGTGAGCGATTTGATTTTTTCCTTTTCCGCGCAAGTTCCTGCTTATTTTCCAAAACGATTTATCACCTGGTTTTAAATTGGATAATAATTGAGACCATTTCTTATTGCGCTCCGAATTAATACTTTTATCAATCATGTTACTTAGAAACTTAGTACATTGATTATAAAAAGTTTGCTCGGCTATATTTGAAGATCGTTGGCTTTTTCTTTTAAAGCTTCTTCTTAGTTTTATATATTTCACAGTACTTTCTGGTAATGTTTAATTATTTTGTTGAGTTATTTTAGGTGTAGACACATCCCTTGCTTCGAAAACTACATTTATAAATTTTTGGATTTCCTGATCAATTACTGCCTTGGTATTGTATATATCGGAATATAACGTGATTTTATTGTCTAAAAAATTCATATAAATGTTCCAGTTGGTTGCACTATAATCATAATAATTGAGGTCAACCTGCAAGGCCATTGACCTTTTAAGTGTACATATAATGGGGCGATGGTCTGATGGTATTTCGTAATCCATTGTTTTTACGTCTATATTTAAAGCGGAGTTGCTTAAAATAATATCGACTGTGGATGCTTCGCGATTCTGTTGATGGGGGAATAGGGTTGGACTATTAGGATAGTGAATAAATAAATTGCTTGATTGCTGTAGGTTGTTAAGTGCGATTCCTGCAGTATTATTTGAACGACAATTCCATGAACAATGTTTGGCATTTAGGTCACCAAAAACTATATATTCTTTGGTGGAAGGTGTTAGGTTCAAGATATCAACACAGAAGTTATGAGTATATCTTGGTGAATATAACGAAGATACAACAATAGGTCTATTATTTATAATAGCTTCAATTGAGATGTTTTCGATTGATGAGGTGTTTGAAATAAAGAGGTTTTTATGAGCGACAGATTTATGAATTAACAGAGCTACTCCTCCTCCTCTTGCATCTGTTCTGTCACTTCTATATAAATAATAATTTTTAAAATAGGGTCTATGATTTTCTGAAAAAAAAGTTTCATTCAAAGACGCTATTTTAATATTTTCTCGTTCAATTAGTATCTCAAATTGTTTTAATTTAGAAAAGTTTGAAATGCCAGTAGCATTCAAGTGAAGCATTTTGAATTCGTTTAAATTATTAGTATAATCCATGGGCGTATTTTACCATTGACATTACAACTTTGATTTGTTGTACTTTTGAGGTGCACCTATGCAAATCATCCATAGCTGAAGTGAAAATATCAAAAAGCTCATCAATGCTAAATAAATCGTTGTTTGTTTTCAGCTGGTTAGCATATGTAGCTTTGCTGTTATTATTGATGTTATTGTTACAATTTGTGTTGTTGTTACTTAAAGTTGGGAAATCAACCTTTGATTGAAATGAAATATTTTGTTGTTGCCTGCTGTTGTTATGACTTTTGGAAGTTACTCTTGTTCTAGTTTCCAAATAGAGAGAACGTAACGGATAGTTGATGTCGTTTGCAGAGTGATCAGTTCTCTCTTTTCCATGTTTTTTGCAACTAAAGCATGTAAAAACAGCTGGTCTTTTTTCATTTGTGTTAAACGGACACACACTTGTATGATGTTGTTCTGCACATATCATACATGCAGCACTTCGATGGCAATGTTCACCGGAAATTGTCCTTACATTTTTTAAGGCAGTTGGGTTAAAATTTTTACGAACAAATTGAACTTTGTAAACAGCATTTTTGTTCGAACTGAATTTGGTGACTATTTCAGCCACCGAAGAAGGGGATAGGTTGTAGTTTTTTAACTCTTCGGTGATGTCCTCAGAGTTTATGCGGGATAAACCGTGTAGAAAGGTTGTGTATAACCTATTATCTTTGGAGCCATATGAATGAAACTCCATTTTACTCTCTTTAAGAATTTGCTTATAGCATTCGTACAATTCTTTAGTTGGAGCAAATATTTTGGTACCAATTGAAGTACGTTTGAAAATACAATCATTACCAAGTAGTTTTCGTATTTCTGCAAATGAGACGTTGACTTCTACAACTATAGGTGGAGGTTTGTGTTGTTTAATATCATTAATATTTGATGCAGGAGTTACGTCCATATCATTGAGGCCAGCAAGCAGGCTAAATCTGTTGCTGGAAGTTGACGCGATGTTCGGGTTAACAAAACCCGGAGGAAGTCTTGTCATCTTCTTGTTCACAAGCTTTCTTTTTGATGAAGATTTGGCCCCTCGGGCCATCGCTAAATTTTTATTCCTGTTATAAGCTGGATTGTCTACCACGTGAGTTCAAATGAGATCAAGAATAGGCAATTGCAAAAACAAAAATATATACTTGTTGTTAATTTTAAATAGTTGTACTCTAAGCGCTTTAATTATTTACACGACCGTTCGTAAAGAGAATTAGATTCGAACTGGAATAGATGTATTATAGAAAAGTATATATAACTAAAAACATTTGTACATTAAATTCGGCTTAAGTCTAGTTTAGGGGCGATGCCCCGATCGGTTCAAAATTTTTACCACTTATAAAACTTTTTAATGTGATTCTAGGGAAATATTTTTTTTTGTCGGTCGAGCCTATTTTCCGAGTTATGGACCCCCAAAATTTTGATATTGACTAGTGTATAACTTTGTTATTTAGTATCGGATTTCGACAATATATATATCGTTGGAAAGCTTATTTGAGCGCCTTCTATGTGGTATTTTAAAATTTGAAATCCATTAACCCATTATGAACCTATTGCAAATTTTGCATTTTTGTGAGAGACTATTTTTTTAATATGGGATTATCTCATAAATAGACGTATGTCATGTGTGGTTTTATATTAACTGAATAAAAGGTAGGTCCACAAGCTTTATTTTGATGTATCTCATGGCAACTTAACCCTTTCAGAACCGGATATATTTGGTATTTTATCTTCATTTTTAAGGCTTTTTGAAAAATTTATTCCTAATTCTAGCCTGCAGCGCTTTAAAACAACACAACAAAATTCTTTATCTGTCCTATTATAAAAATTTTTTCTAACAAATTTTCGCCTGCGGCGCTTTAAAATGAGACAGCTAATTGTTTATATTTTTTAAAACAACACAACAAAATTCTCTATCCGTCCTATTATGAAAATTTTTTAGAACAAATCGCGCGATTTTTTCTACAAAATTTTCACCTGCGGCGCTTTAAAATGAGACAACTAATTAAGGGTTTTCACTCTTGGTAGTAAATGACCCTTGTAACCCTTGTAAATGTTGTAGATATAGTAAAATTACTACTATTTACAACACCACAACAACAAAATGTATGAAATTGAAATTTACTACGCTGTGTCAAAAGTACAAGGGTAAAAGCTATAGTACATCTACAAGACTAAACATATACAAGACTGAAACAGCTGATTGTTGAGCTGCCAAAACAATTGTTTATTTTTCTATTTTTCATTTTGTGGTAAATGAATCAAAATAATAACAAATAAAATGTATCAAAATAATGAAAAGCCCCTTCTCCAGATGACCCGAGTCTGTATAGGACAATTGCTAACTGGTACTCAACTGGAAATTGTTCACATGAATGGTGTTGGTTAAATTCTGTATGTCAAGAAATCATAGACACCAGTGTATGAAAATCAATTCGACTAATCCTCAGCATTTGCAAAAATCTGTTGTCATATAATTGGTTTAAGACATTTAGTGACCACTTCATTGATTTTGGAACCAAATTCCAAGCTCCGCGGCGGTACACTTTACCTAACCCAGCGATCTCACATCACACTGAAAGTTCGAAAAACTCAATACACTCACATTTTTTTACTAATACACACACATTTTCCGCAGTGGTCACACTAATGGCACAAAATTTTTCGTGCGAGTAGTGGCAGACACTAACGATGATTAATGTTACCTAGTTATAAATTTAATGCAAATTTACTGGATTCTGTAAAATTGTAATTAAAGTTTTAACTTGTTAAATCTATTATAATGATCTATTTTTTGAAATGCGCATACAAAAACGCAAGTTTGTTAATTATAGAGCATAAATATTATTAACTATTATTAAAATAATACTAATAATAATAAATGTAAACATTTTCCCTCAAACATGTGCCTGTATAATAAACTCGGTAACTCTACTTAAAATAAAATAAGAGAGAGAAGTATACAAATTTTTTCAAGTTTACGCTTCGACAACATTTTAAAAATGAGATTGCTGGCAGATGTTTGAGCATAAAATTTAATGGCGATGGATTCGACTAATTCGAACAATTTTTCGTTGATAATACGTACACAACGATTTTACAATTTCAGTGTGATGTGAGATTGGGGGGTAAAATAATGTCATCAACTAATTCATCTACAAAAGGAGAGTAGTTATATTTTTGTATTGTTTTTATTATTGCAAGTAATAAATTTATAATTTTTTCTTTTTCTGTAGTTTTGAGCATTTTACTTATCTGCAAATTCTTGTTGATAGTTTAAGTTTTCTAATTGATAAAAAAATAAAACAAAAAACAGCTGATTCATTAGTTTACAATACACAACACAAAAGACGTTCACTCTTTGTAGTATAAAATCGTTGTAAATATAACAGGGTTGTAAATTTAACACCAAGAGTGAATACCGCTATTGTTTATATTTTTTAAAACAACACAACAAAATTCTTTATCAGTCCTATTATGAAAATTTTTTAAATCAATAAAGTTGCCACAATTTAAAAAAATAATATAAATTTTAACTACCTTCGAAATACAAATATATTTTCCAAAAAGCATTACAAATATGACTAAATATATAAAATAAATACACAAATAAAATAAAAAAATATCAAAAATCCATAAAATATCAATATATTTTTCAAAAAGCATAAAAATGTAGATAAAATACCAAATATGTCCGGTTCTGAAAGGGTTAAGTGGTCATGAGATACATCGAAATAAAACTTATGGACCTACCTTTTATTCAGTTAATATAAAACCATATATGATATACGTCTATTTATGAGATAATCACCTATTAAAAAAAAACTCTCTCACAAAAATGCAAAATTTTCAATAGGTTCATAATGGGTTAATGGATTTCAAATTTTAAAATACCAAATAGAAGGCGCTTAAATAAGCTTTCTAACGATATATATACTGTCGAAATCCGATGCTAAATAACAAAGTTATACACTAGTCAATATCAAAACTTTGGGGGTCCATAACTCGGAAAATAGGCTCGACCGACAAAAAAAATATTTCCCTGGAATCACCCCAAAAGCCCCTACCCCCTCCAAAAAAAAGCTAAAATATCGGGGCATCGCCCCTAAACTAGACTTGTTCCACAATTTTTAATAAAATGTCAATGCATTACCTTAATAAGTTCATTTGGTGATTGCGCATGTATTAACAATATAATTATAGTGACTTCCATGCGCACTGAACTGTAATCATTACGAATCGATTGAATAAACTGTGTCAGCGTAGTTTCATACATTTGTATTTCTTGTGTATTATCTTCCAACATCATAAAAAGTCCATCAATAATACCAAATAGATAACCATATTATTTTCTGGTACAGCATTCACAATCGAAATCCAGAATATAACATATTGTCGCACAATACAATTCTTTACATAAATGCGTTTCCTAAGAGGTATAAAAGCTTCTAGATTGAAAGTTTGTGAAGATTCTACAGCAATTTCTTTAAGTAAACAATCCAACAGGAATAGGCCACAAGACGCGAGCAAAAAATAAATCGTGAAGGGGTGTAATTGAGGGACGTGCTACCACAATTGAGAATGGCACTAACGAATTCACAGAAATATTTTGAAGAGTCCTAAAGAAACAACAAAAATTAACTTGAATTTTTAATTTAATTAATTACTTACCTTTCCTAAACCTAAACTTGTAGCCGCCAAGCCAATTAGAATCCTGGGTGGAGGCAAAGTCATTAGACAACACATCTATAAGTTTTTTAATTTTTCATATTAAATTCTTTAACCAACCTGTGTGCGATATCAGTTGAATCATTTAAATAATCAGCTTTTTTTAATATACTTACATGTATAAAGCATTAAATTTATTTATGAGTATATTTTTGTTGATTTTTAACAATTTAAGTTAACAATTCACAATTATTTTTAATTTTCCTACAGCCAATAATGAATAATACCCGGTAATTCACAAATATTGCTGTTTAATGAAAAAAAAAAACAACTCTACAACAGCAACAATTACAGTCATATGTTTTTCAAATAGAAAAAACTGCAAGTGTGTTAGTACAAAAATTGTTTATGTGTTAGTTTCAGTCATTCATTTCTTGTAGGGGTGTAACCACTCTGTAGACAAGACAGGTCGACATCAAAGCACATTGTATTAATATTTAATATATGCACAGAGAAAATTAATGGAGATCTTCAGGCCGGAAAAATATGGTCTTCGGCATAATTTTCAGCTAACTAAGTTTTCAACATTACGAGGGTGAGGTTGCAAGATTCCCCAGGATACTTTAGTTAAGTATCTGCAGGGAACAGAAATTTTACAACTTAAGCCAACAAACAATATAAGTAGAGATAACGTAGGTAAGAAATTAATTATTTTATATCACAAATTGGATTCAAACTAATACCAATCAAAATCAAAAGGAGTTGGAATGGATTGTGCAGTGATACCATTGAGTAATCACAAGGATTTGTCGCTTGTGCAAACTGTCGACTTTTTTTACCCACTCATTGATGATCCATATGTAATGGGTATAATAGCTTTGGCCAACGTCGTCAGTGATGTATATGCTGTCGGAGTCACTGACATAGATAAACTCAATATAATTATTACTGCTCCTGAAGAATTGACAGAAGAAGAACGTAATATTGTTATGCCAATGATAGTGTCTGGGTTTCAGAAAGCTGCACACTTAGCCGATTGTCGCGTAGATATCCAAAGTGTCTCAATTAATCCATGGTGCATGATTGGTGGTATCGCAAGTTCTGTTGTGACAAAAGAAAAAGTGATCATGTAAGTAGTTGTTAATCTTACAACGATTAACAAAATTTGCCTTGAACAGAAAAGCAATCATGGTATAAGCTTTATTGTTCAATTTCAATTATATATTCCTTTATTTACACTAGTGTTCGCCCAGTGGTTGAAATTCAACCATTATTGCAATAATACAAAACCTGGGCGAACGAATTGAGAGAGAAAGAGAGATCATGGCTTAACTGGTTTTACCTATCTTAGACACAAAAATGTAGAAAAAAATACATTCTGCACTGCTCCTATTAACAATCTATCAAACAAAAATCAAGCGAATACGTTAAGTTTAAGGCATTTAAAATGGTTCTTAACTTTTTTCACTTGCCTATTTATATATAGACATATTAACAATTTTGATATTTGCATATGAGATCTTATCTTTACATATAGATATTGCAACAAATAATATATAGGATCTAAAGATATTAAAGTTTTTATTTTATTTTTTAATGATTTTTAAAGGAAAATGGGAGGAAAAAACCTTTATATGATTAATATATTCAAATATTATATGAAAATGTTTATATGCTTATAGGAGGTTTATTAGAAATAATAAACCTATAAGCATATAATTTTCAATTTGGTGATTTCTTTTTAATTTTACGATATTTCTCTACATTCTCTTATCTTATCTCTTATGAATTTTCAATTTTGGCAAAGTAATTGTTATTAATCATTGTTATGAAATCGATAATTTTTTCATAGCCTGTTTCTTCATGAAGAACATTTGTAGGATACCTCCAGGGCTTTTTATCATTTTAAGACATTTGTTTTGTATAATTTGTAACGTTTTAGATGACAGTTGGCAGCTTCACTCCAAATAGGACACGCGTATGTTAATAATGACCTTATAACACTTTTGAAGATTAGATTTTTATTTTTGGGGTTTAGAAATTACCTATTTAGTAGTGGCCATAATGCTTTAAATGATTTTATGGCTTTTTGGCACATAGCCATAATATGTTGTTTAAATGTAAGCTTTTTGTCCAAGAAAATTCTTGAGATATTTGACATCGTTAAGTACATTTATGGCATTATTTCCAATAAGAAGATGACGTCTTGGCAGTCTTTTGGGAGATTTGTTGAATGGAAAAATTATTGCTTGGGTCTGGTTTGGATTAATTTTTATTTTCCATTTGTGAAAATATTTACAAGTCCCTTTTCCATTTTCTTCAGGAGTGCACTTGTAAGTTTGCTTGAAGAAATTAACGTAGTATCATCTGCGTAGTAAGCAATTTTCATATATTTCGGGACTTTAAAATCGGATGTATGTATATATCGAGTAAAGCAATGGCGACAAGACCGATCCTTGAGGTAACTCTGTGGTAATGGTTTTTGGAGATGATGTTTCAAGCTTTGTTGTTGTACATTAGGGCTATAACCAAATTTCGGCACTAGCTTCACGTGATGTGCATTTACGTTATTTGGAACGAAAATCTGATTTTAAAATCTTTAAAATTTTTTTATATGTATCTGTTTTCCATTTTAAAGACAAAATTTGTTGAATATACTTATGTATGCATGTTTTCTTTGCTCGATATTGACTATAATATTATTTTTATTATTTAAAACAAAGCTCTTTGGGCCAATTATGGTTTACAAACAGCATTTTCCTTTCCCGCATTTTTTTTTATTTATAATACATATATACACAGATTTGATAGCAATTATTTAGTTTAATAGAAGTAAACAAGTTATTAACAGAATGCACAGAAATTTTTTGCTCGTGAATAGATTCTTTTCAATTGTATTTATAATGCTAAGTATATAAATTTTCTTTCACAAGAAACTACATATACATATATATTATGGTTCATTTCTATGGCCGAATTCACGTGACGATTTTTTACTATGTCGTTTTTCTTGATTCTCTTTTGCAGCTGGTACCAAAAGCCTTTTGCATTAATACGATGATTTTTAGTTGCATGTCTTTTTTTCTGCTTTAGTTTATTTTTCGCATTAAGAAAATTATGAAAAATATATGAATTAATGTAAATTCAAATTATTTTTTTTTAATTTTTAAATCATTTTATTTAGTTGTTAAATATTATTTACATTATTTCATTATAAAGGCCTAGTTAGCCACACGTTGTTAAAATGTATCCGTACCGTAAATGTAAAGTTGGCATATAGTGCAATTATAGAACGTAAAAAACGAACCAGCATGTTGCTGTGTAAAATTAACCAAACTTTATCAGCAGTTCATAAATGTCACGTACATACGTAGCAAAAATCTATTTTAGATTGGGACGTTTCACTTACGTGACGGTTGAGTTCGGTAACTGTTCTAAATGCTTTTCATGTAACAGAAAAAACAGCTGACACGTTTGGTTATGGTTACACCCCAATTCTAAATACTCCCAGGGAAATGAGTTCCCGAGGAATTATTTTTTCCCGACAATAAATCCTATTCTAAACAGGCGGGGAGAAGAATAATATGGGAGAGAGAATTTCGATTATTCGAAGACATCTGTTTTGCTTCAGTTGATTTGTTTTGTTTACAAATTTAAAAATTTTTGTGGAAATTAAAAGTAAAACTTTTTTTAAAATCTTTAATAAATTAAAAATAAATACAAAAAATGTTCAGTGTAGCGTTTCTGATTGTAGCTGAAGCAGAAGAGCAGCAGCAGGACAAGACGGAGCAAAGCATGGCAAGAAGAAAGCTACGTGATGCCAGCAACCCACTGGAATTTCCTGCTGAGTTTAATTTCCACTCCAAATTGCGCCATACCCGGCTTAGCTCCTCCTTGCTTCCTTTGAACATCTCGCATGGTACATCAGGGTTGGATTGCATTGTGTTCAAAAGGACATGAATTTGTTTGTTGTTTTTGTCCTGAATGTCGCACAGTGGTCCCCTTTCATATAAAGCCCGGCATTAAATACTTGTAGTTATCCTAGATCAATGAAATTTGGTGAATTTGTGTTTTTTGATATTAGAAAGCTTTGCTGAAAATATGAACAAAATCCGCCCACAAATACGCCCACTTCCCATACGAAGTGAACTGTAAAGTGGAACATTTTCTATAAAAATAGATCTAGAATCATGAAAATTGCAGAAGAAGCTTTAAATTAACTTATTCTTTCTAGATATCAAATATGAAAAAAATCTGCCTACAAACACGCCCACTTTCCATACAAGTTCAACGTAGAAATCAGTTATTTCGGCTAATTTAATAGTTATAGAAATCCAAAAACCAACGAATTTAAAATAAAAAAAATTTTAAAATCAATTTTTTATAATTTTTAATCACATAATAAGTTTTTAACATCTTCATGCATTTCTAAATATTTTTTTTTAGGCTTTGAACGTAATTTATTTATGTAAGGATCCGAAGAAGCTAATAAATGATTCATCACGTCTACATTTGTAGACACCCTATCACATTTTCGAGCATGATGCAAGCGGTATTTTTTGTAATCCTTGTTCCGAGCTTCTTGGGCTTCTTCCGATAACATTCCTATAGGCAGGATCGCTGCTGCTATTATTTTACAGCCATGGACTAGCACTTTGTGTACCGAAATTGGCATATAGTACCAGCTGTACAAAGAAATATATAACTGTGCAGTGTCCATACAATAATCATGGAATTTTTTACTATCGATTGGCTCATTACAATTAATTGTAGCCAATATTATTTTAAAACGATGAATAAGGTTTTCATCAACCCCTACAATGTCAGCAGTTATGCGCGGATTTTCAAAAAATCGTCTAGATGTATTACCATCATTTGTGCTGCCTACACCTTGTTTCACTACGTCAACATTTATTCCCAAAACAGCTTTCAAATTTCTTTGGATATTTCGCTTTTCTTCTTCCATTGCAGTTCTTGAATTTGCGTTTGTTCGCCAAGCTTTGAAATGCTTTCTATATGCAATATGTAAAATGCATTCCATAAATTTAATTCTCGCGTGGAGTGGAGAAATGCCAAATTTAAGTGCGTCTTCTGACTCAGTCTTTGTTTTTAAAATTTCCAAATCGTTCATTTCCGTAGGCTTAGCATTGCAAATGAAGCATACAGCCATGGATGAAGTCTGTGTTAATGTACTTGCAATTTTTCCATCAATCATGGTCAATAAAAGTGTATGGCTAATACTAAAAATTTTGTTATGAACTTCCACTACAGTGTTTACTAAATTTGCAATTTCATCTTCCACTCTCTTGACTTCCTCATTGATGACAATCGCCGTTTCCTTCACGAATTCAAATTTAATTGGACGGCAAAGTCTGGTGGAAGATGGTCTGGAATTTTTCCAACACACCAACGATGAATCATGTTTTTTAATTAAATTTAACGGCACAAGTGAAGTTAAGAACATACCGCGGCGCTGTCAGATTCTTTTAATTTTAATCTTTTAAAACCGGTTCCTGCCAAAAATATGTGTATCTGCCCATTTCTTTCATAATAAATGTTTATTTTCAAAAGCAATAGGTAACGATATTAGTTTCAATGTATATATTTACATGGTAAATAAAATAAATTCTTCTAAATAAGGTACATTTCTTTTTTTAATTTAGAGTTGCACTTCTTCACTTTCAAATGTGTTTACAATCAGCTGTTTCTACGAACTTTCTAAAATATAAATACTAATTTAAATTTATTTTTAAAAGCATAATTTTTTTATTTAAACCGTGAACATAAATCTATTTTACTTTTTAGGCCGCAAAAAGCTAAAGATGGAGATCACCTTGTGCTGACTAAACCTTTGGGCACTCAATTGGCAGCAAATGCGTATTTATGTTTTAATGATAAAAATGATAATTATCTGAAAATTGCTGAAAATTTTTCAGACGAAGATATTCTGGAAACGTATCAGATGGCTGTAAAATCAATGTCTTACCTAAATAAAAACGGCAAGTGACATCAGTTACATAAATTTAATTAACCTATAAATAAGAATGTTTGCAGACATGCTTATGGACAACTGCATATAAAATATTTTAAATAAGTATTTACAATATTATCTTGCATATGAGATACTTTTTATGAATGTTTGGACCACTTATGGATATAGTTGAATCAGCGTGTATGAAAATGTCCGTCTGCTATATCTTCATTTTAGTAGTTGTGAGTTATTTAGCTTTTATGTCTTTTATCTAGGAAACACGCTAGAAGTGGGAGATGTGACCATTTTGCTTAAAGTTTTTCAGTCATTTACAATAGAAAATGGGTCGTTTAAGCTGAACATAAAAATCTGAAACTCATTAACGGTTCCGAATCTGTCCTTGCCTCAATTTTGGAATTTTGGAGCTTGTGACTTTCTTAAGACGACAGTATAAAGGTATAACAAACGGATCCATCTACTTTTATATAAGTTAAACGTTTTGCTACTAGATAAAGTAATATTTTTTATCTAGCCATTAAAGCTAGAACCATTTTATTTTTTAAACTAGACATTTTATATATAACCATCTTGTTTCCCTTTGTTGTACATTTCAGTGTTTGTACGCGGCCAAAAGAATTAATTTTATTGCTTTCATTTCATTACACAAAGAGGAATTATTATACATTTCATTATTAATTTTAATATTAAAAATATCAATAGACTTGTTAGTGTTTTATTTCCAATGGAAGAGGGCAACGAGAAGCATCTCTCACAGTCGACGCTTGATGGTAAAATTTTATACGCCGTCTGCAGATATTTATCCCTGATCTCTCCTGAGACAAAGAGATCAATTTCTTAATATATGTATACAAGATTTAATATCATCTGTAATGGCGTTGACAGATTTGGCAAGGCATTGATTTCTTGTAAAGCGTTATTTAATTTATTTTCTTTAGAAATTGTTTTCCCAAACACAACGTCGCACAGTGGACCATATTTTGAGAAGGCGGCCAAAAATCATTTTTTTTTGTTACCGATTTTAAAGTTATGTTATTCATTTGAAAGTAAATACTAACGGGTGATTTTTTAAGAGCTTGATAACTTTTTTTTAAAAAAAAACGCATAAAATTTGCAAAATCTCATCGGTTCTTTATTTGAAACGTTAGATTGGTCCATGACATTTACTTTTTGAAGATAATTTCATTTAAATGTTGACCGCGGCTGCGTCTTAGGTGGTCCATTCGGAAAGTCCAATTTTGGGCAACTTTTTCGAGCATTTCGGCCGGAATAGCCCGAATTTCTTCGGAAATATTGTCTTCCAAAGCTGGAATAGTTGCTGGCTTATTTCTGTAGACTTTAGACTTGACGTAGCCCCACAAAAAATAGTCTAAAGGCGTCAAATCGCATGATCTTGGTGGCCAACTTACCGGTCCATTTCTTGAGATGAATTGTTATCCGAAGTTTTCCCTCAAAATGGCCATAGAATCGCGAGCTGTGTGGCATGTAGCGCCATCTTGTTGAAACCACATGTCAACCAAGTTCAGTTCTTCCATTTTTGGCAACAAAAAGTTTGTTAGCATCGAACGATAGCGATCGCCATTCACCGTAACGTTGCGTCCAACAGCATCTTTGAAAAAATACGGTCCAATGATTCCACCAGCGTACAAACCACACCAAACAGTGCATTTTTCGGGATGCATGGGCAGTTCTTGAACGGCTTCTGGTTGCTCTTCACTCCAAATACGGCAATTTTGCTTATTTACGAAGCCATTCAACCAGAAATGAGCCTCATCGCTGAACAAAATTTGTCGACAAAAAAGCGGATTTTCTGCCAACTTTTCTAGGGCCCATTCACTGAAAATTAGACGTTGTGGCAGATCGTTCGGCTTCAGTTCTTGCACGAGCTGTATTTTATACGGTTTTACACCAAGATCTTTGCGTAAAATCTTCCATGTGGTCGAATAACACAAACCCAATTGCTGCGAACGGCGACGAATCGACATTTCACGGTCTTCAGTAACACTCTCAGAAACAGACGCAATATTCTCTTCTGTACGCACTGTACGCATTCGTGTGGTTGGTTTAATGTCCAATAAAGTAAACTGAGTGCGAAACTTGGTCACAATCGCATTAATTGTTTGCTCACTTGGTCGATTATGTAGACCATAAATCGGACGTAAAGCGCGAAACACATTTCGAACCGAACACTGATTTTGGTAATAAAATTCAATGATTTGCAAGCGTTGCTCGTTAGTAAGTCTATTCATGATGAAATGTCAAAGCATACTGAGCATCTTTCTCTTTGACACCATGTCTGAAATCCCACGTGATCTGTCAAATACTAATGCATGAAAATCCTAACCTCAAAAAAATCACCCGTTAGTAAACCTCGGGAGCCAAAAATTGCGAGTCTACCTCAACTATATCACAGCGAACAGGGTCTTCGAAAATGGGCTTTCTCAGTATTTTGCTAAAATTCAAAATTTCTTTGTAAATTTTTATTTTTGAATGACTGTAACTTTTTTGATTTAAAAGATTTTGTAGTGAAATAAATTTTCTATAATTTTGTGGCTTCCATACTATTAATGATAAAAATGTAAAGTCACTGAGTCATTCCGAAATTTAAAAAAAGGTCCAAATTTCCCTAAAATCTCCTACTTAATAGAGCATAACTCCTGCCAGTCAAAAGCAGTTGGAAAAAATCTTGCACTCTTCTATAGTCCGAACCCTCCCCTATACTCCTATACCCCATTATACACCCGCCAGTTTCCGCCCGTGTGCACCAGAACCATTTTTCTGACCCAAGGTTAGATATTTTCTGCAAAAGTTATGAATACAAAAGTTGTCCACTATGTGGTTAGGATATATTAAGTTTGAGGTGATGTTTGTAACTGCCAAAAATATTGGACCTTTATCGATCTTTTATTATACGGATCGACTCAAAAGCACTCTGAGTCGATTAAACGATGTCCGTCCGTCCGTCTGAGTGTTATGAATACAAAAGTTGGTCGTACCGGTGCACCGCGGTGTATTTTTTTGCGTGTCGGTGAGTTGTTATATACTTATAAAAAAGGGTTGAGATATAATGCGCTTAATTGTTACAGGTACATTTACATAGGTATCTTTCAAAAACATTAATAGTCTGAATTAGAGTTATATAGTTTAAATACCTTTCAAAATGGGAAACAATTTAAATAACAGGTAAATGGTAAAAAAAAACTATTGCGACATAGCCCTTTAAGATATGAGCAGGTATGCTTCACCTTTTAAAAGGGGTTAGGCTGTGGGTTTTTTATGTTTCTAAAAGTAAAAATTTGTAAATGGTAAAAAAAAACTATTGCGACATAGCCCTTTAAGATATGAGCAACAACATGATGTATGATATATGAGCAACGAAATGATGATATGAGCAACGAAATGATGTAGACGATGTAATTTTGCACATAGTGAGCAACGACTTCTTTAAGAATTGTAACCTAGAAGACATTGAAATGCACAAAGGAAAAATTACTAATTTTGCATCGAATTTGAAAAGACGGTACATTGAATGCTCTCATAGCAAGGCAAAGATGTACAAACGTTACCAAGACTGGTTAATAAAGGAACTTATTTTTGAGAGTGAATCTACAACTGCCAACGAAAGTGGAAACAAGGGTCGACCAGCAAAACCAATTGACGGATGTAGTGAAAGATCTCGAAGGCGCAAGCTGGAGAATATCAATGAAGAAATTTCTCAAAGAATTATTAAGGATTCATTTTTGCTCCAAATTCAACCAACCCAAAATAAAAAAAAAATAAAATTGAAATAATTGAAAA
Source organism: Cordilura impudica (assembly GCA_963682025.1). Taxonomy (NCBI): domain Eukaryota; kingdom Metazoa; phylum Arthropoda; class Insecta; order Diptera; family Scathophagidae; genus Cordilura; species Cordilura impudica. The sequence continues at coordinate 165,835,201 of OY821518.1, read as the reverse complement.
AATAGTAGAAGCGAGTCCAAGGCGCACAAAGAGGATTTTGAAAAGCATTCCTACAATAATTGAAGATAAGAAATTTACGCCGGAAGAAGCGTTCGCCCTATTTTTGGATTTGAAATTGACCAAAAATCAATATAAAGAATTGCGGAAGCGAGATTTAGTTTCTGCCAAAAAAGAATGCTTACCTTCACAATCTGCTATTAGTGTCACTTCAACATCAGCAGAAATAAAATTGCAAGATCTCCTGGAACATACTGCAGAACGATTGCTAAATACGCTTGATACTGATCATTTAAAAAAAATTGGTAATGGCAGCATTACTTTAATTTCTAAATGGGGATGTGATGGATCCTCTGGTCAGAAACAATACAAGCAATTTAATGCCGAAAATTCATCAGATGCTAATTTATTTATGGTATCTTTCGTTCCATTGCGTTTAACAAAAAGGTATAGCGTCTTAGAGTCGTCAACTAGTAGAGCAACAGAAATTGATATATGGAAAAGTGAAATTCCTTCTTCAACAAAGTATTGCAGACCAATAAAATTTGCATTCAAAAAAGAAACCAAAGAGGTCATAACTGAAGAATTTAAAAAAATAAAAGATCAAATTAAGGAACTTCAACCAGTAATATTTAAATTTGATGACCAAGACATTGAATTACATTTTAAAATGTGTCTCACAATGATTGATGGAAAAGTTGCACAAGCTTTAACTGGAACAAAGTCAACGTCAAGCTGCATTATATGCCAAAAGACATCAAGTCAATTAAGCCAACCCCCACCAGAAGACGATAGTTTTAAGGAAGCCTACGAATTTGGAATGTCCCCTCTTCATGCTAGAATACGTTTCATGGAGCATATTCTTAAATTGGGTTATGATTTGGAATTTTGTCCGTTAGGCGAAACAGTGAGAAAAAACAAAGAAAATGAAGAAAAAGGAAAGCAAAAAAAAAAAACAAATTCAACAAAAATATCTACAGCTAGGCCTCGTTAAAGCGTTATTTAATTTATTTTCTTTAGAAATTGTTTTCCCAAACACAACGTCGCACAGTGGTTCAAACCCAAAAAAAAGTGGTAATAAGTCTGGAACTTCTAAACTATTGGTTGGATTGGAATAGTATATTCTAGGCGATTGTAGTCAAGGATATAGGCTTTCAAAATATTTATTTTTGAGATACACTGTTGTAACACAGGGTGAGCTACAGGGTGCCAAAGTCGACCACCTCGAGGTGGAAAATGCTTTCAAAGCTTGTAACTTTTATAAATATAAAGTGATTTTTACGTTTTTTAAATTTTTCCAATAACCATTAAATTATTAACAAAAAACATGCCTATACTACCTAGTTATCGCTTATGGTTTAAAAAATATTTGATTTTAAAAATAAACATTTGAACTTTTCACCATATTCTTTCTTGGTTTTTCGCAAATAACATTTTTATTAAAATAGATAAAAAAAAAATCTAAAAATATGTGGCGATAGCCAGTACTTTTTAAAAAAATACGTTGAAGTACTTTTTGAATTATTTCAAACCGTTTAGTGAGCACAAAATCTTAAATTTGACTTTTTGAATCAGGTTCTAAAAATTGCAAATTTTTGCCAAAAAATACCCATCATTCTTTCACTTTTTTCTCAAAACCTTGGTAAAACATGTATATATTTTTCTACATATTTTAAAAGAATATGCTTCAATAATAATTTTTAATATTTTTGGACATGCACCCTACGTCCAGCATTGGACGAAATTGAGCAATTAAAAAAAAAAACTAAGTTTTTAAAGTTAATACAAAAATATCCGCTCGATTTCTTCAAATATTTCACCGCAGTATTAAAGCTCCAAATATTTTTATTTATTTGCCGCAATAAAATTCACCGCCATTACATAAACGTGGTCAGGAGGGCTTAAATGGTGAAAAAGTCAAATTTTCATACGAATTTTTTTTGTTAACATAAAAAACACACTAACATTAGCTATTTTTATATTTTGTTTATTGATTCAGAACGGCATTTAAGTTATCTAAAACACTTCAAAAAATCATTTTGATAATATTAATAGTTTTTGAGATATTTATATTCAAATATCAGAAAAAAATATAGAAAAACTATGGTTTTTCGTTTTTTTTTTGGTTTTTTCGGTAAAGTGTTCCCAAAATTTTTTAATTTTACTTATTATTATATATATTGTTAAAGAAGACATATTTATCTATTCAACGATATATAACATGTCTATCAAATATATAGCAACATGCTGAAATAATGACCCCAAACCACACTCCACAGGCAAAAATTTAGCTATTTCTCTATTTGTTCATATAAATGGTCATTTACATAGTGAATGACATATTTTTTTATTGGTTTTTGGTAAAGGGTTGCATACGTTTTTATTACTTCAAATAATTTTATATATCTTTTCAAAGAAGGTATAATTATAAGTTAATGGTGAATGAAATATTTACCTAATGAGTTTCAACTGATCATAAAATTGCCCGAAACTCTGATGCTGATTTTATACAAAAAAAAAAAAAAAACAGGTAAAAAGCCAATGCCTGAGATATTTTCATTATTAAAAAACAAATATAACTAAATTTTTTTTAATGAGTATTTTTTTATTTGTTTTATAATAGGCTTAAAATTACATAACAATTGTCTGCTTTTTTACTAGTTATTTTCTATAAAACAATCAGAAATATCAAAAGATAAAAGATGTTTTATATCCATCCATAGCTTCGGAATCATCATTTTCTATTTCAAGACTTATTTTTGGTAACCATTTTGTTCTTATGGAGTATGGATCTGATGATATCAATAAATATTCCATTAAATCGGAATTTTGGACGTCTTTGCTACATTTTCTTGTATTAAAAAGTCTAAAGTGTTTGACATCTCTGTTTCTAGCTTCTTGTGCTTCTTCAGTCAGTTCTCCCAAGGGCAGGATGCTATTTTATATTATTTCTTTCCCATGAGCTAATACTTTGTGTACAGTTGGTGTCATTGGCCTCCAAGGATATAAGTTCATTATTAATTCCTTAGTTCCACTAGCATATATTTTCAATTTCTGCGCATTAATTTGTTGTTTACTATTAATGACAGCTAATATTACTTTAAACCATGCGATTAAAGCCGTGTCAATGCCAGTAACCAAAGAAGTAGTTTCGGGATCTTCAAAGAAACGTCTTGCTGTATTACCATCATTTGAACTTCCATAGCCACAAAGAGGCTTATCGATAATTAGACCAAGTTGCATTTTAAATTCATCCTGAATTCTTTTCTTCTCAGTTTTTCGTATGGCGTGTAGATCAGTATTATTTTTAACTGGTATATTTTCTTGTCCTGGAATTTGCCGGTATTTTAGATCAAATGCGAGATGCAAGCAATATTCCATAAATCGCATTGTTGCATGAAGTGGTGATATTCCAAATTTTAAAGCATTTTCATTAATAGGAATTTCATCACAACTGTTATGAAATTCTGAACTTTTCTTTCCACATATATTACATTTCCAAGTAGATGTTATATCTGTAACGGCATTGGCTACTTTCCCATCAATCATTGTAAAAAGTGGTTGAAATAACACTTTAATGACACTTCCAGATATTTCCACAAAAACTGGAGACAATCTCGAAATTTCCTGATTTATTGAACTCACTAAGCTTTGTGTTGTAATTTTGTCTTCCTTTGTGTACTCAAATCGGATTGGCCGACATAGAAACTTAGATCCGGGTGTTAAATTACTCCATATGTCCTGATATTCTCTCTCACTAGAAGAAGAACTTGTCTCATTATATAGCGTCATTTTTAATGGTACTAATGATGTCATAAAAATTGTTGAAAAATCTATTTCTGAATTGCTTCCACTTGGTTGTCTATACTCAGAAAATCCAGATGGTCCATCGCATCCCCATTTACATATTAACGTAACTTCTGAATTGTTGCATATTTCTATTTCTTCTTTGCTAAATGTGGATATTATTCTAGATGCAGTGTTTTCAAGCAGTTCCGCTAATCCAACATTTGCACTTTCAGTATTGGATTTCACATTAGATGGTAGAATTTTTTTTTTGTTTCCTTTATGGCTCTGCTGGTAGGAAAAATATCAAATACTTTTTCTTTGAGAGCTTTTCTCAAAATACCATATTTATTTCTTGTCAATCCCAAATTTAAAATAAGAGCTAACGCATCCTCTTCTGTAAATGATGTTGACAATTTTGGCGTTGAAATACTTTGCACCATACGCTTCAACCGCTTAGGAGATGCAGTTGGTAACACATCTACAATTTTAGCAGCTTCCTTTGGTTGCGTGAGTGTCAAGGCTGATTTAAAGGAATCCTTAATTTCATTAGGCGAATGGTTAGTAATGATTTCTTCTTGTTTTTTCTTTTTTGTCCTTGATTGAACATTTTCGTAGTCCTTTTTAGGTCGACCAAATGCCTTTTTCTCAATTTGTACTGTGAGGCCCGTTTTCAACCATTCTTCATTTTTAGTCATAAACTTTGATTTTGATAAACCCGATTGGCTAAATCTTCTTTCGTAAGCTTTGTAAGAATTTTCAACATCTTTAGATCTCACATTTAAACCGTAAGTGTTGTTAACTGTATAAAATAATTTCGAGACTTTTTCCGAACGTGATGAATGAATAGTAGAATCGGAAGGATTTTCCCAAATAACTTTGCAAAGTGAATAATACTTTAATGTAACCTCCATGATAGATTATACGTAAGTGATCTTAATAAACAAGAAACTCATGGTTATATACTGAAAATACTTTTTGAAAGGTAATATATCGGGCAGGTACTTCAACCAATACTTACATTTTGTTTTAGTGAATCTAAGGATTTGGCTTTTACCTGTTTTTTTTTTGCATAAAAAGGTATTGTGAATTACAGATATTTTGCAATAGGTATCAGAGTTTCGGGCAATTCTATGATCAGTTGAAACTTATTAGGTAAATATTTCATACACCATTAACTTATAATTATACCTTCTTTGAAAAGATATATAAAATTATTTGAAGTAATAAAAACGTATGCAACCCTCTACCAAAAAACAATAAAAAAATATGTCATTCACTATGTAAATGACCATTTATATGAACAAATAGAGAAATAGCTAAATTTTTGCCTGTGGAGTGTGGTTTGGGGTCATTATTTCAGCATGTTGCAATATATTTGATAGACATGTTATATATCGTTGAATAGATAAATATGTCTTCTTTAACAATATATATAATAATAAGTAAAATTCAAAAATTTTGGGAACACTTTACCAAAAAAACCAAAAAAAAAAAACGAAAAACCATAGTTTTTCTATATTTTTTTCTGAAATTTGAATATAAATATCTCAAAAACTATTAATATTATCAAAATGATTTTTTGAAGTGTTTTGATAATTTAAATGCCGTTCTGAATCAATAAACAAAATATAAAAATAACTAATCTTAATATGTTTTTTATGTTAACAAAAAAAATTAGTTTGAAAATTTTACTTTTTTCACCATTTAAGCCCTCCTGACCACGTTTATGTAATGGCGGTGAATTTTATTGCGGCAAATAAATAAAAATATTTGGAGCTTTAATACTGCGGTGAAATATTTGAAGAAATCGAGCGGATATTTTTGTATTAACTTTTAAAACTTAGTTTTTTTTTTAATTGCCCAATTTCGTCCAATGCTGGACGTAGGGTGCATGTCCAAAAATATTAAAAATTTCGCTTACAACCATTCTTGAAGCATATTCTTTTAAAATATGTAGAAAAATATATACATGTTTTACCAAGGTTGTGAGAAAAAAGTGAAAGAATGAAGGGTATTTTTTGCCAAAAATTTGCAAATTTTAGAACCTGATTCAAAAAGTCAACTTTGTTATTTGCAAAAAACCAAGAAAGAATTTGGTGAAAAGTTCAAATGTTGATTTTTAAAATCAAATATTTTTTAAACCATAAGCGATAACTAGGTAGTATAAGCATGTTTTTTGTTAATAATTTAATGGTTATTGGAAAAATTTAAAAAACGTAAAAATCACTTTATATTTATAAAAGTTACAAGCTTTGAAAACATTTTCCACCTCGAGGTGGTCGACTTTGGCACCCTGTAGCTCACCCTGTGTTACAACAGGGTATCTCAAAAATAAATATTTTGAAAGCCTATATCCTTGACTACAATCGCCTAGAATATACTATTCCAATCCACCCAATAGTTTAGAAGTTCCAGACTTATTACCACTTTTTTTTGGTTTTGAACCACTGTGGACCATATTTTGAGAAGGCGGCCAAAAATCATTTTTTTTTTTTGTTACCGATTTTAAAGTTATGTTATTCATTTGAAAGTAAATACTTGTAAACCTCGGGAGCAGAAAATTGCGAGTTTACCTCAACTATATCACAGCGAACAGGGTCTTCGAAAATGGGCTTTCTCAGTATTTTGCTAAAATTCAAAATTTCTTTGTAAATTTTTATTTTTGAATGACTGTAACTTTTTTGATTTAAAAGATTTTGAAGTGAAATAAATTTTCTATAATTTTGTGGCTTCCATAATATTAATGTTAAGAATGTAAAGTCACTGAGTCATTCCGAAATTTAAAAAAAATTGTTTTTAAAAACGTCCAAATTTTCCTAAAATCTCCTACTTAATAGAGCATAACTCCTGCCAGTCAAAAGTAGTCAGAAAATATCTTGCACTCTTCTATAGTCCGAACCCTCCCCTATACTCCTATACCCCATTATACACCCGCCAGTTTCCGCCCGTGTGCACCAGAACAATTTTTCTGACCCCAGGTTAGATATTTTCTGCAAAATTTATGAATACAAAAGTTGTCCACTATGTGGTTAGGATATATTAAGTTTGAGGTGATGTTTGTAACTGCCAAAAATATTGGACCTTTATCGATCTTTTATTATACGGATCGACTCAAAAACACTCTGAGTCGATTAAACGATGTCCGTCCGTCCGTCTGAGTGTTACGAATACAAAAGTTGGTCGTACCGGTGCACCGCGGTGTATTTTTTTGCGTGCCGGTGAGTTGTTATATACTTATAAAAAAGGGTTGAGATATAATGCGCTTAATTGTTACAGGTACATTTACATGGGTATCTTTCAAAAACATTAATAGTCTGAATTAGAGTTATATAGTTTAAATACCTTTCAAAATGGGAAACAATTTAAATAACAGGTAAATGGTAAAAAAAAACTATTGCGACATAGCCCTTTAAGATATGAGCAGGTATGCTTCACCTTTTAAAAGGGGTTAGGGTGTGGGTTTTTTATGCTTCTAAAAGTGGTAATAAAAGATAAAAATTTGTAATTGGTAAAAAAAAAACTATTGCGACATAGCCCTTTAAGATATGAGCAACAAAATGATGTATGATATATGAGCAACAAAATGATGATATGAGCAACGAAATGATGTAGACGTTGTAATTTTGCACATAGTGAGCAACGACTTCTTTAAGAATTGTAACATAGAAGACAGTGAAATGCACAATGGAAAAATTACTAATTTTGCATCGAATTTGAAAAGACGGTACATTGAGTGCTCTCATAGCAAGGCAAAGATGTACAAACGTTACCAAGACTGGTTAATAAAGGAACTTATTTTTGAGAGTGAATCTACAACTGCCAACGAAAGTGGAAACAAGGGTCGACCAGCAAAACCAATTGACGGATGTAGTGAAAGATCTCGAAGGCGCAAGCTGGAGAATATCAATGAAGAAATTTCTCAAAGAATTATTAAGGATTCATTTTTGCACCAAATTCAACCAACCCAAAATAAAAAAAATAAAATTGGAATAATTGAAAAAATAGTAGAAGCGAGCCCAAGGCGCACAAAGAGGATTTTGAAAAGCATTCCTACAATAATTGAAGATAAGAAATTTACGCCGGAAGAAGCGTACGCCCTATTTTTGGATTTGAAATTGACCAAAAATCAATATAAAGAATTGCGGAAGCGAACCAATGAAAAGAATTGTGGGATTTTTCCAGAGTATCGAGACTTAGTTTCTGCCAAAAAAGAATGCTTACCTTCACAATCTGCTATTAGTGTCACTTCAACATCAGTAGGAATAAAATTGCAAGATCTCCTGGAACATACTGCAGAACGATTGCTAAATACGCTTGATACTGATCATTTAAAAAAAATTGGTAATGGCAGCATTATTTTAATTTCTAAATGGGGATGTGATGGATCCTCTGGTCAGAAACAATACAAGCAATTTAATGCCGAAAATTCATCAGATGCTAATTTATTTATGGTATCTTTCGTTCCATTGCGCTTAACAAAAAGGTATAGCGTCTTAGAGCCGTCAACTAGTAGAGCAACAGAAATTGATATATGGAAAAATGAAATTCCTTCTTCAACAAAGTATTGCAGACCAATAAAATTTGCATTCAAAAAGGAAACCAAAGATGTCATAACTGAAGAATTTAAAAAAATAAAAGATAAAATTAAGGAACTTCAACCAGTAATATTTAAATTTGATGACCAAGACATTGAAGTACATTTTAAAATGTGTCTCACAATGATTGATGAAAAAGTTGCACAAGCTTTAACTGGAACAAAGTCAACGTCAAGCTGCATTATATGCCAAAAGACATCAAGTCAATTTAGCCAACCCCCACCAGAAGACGATAGTTTTAAGGAAGCCTACGAATTTGGAATGTCCCCTCTTCATGCTAGAATACGTTTCATGGAGCATATTCTTAAATTGGGTTATGATTTGGAATTTGGTCCGTTAGGCGAAACAGTGAGAAAAAACGAAGAAAATGAAGAAAAAAGAAAGCAAAAAAAAAAAAACAAATTCAACAAAAATATCTACAGCTAGGCCTCGTAATCGACCAACCAAAACAAGGGGAAGGAAACACAAATGATGGAAATACTGCAAGGAGATTTTTTTCCGATCCGGAAACTGCAGCATCTATCACAGGTGTAGATCATGAATTAATAAGACGATTCAAAATCATATTACAAGTTCTAGCATGCAGCAGAAAGATAAATGAAAAAAAAATAGGAGAGTACGCCAATAAAATAGCTATACTTCATAATGAAAAACACTCTTGGAGATATATGCCACCCACAGTTCATAAAATTTTGTACCATGGGGAACAAATAATTCAAAACAATATGCTACCAATAGGAGATCTATCTGAAGAAGCGCAAGAAAAAAGAAACAAAGACTACAGATTCTTTCGAGAGCACAACACAAGGAAAATGTCCAGATGTTGTACTAATGAAGACCTTATCACTATTTTGTTGTGCACTTCAGATCCATATATGTCCAACATTCGTCCAACATGGAAAACTACCTCTATTGAATTAGACGAAGAAGCTAAACAACTTCTAGAAGATGAAAATCAAAGCTATTAAGAAGAAAGTTTTACTAAAATTGGTTGATTGAAAGTACTTTTTCATTACACTAACAATAAGTTACACTTTTTTTATATAGTTAAAAAATTTTCTTGATTTAAAAATTTATATATTTTGTAAATTTACAATAAAAATTGTTATATTTCATAAATTTACCATAAAAATTGATATAGAAATATTTAAAAAGACAATAAAAAAAATTTAACTAAAGCAAAAACATACGAGTTTTTCATTGAAACTTCTCTATCTTGAACCAATATAAGGTAACTTTTACGTTCGCTGCTTAATAAATTATATTTTAACTCGGGATCTTTCAAAAAAAAAAAAAAAACAACAACCTTTGGCCCTTGTGCACATTAGGACTAAAAAGTTTACGGGGACCAAAGTTTGGCATTTTCTGAAAAAATTAACTTAAAAAATTGTTAAAAAGCATTAGTTGTAAAATTAACTGAAAAAATAAGACATTATATTAAAAAAACCTTTTTTTTAGCTTTTAACACTTCACTTTTGTACTAAAATTCAACTACAAATGAAAATGTATTTTAAACCCTCCGTAACTTTTTTTATATTCGGTCGAGAATTACGTTTTATAGCAAAGCTTAAAGGCTAAAGTCTCACCTACCGCATATCAAAATTCCAATCCAATCAAAAGTTATAGATTTTTGACCGCCTTCCCGTCAAATGGTCCACTGTGCGTCGTTGGAATGGCTATTATTGTTTTCTTTTATCATGTACAGTAGGGCTATACCTTTTTAAAATTTTTTGAAAATATTAAAATTGGAATACTATAGTCGAATAGGCCATTGAAAACTATGAGGGAATGCGCTTTTACTTTTTCGCTGGCGTCAAAAATTTTCATGCACCATCTGCGATGAAGTTTCAAGCAACGCTATATACAAAATAAAGAAAAAAATTGACACCAAAAACATAAAGTGGCGTTATAATATATAGTATTTGTTTGAATTGGTAAATGCATTCAGATATTTTCAAAAAGCCAAAAGTTTCCATTTATAAAATTTTAAGCTATTCCTCCGATGGAATTCGAAGGCCATCCTTGCACTTTTAGCATTTATACTAATACCAAAATATCAGTCTGAGTTATACCCAATTTGAGAGTTTATTTGCGGTCAATGGTACCATATATGGTTCTCAGATCACCGATTTCACGAAGATAAGTTTCAACTTTTTAACCTGTCATTAGCAAGATTCAAAAACGCCCTTTCTTAGACATTGGATACAAGATGTTTCATTAATCAAAGGAGTAATATTTGTGCAGAACGTGCAATAAAAACTGTGCAGGATATACATCCATTTTGCAAATCTACACGTACTTTAAACTTAAAATTTTTATCCTACAATAATAATTAAAAGATGCTATAACATTGTTGTTTTTTTTTCTTAGTAATAGTATGAAGTTAAATAACTTGTTATGATATGAAATATAATAATTTGTTATAAAAAATTTTTTGTTTTGGTCTAGAAAATGAATTTGGTGCGTGAAGTTTTTTTTTTGTAAAATAACCCAAGATAAAGTTTTTCGTTAATATACATCATTGCTCAGCTCGTGGTACTATGCCGTAATTTACAGCATTAATTTCGAAATGTACTACAGCATTATTAATTAAAAAAAAAACGAAAATTTCGAAATTAAGTATCAGATTTAAAATTCCCAAAACTATTGTTGCTAAAGAGGTTCTTTAAATCGCTTGACATTTTGATCATTGTCTTCATAATCGTCTGCTCTTCTATTTTGTTTTTGCTGAGATATACCGTGAAAAGCACTATTATATGCTAGATTGGTCCACGGAATTGTGCTTTCACCATTCATATGTAGTTTCTGATACAATACAGTAAGGAGAGAAATGATATTGTTAGCTACAACCGATGTATTTCACGGAGATATCTCGGAATGGCTTGCTATGCTGGTCACAACTTTCACTCATTATATGATTCTTTTGTATTTTATTCGATTTTTATTAAATTTAGTTAGGTTTTGTGTTTGTTTGAAAAATTTACTATAATTTTTTTTTTACGAGAACATAATTAATTTATTTGTATTAATTGACTAATCCAATTACTCCAGTTGTGAGTCTTTATTCTCCTGTGAGCGAAAAGTTGTTAGTGGAGCGCGTGAGGCAAAGCAGGCAGCTTTGTCTGCTGCTTTATTACTCATAAAATCAACATGGCCAGGAACCCACATTATACGTAGTTTATTGGGAAGTTTTATTTAAAGATTGTGGATATCGACCACTGTAAGTTCTGTGTTTTTTGTATTGATTGATGATAAGACGTATCGGCCTTTTTGTTTTTACGAATATTCAGCTGCAAGTTTGATAGCCATGACTTCTGCGGTAAAAATACTACAATTATATTCCAGTAGACTTATATAAATATGATTGACTACTCCAAACTTAGTATATGTTAGTGCTTTTGACCCATCTGTGAATATAAAATTGCAATTATTTTATGTAGAAGAGTGGAGATGGAGTTAAAAAGTTGTTCATATACTACAGGATTGGTTGATTTTTTTCGTATTTTTGAAGGTCAAGTATAATTTTTTTCTCAGGCATTTATTTATTGGATCTTCACATAGTGAACTAACAATAATTATTCAAATCTTAGAACTAATACTTAACTTATTAAATTCGGCCAGTGCCAGAAAAATTTAATGTTTCTACATAAATAAATATTCGTTGGCTTAGATAACCTCAAGCATTTATTATAATATCTGCAGTCTCTCTCCTTCTTAGGCGTTGGTGGATGCAATTGTTGAGAAGGTCACGTGCTAACAGATTCGGGTGAGTTTCTAGTTTTTTCAAGTAGCTTGAACAGTTTTTCATAATTTCGACTTTAACTAGGGGTACGTTTAATTCTCTATGCAATTGTGAGTTTCTCACATACCATGGGGCGCGGGTAATCAACTTTAGGATCTTATTTTTGTATTTTCTCTATATTAGAAGCCAAATGGGTTTCATGATTGAATTATATATCAATAACTTGCAATCAAGACGTAGCTTTGAATTTCTGCCAATTAGCCACGTAAGTTCAACTAATTTTAATTTTATTTGTGTTAATTTTGATTCTATGTGTTTGTTCAATTTGAGGGATTGTTCGGATTTGAGGGATTTGTTTCTCTTCTGAGCGTAAAAGTAACGTGGATACATTTTTGTTCATTTATTCTTATTTTCCACCTGTGTTACAAGTACTCCAATTGAAAAACATGTCGTTGTAAAAGTGTAGATGCTGTTGAGGGGTCCTCATGAACACTCAAAATTGCCGTGTCATCTGCAAAGGTTGAAGTAATCGTGTTTTCATTAGTTGGCATGTCCGCTGTATAAGGGATGTATAGGAGCGGACCCAGAATACTGCCCAGCTTTTATATCCTGGGGGGGCTTGTAAAGCTGCTCTCCTTTATTGAGAATTTCCTATTAATTATATAGCTTTCCATTAGTTTTTGAACGTTTGGGGTCAGTAACGTTTTAATTTTATAGAGTAGCAACTTTTTTATTTTAAAGAGAGCAGAGCAGTACTTTTTTCTTCAAAGGCTTTTCTTATAGCGCTTACTATCCTTTGGACTTGCTCAATGGTGCTGTGTTCGCCTAAATCCGAATTGATGTGCTAGGATGACGTTATTTTGATATACAGCTACAGTAAGCTTATTTACTAGTATTTTCTCGAACAATTTAGACAGATTTGACCTTTGTATGATCTTTACCTGGCTTGGGTACCATGGTAACGAGCGCAAACTTTCATTCTGAGGGATAATATTCAAGGCGTAATATAGCGTTAAATATAAAAAGAATTATTCTCAATGCTATTCTAGGTAACTCCAAAAGCATTTTATTACTGATCCCATCGATGCCCGATGTTTTTTTAGGGTTAAGATCAGAAATGGCCTTTTCAACCTCTCTAATCTTAAATCCAAGTGACACTGCACTATGCTATTTTATTGCCGGTGGTAACTTATTTATTGAACTAGTAGTTATATTCGGAGTAAAAACTTTTTTCAAATGTTCTACAAATAGATTACCTTTTTCTATATCATTTCTAGCCCAGCCTCCATTTTGCATTCTTAATGGTGGTTTACGTACAATGGGTGTTTTAAGATTTTTTGTAGCTCGCCATAACGAGTAATCAGTTCTTGAAGTCGGATCTAATTTTTCGAGATATCTGTTTAATATATTATGTCTCTGGGTTTCAAGCAACTTTCTTAAATTTGATGTACATGCTTTCAATTGTTGCTTAAGTTGAGGAGATCTGTACAGTTGCAACTCTCTCCGAATTCTTTTTTCATTTAATAGCCGCTCGACATCTACCGAACAAGATCTATACTGCCCTCTGTGTCGGGAGGGTTTCGCAGTAAGTTGAGAAGATATTTTTAGGTTTTGTTCAAAGTTAACAATAGCCAGGTCAATATCATCTGGTGTTCTTAGTGGTAACCTATCCGTACAATGGGTACTGATAAACTTTCTATACTTTAACCAATCTATAATACTTGTTGGCGCTAAATTACCATTCGGGGGCACAATTTCTCGGGAGTTAGAAAAAGTAACAATAACTGGTGTGTGATCTAATGAGAGTTCCAATGAGGATTCAGCATTTATAAGTTCATTCGCAATGTTGTTCGTTACTCCAAAATCGATTAGATCGGGAATCTTTTGTCTATCTGTCGGCCAGTATGTTGGTTCTCTGCTTGAGATAATATCTAGGCACATATATGAAATTGTGTCAACAAAACACGGCCTTTCGAGGAGATTAAACGTGACCCCCAGAATGTATGCTTGGCATTGTACTCACCAGCAGCAATGAAACGAGGGCCAAGTGATTCAAAAAATCTTTTATATTGACTTTCCGTTATAGAAAATCTTGGTGGAGAATATATTGATGAGATAACTATTGATGAGATAACTAGTAGCTTGACAACTACAAATGAAAATGTATTTTAAACCCTCCGTAACTTTTTTTATATTCGGTCGAGAATTACGTTTTATAGCAAAGCTTAAAGGCTAAAGTCTCACCTACCGCATATCAAAATTCCAATCCAATCAAAAGTTATAGATTTTTGACCGCCTTCCCGTCAAATGGTCCACTGTGCGTCGTTGGAATGGCTATTATTGTTTTCTTTTATCATGTACAGTAGGGCTATACCTTTTTAAAATTTTTTGAAAATATTAAAATTGAATACTATAGTCGAATAGGCCATTGAAAACTATGAGGGAATGCGCTTTTACTTTTTCGCTGGCGTCAAAAATTTTCATGCACCATCTGCGATGAAGTTTCAAGCAACGCTATATACAAAATAAAGAAAAAAATTGACACCAAAAACATAAAGTGGCGTTATAATATATAGTATTTGTTTGAATTGGTAAATGCATTCAGATATTTTCAAAAAGCCAAAAGTTTCCATTTATAAAATTTTAAGCTATTCCTCCGATGGAATTCGAAGGCCATCCTTGCACTTTTAGCATTTATACTAATACCAAAATATCAGTCTGAGTTATACCCAATTTGAGAGTTTATTTGCGGTCAATGGTACCATATATGGTTCTCAGATCACCGATTTCACGAAGATAAGTTTCAACTTTTTAACCTGTCATTAGCAAGATTCAAAAACGCCCTTTCTTAGACATTGGATACAAGATGATTCATTAATCAAAGGAGTAATATTTGTGCAGAACGTGCAATAAAAACTGTGCAGGATATACATCCATTTTGCAAATCTACACGTACTTTAAACTTAAAATTTTTATCCTACAATAATAATTAAAAGATGCTATAACATTGTTGTTTTTTTTCTTAGTAATAGTATGAAGTTAAATAACTTGTTATGATATGAAATATAATAATTTGTTATAAAAAATTTTTTGTTTTGGTCTAGAAAATGAATTTGGTGCGTGAAGTTTTTTTTTTTGTAAAATAACCCAAGATAAAGTTTTTCGTTAATATACATCATTGCTCAGCTCGTGGTACTATGCCGTAATTTACAGCATTAATTTCGAAATGTACTACAGCATTATTAATTTAAAAAAAAACGAAAATTTCGAAATTAAGTATCAGATTTAAAATTCCCAAAACTATTGTTGCTAAAGAGGTTCTTTAAATCGCTTGACATTTTGATCATTGTCTTCATAATCGTCTGCTCTTCTATTTTGTTTTTGCTGAGATATACCGTGAAAAGCACTATTATATGCTAGATTGGTCCACGGAATTGTGCTTTCACCATTCATATGTAGTTTCTGATACAATACAGTAAGGAGAGAAATGATATTGTTAGCTACAACCGATGTATTTCACGGAGATATCTCGGAATGGCTTGCTATGCTGGTCACAACTTTCACTCATTATATGATTCTTTTGTATTTTATTCGATTTTTATTAAATTTAGTTAGGTTTTGTGTTTGTTTGAAAAATTTACTATAATTTTTTTTTTACGAGAACATAATTAATTTATTTGTATTAATTGACTAATCCAATTACTCCAGTTGTGAGTCTTTATTCTCCTGTGAGCGAAAAGTTGTTAGTGGAGCGCGTGAGGCAAAGCAGGCAGCTTTGTCTGCTGCTTTATTACTCATAAAATCAACATGGCCAGGAACCCACATTATACGTAGTTTATTGGGAAGTTTTATTTAAAGATTGTGGATATCGACCACTGTAAGTTCTGTGTTTTTTGTATTGATTGATGATAAGACGTATCGGCCTTTTTGTTTTTACGAATATTCAGCTGCAAGTTTGATAGCCATGACTTCTGCGGTAAAAATACTACAATTATATTCCAGTAGACTTATATAAATATGATTGACTACTCCAAACTTAGTATATGTTAGTGCTTTTGACCCATCTGTGAATATAAAATTGCAATTATTTTATGTAGAAGAGTGGAGATGGAGTTAAAAAGTTGTTCATATACTACAGGATTGGTTGATTTTTTTCGTATTTTTGAAGGTCAAGTATAATTTTTTTCTCAGGCATTTATTTATTGGATCTTCACATAGTGAACTAACAATAATTATTCAAATCTTAGAACTAATACTTAACTTATTAAATTCGGCCAGTGCCAGAAAAATTTAATGTTTCTACATAAATAAATATTCGTTGGCTTAGATAACCTCAAGCATTTATTATAATATCTGCAGTCTCTCTCCTTCTTAGGCGTTGGTGGATGCAATTGTTGAGAAGGTCACGTGCTAACAGATTCGGGTGAGTTTCTAGTTTTTTCAAGTAGCTTGAACAGTTTTTCATAATTTCGACTTTAACTAGGGGTACGTTTAATTCTCTATGCAATTGTGAGTTTCTCACATACCATGGGGCGCGGGTAATCAACTTTAGGATCTTATTTTTGTATTTTCTCTATATTAGAAGCCAAATGGGTTTCATGATTGAATTATATATCAATAACTTGCAATCAAGACGTAGCTTTGAATTTCTGCCAATTAGCCACGTAAGTTCAACTAATTTTAATTTTATTTGTGTTAATTTTGATTCTATGTGTTTGTTCAATTTGAGGGATTGTTCGGATTTGAGGGATTTGTTTCTCTTCTGAGCGTAAAAGTAACGTGGATACATTTTTGTTCATTTATTCTTATTTTCCACCTGTGTTACAAGTACTCCAATTGAAAAACATGTCGTTGTAAAAGTGTAGATGCTGTTGAGGGGTCCTCATGAACACTCAAAATTGCCGTGTCATCTGCAAAGGTTGAAGTAATCGTGTTTTCATTAGTTGGCATGTCCGCTGTATAAGGGATGTATAGGAGCGGACCCAGAATACTGCCCAGCTTTTATATCCTGGGGGGGCTTGTAAAGCTGCTCTCCTTTATTGAGAATTTCCTATTAATTATATAGCTTTCCATTAGTTTTTGAACGTTTGGGGTCAGTAACGTTTTAATTTTATAGAGTAGCAACTTTTTTATTTTAAAGAGAGCAGAGCAGTACTTTTTTCTTCAAAGGCTTTTCTTATAGCGCTTACTATCCTTTGGACTTGCTCAATGGTGCTGTGTTCGCCTAAATCCGAATTGATGTGCTAGGATGACGTTATTTTGATATACAGCTACAGTAAGCTTATTTACTAGTATTTTCTCGAACAATTTAGACAGATTTGACCTTTGTATGATCTTTACCTGGCTTGGGTACCATGGTAACGAGCACAAACTTTCATTCTGAGGGATAATATTCAAGGCGTAATATAGCGTTAAATATAAAAAGAATTATTCTCAATGCTATTCTAGGTAACTCCAAAAGCATTTTATTACTGATCCCATCGATGCCCGATGTTTTTTTAGGGTTAAGATCAGAAATGGCCTTTTCAACCTCTCTAATCTTAAATCCAAGTGACACTGCACTATGCTATTTTATTGCCGGTGGTAACTTATTTATTGAACTAGTAGTTATATTCGGAGTAAAAACTTTTTTCAAATGTTCTACAAATAGATTACCTTTTTCTATATCATTTCTAGCCCAGCCTCCATTTTGCATTCTTAATGGTGGTTTACGTACAATGGGTGTTTTAAGATTTTTTGTAGCTCGCCATAACGAGTAATCAGTTCTTGAAGTCGGATCTAATTTTTCGAGATATCTGTTTAATATATTATGTCTCTGGGTTTCAAGCAACTTTCTTAAATTTGATGTACATGCTTTCAATTGTTGCTTAAGTTGAGGAGATCTGTACAGTTGCAACTCTCTCCGAATTCTTTTTTCATTTAATAGCCGCTCGACATCTACCGAACAAGATCTATACTGCCCTCTGTGTCGGGAGGGTTTCGCAGTAAGTTGAGAAGATATTTTTAGGTTTTGTTCAAAGTTAACAATAGCCAGGTCAATATCATCTGGTGTTCTTAGTGGTAACCTATCCGTACAATGGGTACTGATAAACTTTCTATACTTTAACCAATCTATAATACTTGTTGGCGCTAAATTACCATTCGGGGGCACAATTTCTCGGGAGTTAGAAAAAGTAACAATAACTGGTGTGTGATCTAATGAGAGTTCCAATGAGGATTCAGCATTTATAAGTTCATTCGCAATGTTGTTCGTTACTCCAAAATCGATTAGATCGGGAATCTTTTGTCTATCTGTCGGCCAGTATGTTGGTTCTCTGCTTGAGATAATATCTAGGCACATATATGAAATTGTGTCAACAAAACACGGCCTTTCGAGGAGATTAAACGTGACCCCCAGAATGTATGCTTGGCATTGTACTCACCAGCAGCAATGAAACGAGGGCCAAGTGATTCAAAAAATCTTTTATATTGACTTTCCGTTATAGAAAATCTTGGTGGAGAATATATTGATGAGATAACTATTGATGAGATAACTAGTAGCTTGACAACTACAAATGAAAATGTATTTTAAACCCTCCGTAACTTTTTTTATATTCGGTCGAGAATTACGTTTTATAGCAAAGCTTAAAGGCTAAAGTCTCACCTACCGCATATCAAAATTCCAATCCAATCAAAAGTTATAGATTTTTGACCGCCTTCCCGTCAAATGGTCCACTGTGCGTCGTTGGAATGGCTATTATTGTTTTCTTTTATCATGTACAGTAGGGCTATACCTTTTTAAAATTTTTTGAAAATAGTTTGAAATTGTTCAGGCTCAAGATCAAATGTTTTTACTTTAAATAAAGTAAAAGCATTAGCACATTTGTTTCAAAAATTGATCTATGTATATTCTGCATGACAGGTTATACAGCTGTTTCGGGAAGAGTCACCAACCCTCATCAGTAACCAAAAGCAGTAGATAGTTTGTTTGGTAAAAAGTTAAATTCATATATATTTGCTGAAAACAACCAAATGAGAATTCAAGCAAAAGTTATACTATTTAAGCCTCCTCCAATATAACAAACTAAAAATAGAACAACTTTGAAACAAATATGATTGTATACGAGTACACATTGCATACTACAATATACATGTTTGTTTTTGTCTTGAAAAAACAAGAAAAACAATTTGTTTTTGCTAAACTTATATTTAGCGTTAACGGCGTGCCCTCCGTATTTTCAATTTTTGAAACAAATGTGCTAATGCTTTTACTTTATTTAAAGTAAAAACATTTGATCTTGAGCCTGAACAATTTCAAACTCAATCATTAAATTGATAAAGATCGAAAATAAGATTTTTTATTTTTATAAAAAATAATAAAATTTTTGAAAATATTAAAATTGAATACTATAGTCGAATAGGCCATTGAAAACTATGAGGGAATGCGCTTTTACTTTTTCGCTGGCGTCAAAAATTTTCATGCACCATCTGCGATGAAGTTTCAAGCAACGCTATATACAAAATAAAGAAAAAAATTGACACCAAAAACATAAAGTGGCGTTATAATATATAGTATTTGTTTGAATTGGTAAATGCATTCAGATATTTTCAAAAAGCCAAAAGTTTCCATTTATAAAATTTTAAGCTATTCCTCCGATGGAATTCGAAGGCCATCCTTGCACTTTTAGCATTTATACTAATACCAAAATATCAGTCTGAGTTATACCCAATTTGAGAGTTTATTTGCGGTCAATGGTACCATATATGGTTCTCAGATCACCGATTTCACGAAGATAAGTTTCAACTTTTTAACCTGTCATTAGCAAGATTCAAAAACGCCCTTTCTTAGACATTGGATACAAGATGATTCATTAATCAAAGGAGTAATATTTGTGCAGAACGTGCAATAAAAACTGTGCAGGATATACATCCATTTTGCAAATCTACACGTACTTTAAACTTAAAATTTTTATCCTACAATAATAATTAAAAGATGCTATAACATTGTTGTTTTTTTTCTTAGTAATAGTATGAAGTTAAATAACTTGTTATGATATGAAATATAATAATTTGTTATAAAAAATTTTTTGTTTTGGTCTAGAAAATGAATTTGGTGCGTGAAGTTTTTTTTTTTGTAAAATAACCCAAGATAAAGTTTTTCGTTAATATACATCATTGCTCAGCTCGTGGTACTATGCCGTAATTTACAGCATTAATTTCGAAATGTACTACAGCATTATTAATTAAAAAAAAAACGAAAATTTCGAAATTAAGTATCAGATTTAAAATTCCCAAAACTATTGTTGCTAAAGAGGTTCTTTAAATCGCTTGACATTTTGATCATTGTCTTCATAATCGTCTGCTCTTCTATTTTGTTTTTGCTGAGATATACCGTGAAAAGCACTATTATATGCTAGATTGGTCCACGGAATTGTGCTTTCACCATTCATATGTAGTTTCTGATACAATACAGTAAGGAGAGAAATGATATTGTTAGCTACAACCGATGTATTTCACGGAGATATCTCGGAATGGCTTGCTATGCTGGTCACAACTTTCACTCATTATATGATTCTTTTGTATTTTATTCGATTTTTATTAAATTTAGTTAGGTTTTGTGTTTGTTTGAAAAATTTACTATAATTTTTTTTTTACGAGAACATAATTAATTTATTTGTATTAATTGACTAATCCAATTACTCCAGTTGTGAGTCTTTATTCTCCTGTGAGCGAAAAGTTGTTAGTGGAGCGCGTGAGGCAAAGCAGGCAGCTTTGTCTGCTGCTTTATTACTCATAAAATCAACATGGCCAGGAACCCACATTATACGTAGTTTATTGGGAAGTTTTATTTAAAGATTGTGGATATCGACCACTGTAAGTTCTGTGTTTTTTGTATTGATTGATGATAAGACGTATCGGCCTTTTTGTTTTTACGAATATTCAGCTGCAAGTTTGATAGCCATGACTTCTGCGGTAAAAATACTACAATTATATTCCAGTAGACTTATATAAATATGATTGACTACTCCAAACTTAGTATATGTTAGTGCTTTTGACCCATCTGTGAATATAAAATTGCAATTATTTTATGTAGAAGAGTGGAGATGGAGTTAAAAAGTTGTTCATATACTACAGGATTGGTTGATTTTTTTCGTATTTTTGAAGGTCAAGTATAATTTTTTTCTCAGGCATTTATTTATTGGATCTTCACATAGTGAACTAACAATAATTATTCAAATCTTAGAACTAATACTTAACTTATTAAATTCGGCCAGTGCCAGAAAAATTTAATGTTTCTACATAAATAAATATTCGTTGGCTTAGATAACCTCAAGCATTTATTATAATATCTGCAGTCTCTCTCCTTCTTAGGCGTTGGTGGATGCAATTGTTGAGAAGGTCACGTGCTAACAGATTCGGGTGAGTTTCTAGTTTTTTCAAGTAGCTTGAACAGTTTTTCATAATTTCGACTTTAACTAGGGGTACGTTTAATTCTCTATGCAATTGTGAGTTTCTCACATACCATGGGGCGCGGGTAATCAACTTTAGGATCTTATTTTTGTATTTTCTCTATATTAGAAGCCAAATGGGTTTCATGATTGAATTATATATCAATAACTTGCAATCAAGACGTAGCTTTGAATTTCTGCCAATTAGCCACGTAAGTTCAACTAATTTTAATTTTATTTGTGTTAATTTTGATTCTATGTGTTTGTTCAATTTGAGGGATTGTTCGGATTTGAGGGATTTGTTTCTCTTCTGAGCGTAAAAGTAACGTGGATACATTTTTGTTCATTTATTCTTATCTTCCACCTGTGTTACAAGTACTCCAATTGAAAAACATGTCGTTGTAAAAGTGTAGATGCTGTTGAGGGGTCCTCATGAACACTCAAAATTGCCGTGTCATCTGCAAAGGTTGAAGTAATCGTGTTTTCATTAGTTGGCATGTCCGCTGTATAAGGGATGTATAGGAGCGGACCCAGAATACTGCCCAGCTTTTATATCCTGGGGGGGCTTGTAAAGCTGCTCTCCTTTATTGAGAATTTCCTATTAATTATATAGCTTTCCATTAGTTTTTGAACGTTTGGGGTCAGTAACGTTTTAATTTTATAGAGTAGCAACTTTTTTATTTTAAAGAGAGCAGAGCAGTACTTTTTTCTTCAAAGGCTTTTCTTATAGCGCTTACTATCCTTTGGACTTGCTCAATGGTGCTGTGTTCGCCTAAATCCGAATTGATGTGCTAGGATGACGTTATTTTGATATACAGCTACAGTAAGCTTATTTACTAGTATTTTCTCGAACAATTTAGACAGATTTGACCTTTGTATGATCTTTACCTGGCTTGGGTACCATGGTAACGAGCGCAAACTTTCATTCTGAGGGATAATATTCAAGGCGTAATATAGCGTTAAATATAAAAAGAATTATTCTCAATGCTATTCTAGGTAACTCCAAAAGCATTTTATTACTGATCCCATCGATGCCCGATGTTTTTTTAGGGTTAAGATCAGAAATGGCCTTTTCAACCTCTCTAATCTTAAATCCAAGTGACACTGCACTATGCTATTTTATTGCCGGTGGTAACTTATTTATTGAACTAGTAGTTATATTCGGAGTAAAAACTTTTTTCAAATGTTCTACAAATAGATTACCTTTTTCTATATCATTTCTAGCCCAGCCTCCATTTTGCATTCTTAATGGTGGTTTACGTACAATGGGTGTTTTAAGATTTTTTGTAGCTCGCCATAACGAGTAATCAGTTCTTGAAGTCGGATCTAATTTTTCGAGATATCTGTTTAATATATTATGTCTCTGGGTTTCAAGCAACTTTCTTAAATTTGATGTACATGCTTTCAATTGTTGCTTAAGTTGAGGAGATCTGTACAGTTGCAACTCTCTCCGAATTCTTTTTTCATTTAATAGCCGCTCGACATCTACCGAACAAGATCTATACTGCCCTCTATGTCGGGAGGGTTTCGCAGTAAGTTGAGAAGATATTTTTAGGTTTTGTTCAAAGTTAACAATAGCCAGGTCAATATCATCTGGTGTTCTTAGTGGTAACCTATCCGTACAATGGGTACTGATAAACTTTCTATACTTTAACCAATCTATAATACTTGTTGGCGCTAAATTACCATTCGGGGGCACAATTTCTCGGGAGTTAGAAAAAGTAACAATAACTGGTGTGTGATCTAATGAGAGTTCCAATGAGGATTCAGCATTTATAAGTTCATTCGCAATGTTGTTCGTTACTCCAAAATCGATTAGATCGGGAATCTTTTGTCTATCTGTCGGCCAGTATGTTGGTTCTCTGCTTGAGATAATATCTAGGCACATATATGAAATTGTGTCAACAAAACACGGCCTTTCGAGGAGATTAAACGTGACCCCCAGAATGTATGCTTGGCATTGTACTCACCAGCAGCAATGAAACGAGGGCCAAGTGATTCAAAAAATCTTTTATATTGACTTTCCGTTATAGAAAATCTTGGTGGAGAATATATTGATGAGATAACTATTGATGAGATAACTAGTAGCTTGAAGATAATCTTCACAATGTGTAACAACGCAAATTGCGTTGCACATAAAAGCCACCAACCAACAGCCATTAAATACCCACCGTAGTGCAACACCACATCAAACGAGAACAACACCTACGTTACAGCACTAATAAATACACATTCAACAAAACATCAATAGAACCAAGCCACTCATCATTTTTCACTAAATAAATACACATTCAACCAAACATGAACAACAAACCAGTCTTCATATGAATTAATACACATTCAACTAAACATGAACAAAATAGAGTACAACAGTAAGGTATACACATTCAACCAAACATGAACAAAAACCCAGCACCTATATAAATTAATACACATTCAACTTAACGTGAACAAAATAAGCCTGCTAAAAATAGCTTTCAAAGTAGCTAAAGCAAATGGTATTTTTAATTCTCACTCAGTTTATAAACTTATTTACATAAGAAGGCGAAGTTGGTCTGAGAATGGCAATTGATTTTTCGGCGCTAAAGCTGAACGGTATATCTTACTAAAAGATATTTCCAACCTTTTAAAGACGATAGGTACCTGTTGTCATCCATATTAATCCAGCGGCTTAACGGCTGACTGCTCCCGATAATCCAGCGGCTTCACGGCTGACTGCTCCCGATAATCCAGCGGCTTAACGGCTGACTGCTCCCGATAATCCAGCGGCTTAACGGCTGACTGCTCCCGATAATCCAGCGGCTTCACGGCTGACTGCTCCCGATAATCCAGCGGCTTCACGGCTGACTGCTCCCGATAATCCAGCGGCTTCACGGCTGACTGTTCCCGATAATCCAGCGGCTTAACGGCTGACTGCTCCCGATAATCCAGCGG
The DNA here is from genome assembly GCA_963682025.1 of Cordilura impudica. Classification (NCBI taxonomy): domain Eukaryota; kingdom Metazoa; phylum Arthropoda; class Insecta; order Diptera; family Scathophagidae; genus Cordilura; species Cordilura impudica. The sequence goes on along the minus strand of OY821518.1, from coordinate 165,810,716 downwards.
CTTAACGGCTGACTGCTCCCGATAATCCAGCGGCTTAACGGCTGACTGCTCCCGATAATCCAGCGGATTAACGGCTGACTGCTCCCGGTAATCCAGCGGCTTAACGGCTGACTGCTCCCGATAATCCAGCGGCTTAACGGCTGACTGCTCCCGATAATCCAGCGGCTTCACGGCTGACTGCTCCCGATAATCCAGCGGCTTCACGGCTGACTGCTCCCGATAATCCAGCGGCTTAACGGCTGACTGCTCCCGATAATCCAGTGGCTTAACGGCTGACTGCTCTCAAATCCAGCGGCCTGTGCTGACTGCTCCCGACTAACCCCGCTCTTATCATACAGGTGGCCAAGACACAGCACAGCTCACGACAGCAACTCTAGTCGCACTACCACCTTCTGCCGGCTGCTGACGCTCTCTCGACCGGTCGCGCCATCGACTACCTGTATGCCCGAGCCACGCCACCTACTGTGCCGCCACCTGTCTGCCAGTGTCAACACAACACCGAAATCATCAAGCGGCGCATCTTAGCCATCTACTGTGCCGCCATCTGCCTGCTAGCATAGTCGTGCCAGGCCACCTACTGTGCCGCCAACTTTCGACCAGTATCACCGCACTCCTGATATCATCAGCCGGCACATCCACGCCACCCACGGTGTCGTCATCTGCCTGCCTGTGTCATCGCACTGCCAATACCATCAGCCGGCGCACCAAAGCCACCTACTGTGCCGCCATCTGTCGACCAGTATCACCAAGCTCCTGATATCATCAGCCGGCACATCCACGGTGCCGCCATCTGCCTGCCAGTGTCGCCGCACTACCAACACCATCAGCCGGCGCACCAAAGCCACCTACTGTGCCGCCATCTGTCTGCCAGTAGCAACGCAACGCCGAAATCATCAATAGGCGCATCTAAGCCATCCGCTGTGCCGCCATCTGCCTGCTAGCATAGTCGTGCCAGGCCACCTACTGTGCCGCCATCTGTCGACCAGTATCACCGCACTCCTGCTACCATCAGCCGGCACATCCACGCCACCCACGGTGCCGCCATCTGTCTGCCAGTAGCAACGCAGCGCCGAAATCAGCAATCGGCACATCCAAGCCATCATACGACCGATCACGCCGCCACCTGTTGGCCAGTAGTAGCACCGCCCGTCGACCGACGCACTCCAGCATACCACTACGCTGCCATCCGTCAGCCAGTAGTCGTAACGCCTGTCGCTCGACGAACCCGAGTCAACCACTACGCCATCACTTGCCGGCCAGTAATATCGCCACCTGTCAACCGAGTCAACCACTGCGCCGCCATCTGTCGACCAGTATACTCGAGTCACCAGCTACCGGCTAGCATAGCCGACTCCCGATAATACGAAAGCAGAACTGTTGTCAGTCGCGTCTTTATACGTATATAGATACATATAATCATATATACACAATTAGCACTTAAATAAACTACTTTGTAATTAAAAGGTTTATAGTGTTTTATTGCATAAGGTTTGAGGGTCCTTAGGCTGACCCTGGAGACGACTGAACTACCTCAGCCGTCGATCAAAATCCTTGTTATAAATGATCGCACATTAGCTGACGCCTCAGTCGAGATTTAATAAGAATGGCTGAGCCACCACATGCTCTGCCTCTTGGATCTTTTGTATCATATAAAATATATCCATGCAATGAGAATTGACGCCTAGAAGTCAAATGAGTTTCAGAGACAAGCAATATATCAATTTGTTTGTCTTTAAGGAAATAGGCGAGTTCTTCTTTATTTTGGTTTAAGCCGTTTTCGTTCGAGTAACATATTTTTAAACAGTTCATGGTTTATTTAACAAAGCTTGCAATATCATAGATTGCATCTTCATCATTTCCTGCATCATGCTATTCATAGCGTTAGTAAAATTATTTATTGTTTGAACAAGTGTGTCGAGTGTTGTTTCCAATTTACTTGTGTTTTGATTCGAGGGATAGTTTCGTGAATTTGAAACATTGGGAGGCTGACTTTGAGAGCGTAGCACATTTGAATATGATTCAAAATGCTGCGAATGAACTGGATTATGTGGTTGGTTTCGGGAGGCCGCTATGTTAGCGTATGATTACGCGTTAGTAGTTACATGTACGGATGAGACATATTTTTTAATTTTCATTTCGTTATAAATTGCCTAATAAACTGGGTACCCCCGGTAGTTAGCTGTGTGATTTTTACCACAAATGTTACATTTTTTTTACCTTTTCGTCATTTTTTGACTTGTCACACTCACTGGAATTGTGTAGCTCACCACACACAACACATACTGGTGGAGGCTTGCAGTATGCCCTTCTTTAATGAACTCCTGGCAGTTCAAGCACTGAATCGGTCCATTCCTCTTATGCGGTTGTTCAACAGTAATTTTCCTATGTAACAGGTATCTTACGTTGTAGATAGGGTGCACTTGAATTTTTTTTAATTGAATGTCGCCGGGTTGAAATTTCACACGGAAAAGAGGTTGTGGGATATTTTTGCGGTTTCGAATATTTGATACTGTTTTTACTTTAAATCCTTTACCTTCGAGTTCGCTTTTTAGTTCATCCGGGTCAACACACGAGTCTATACCCTTGACAACTACTTGAAGGCCTCTTCCGCTCTTCAATTGGTAGGTATAGAAGTTTTTATTTTGTTTTTCGAATTTTTCATGTAGAACGTGTACTTTTGTTTCCATAATATTTCCTCGTTTAATGGTTATAATGTAGAAAGAATTTTCTCCCGTTAACTCTATCAAATTTTTCACCAATTGGTTTGAGTTTTGTTCTCTTAAATAAATAGGAGGAGGTCTTGATGGCTGAATTGCAACTGGTTGATCTTTATCTTCTTCATCCAAAATCGAAAAACGATTTTGGGGTTTGGAAGCAACATCATTCTTGAGAATTTTTGTTGAAGAGGCCATTTTTTCTGATTAACTACTGTAATGTATCTCCATACCAGTTTGTATTGATGATTTTGGAGAATTTGAGTCAAGTGGATTGTTTTTTGAAAAAACACTTCTAGTTGATTTATTATTACTTACAGTTTCAACGGTGTTCATATTAGTGCAATTAGTTGCAGTACTTGAATTTGTCATTGTTGTTGTTGTTTTTACTGGTTCATCTTTATTACCTATATCTGCTGACGTTGGCTCTGTTTGTTCAATGCATATATTGGGGGAACATGAACGCGCTCTCCCAGAGGTCTTAGCTGTTAAGTAAAGCTTGTTGAATATGGGATCGTGTAGATTGTCATTTAATCATAATCATGTAGATTGTTAGATAATCATTTAATACAATATATGCATTATTACGGTTTATGCTTCCCTCACTTGTTGATGGGTTTGAGAAACTCATTTACCGTTTATTTATTACAAGCACAAAAAGAAAACGTTTATTTGTTAGTTGTATTGTTGTTGTTTTTTTTTCATTTTTTTTAAACTATATTGATATTTAATTTAATTTGGTTAGTATTATTCACACATATGTATGTGTGTATGTATATAATAAATATGAATATAATTATAATGTTAAGCGTCCAAGCGCAGTGGTTTAAAACTTTTTTTTTATTTTAAATTTTATTTTATTATTTTATTTTTTGTCACATATGTGGCCAAACTAATATACATATATATATATACATATATATATATATATATATATAAATATATTTTATTTTTTTTCATGTGTAAACATCTATACGCGCAGGGGGGTAAATTTCTAATTCACAATACAATCACAAAAACAGCCTAATATGTGAGCGTAAGATCTTACGCGTAACATGTAAGCATTAAGACAAATCGGTGTGACATGATTGTTTGGTAAAAAAAAATATGATATGTAATAACCTTTTTGTCGCTGTTTTCTGCATTTTATTTATTACCAGATGTTTACACATCTCCCCTGTGATCGGACTCACATGATTTTTTTTGTTTCACTTATTAACCCGATCGAGAAAAACACGTCTTTCTCTCACGGCGGTTGAAAAAGAATGAGAGCAACCAATTTTAATATTTATTATTACAGTAATGGTGTTTGTATCATTGGAATTCTCTAGCATATTCGACACACATGTGGATAGGGGATTGCTTCTTATATATACGTCTAAGTTTAAGTGTTTGAACAATATGTGGTTGTTAGAATTAAAAGACTCGGGTACTAGTTTTATTTCGTTTAGAACTAGATTGAAATCCTGAATCGGTTAAAATTTTTTCTATATTTGTTGTTGGTAAAGCTCCAAGTGCACACCTGATCGCTGCGTGAAATTAAAATACTTTTTGGGGTAGTGGCTGTAAATTTGTCTGCCACAGTCAATTTTAGAGAAGATCAGAGTTATTTTTTATATTTTTAATTTTTAAGTGATGACAATTTTGATGTTAAAGAACAATGTGCTGCCAAATTTTCAATCTATACAACATTTGGGATCACTCACTTTTACCACTCGCAATATGACCTATTTTAAAATAAAAATTCGATTGTTTCAATGATCAACATAAATTGTTTAATATTATTTTTATAAATATTTTTTCAAAATAATAAAAACCAAACTAATAAATCAGTAACATTTTAATATTTGTACATGTCACTTATTTCATTTCAGCTGCCATTCTGATGCATAAATACAATGCCCATGCTGCAACTGATGTAACTGGCTTTGGTTTGTTGGGTCATGCTCAAAATTTAGCTGAATTCCAACAAGAGTGCCTTCAATTTGTTATCAACAAAATACCATTCTTTAAAAATGTGCTTCTATTTGGGAAAATATTAGGACAAGATGCCAACTTGCGAGCGGGCAAATCTATTGAGACGTCGGGCGGCCTTTTAATTTCTTTACCGTCAATATACTCTAAACAGTTTTGCTTGGATTTTGAAGCTATTACGAATGGGGAACAGTTAGCTTGGGTTGTGGGTTATGTGAAAAGCTCAAATAAGCGTGAATCAATGTTGTGTAATGATGTCGAGTTTATTGAAGTTAGAACTCCTCTTTTATAAAGTGTAAATAGAAAAATCGTTATTAACTTAAAATTTATTTATTGTTCTAAATACAGATCACCAACTCATGACGAATATTTCATAAAGATAAAAATATCGGGAAATATTCCGAATCAACATTTTGGTGTACTATGCGTATATGAAACAATTAATTTTATTTCAAAACGAGTACAAAATAGATTTAAGGTAAGTTTTTTATAGAAGGATTGGGAAAGCATCCAGGGAAAAAAATACAGTGGTTACGAAAATATAAAAAATTTCACAGATATATATTCCCTTCGAAAGTGGAATCGAAACCGTCTTTTATCTTCAGAAATCAAAAAATTAAGAAAACTTATTCGAAATGGAACCACTGTCCATTTACTGAGTGGAATTGTTGTTTACCATTTTTTTAAATTTTACTTCAACTACTATAAAAGCTAACTTTTAATTTTGTATTTTGCTTAAGAAACAATATTTTTTAATAGGTCCTAGAAGTAATCTAATTTTGTTAACTTTTTATACCCTCCACAAAACTCTGCAGAGGGTATATGTATATCACAACACATGTGGACAGAAAAATAGGTGTGAGATTTTTTTTTTAATTGAATAGAAATCTGTCCTATAAGGAACTTTATAAAATCGCATTACTCTTTAAAATTAAGTAGGGGAATCCCACCAATTGAAACGCTTGTAGTAACAAATGTAGAGAAGTTTTTTAGCTATAGTTGCAGTTTGACGTGGACAATGAACTAGGTGCGTTTTGTTTAAAGTTGTGAAAATTTTTGTGACAAAAGTAAGTAATTAAGTGAAATTATCTTAATTGGGAATAATTGTAAATTTAAACTGTATTAAATTAAATTATATTTAAATTAAATTATATTAAGGATGGGTCGTGGACACCACTGCAGTGAAAGACGACTAGTTCATCATTAGCGAAAGCAAGGATAAACTTACAAATGTATTGCTGTATCGTAAGGACGGTCAGACAAGTTCGTTACAAATGCCTTAAAACAAAACAAAAAAAAAAATATTGAAAGACGCGGAGCAATAATAGATAATCGCATTGTAACGTTAGCTAAACGATACCCTTTTAAAAACTCTAAAGTAATTTCAAATGAAATTGGGATTGTTGTATCATCCCGAACGGTCCGACGAAGATTGGTGGCTGTAAAACTACCGGGTAGAAAAGCTCGGAAAGGTCCTTTGCTCAGACAGGCTAATTTAAAGAAGAGGAAAACTTTGCCATGGCTCATAAAACATGGTGCGGACGAGAAGGTGCAAAAAGTGGCGAAATATCCTTTTGAGCGACGAACCTAAAGTCAATTTTTTTGATCCCGATGCGGAAAGAAATGTACGTCCACCAAAAGGAAAGGAATTCCATATAAGATTTACCAAAAAACTGTTAAACATGGAGGAAGAAATGCTGTTTCCCTTGGGAGGGAGTAGGTGTGATACATCATATTGAAAACACAATGCATAGATTTGTATACAAGGAAAATATACCACTAGTATGGAAATTTCAACAAGATAATGACCCAAAGCACTCATCAAAATTGGTGAGTTCGTGGTTCCGGGTATAGTGATTTATTCTTTCTATTAGTTTAAATTTTAAAGAAAACTCCAGCTAATTTAAGCTAGTTGTTGTTCTGATCACAAAACCAGAACTTGTTTTATTTTCTAAAAATCTCGCTTATAAATACCCTATGAGAAGTTCTAGACTTCTACTCTATGAGTGACTTTCTAAAGTACACTCAATATCTTATAATTCTAAGAGCGATTTTCTAAAATACGCTCGATAATATTAAATGTAACCAATGCATTTTGTGGTAGGGCGGAGCTTCTCTCCATTTCAGTTTTCATTTATGGAGTTTCATAATCCACTTCAAATCATTCAAATATTGTCCAAATAGAAACTGCATGTATAGCAATTACATTTACTCAAAACAAAATTAAAAATAAATATTAATGGGTCAGTAGTATCAATTGCATTAGTCAATAGTACTGGTTGTTTACCCCACAAACTATATGTGTAATAATTATGTTTACTAGAATAGAAAAAGTGGAAAGAAACTCAACCGCAAAACAAAGCATTGTCTTAAGCATGTTGTCAATGTTTACATTATATCACACGCTATAGCATGCATACATCACACGGGAACATAATTTGAACTTTGTTGAGTGGCCAATTCAGTCTCCTGACCTTAATCCCATAGAGAATCTTTGGGGTGAACTGAACAACTGACAAGTTGCTAAGCTTCCGTGCAGTAATAAAGAAGAATTATGGGAAAATATTCAAAAATCATGGTACAATATTCCGATAGAGACTTGTAAGCTAATTTCATCCATGCCTAAGAGAATCCTTAGAAATAATGGTGGATATACCGACTATTAACTGCCCGATTTGATGTTTATTCAAAACATAGCCTTTCATGAACAAAATGTGAAGTTATTTTTAAGTTATCTCATATACACCTAGTGTTTTAGATAAATGCAGTTCTGAATCAATAAACAAAATATAAAAATAACTAATCTTAATATGTTTTTTATGTTAACAAAAAAAATTCGTTTGAAAATTTGACTTTTTCACCATTTAAGCCCTCCTGACCACGTTTATGTAATGGCGGTGAATTTTATTGCGACAAATAAATAAAAATATTTGGAGCTTTAATACTGCGGTGAAATATTTGAAGAAATCTAGCGGATATTTTTGTATTAACTTTTAAAACTTAGTTTTTTTTTAAATTGCCCAATTTCGTCCAATGCTGGACGTAGGGTGCATGTCCAAAAATATTAAAAATTTCGCTTGCAACCATTCTTGAAGCATATTCTTTTAAAATATGTAAAAAAATATATACATGTTTTACCAAGGTTGTGAGAAAAAAGTGAAAGAATGAAGGGTATTTTTTGGCAAAAATTTTCAATTTTTAGAACCTGATTCAAAAAGTCAACTTTAAGATTTTGTGCTCGCTAAACGGTTTGAAATAATTCAATAAATACTTCAACGTATTTTTTTAGTACTGGCTATCGCCACATATTTTTAGATTTTTTTTTCTATTTTAATAAAAATGTTATTTGCGAAAAACCAAGAAAGAATTTGGTGAAAAGTTCAAATGTTGATTTTTAAAATCAAATATTTTTAAACCATAAGCGATAACTAGGTAGTATAAGCATGTTTTTTGTTAATAATTTAATGGTTATTGGAAAAATTTAAAAAACGTAAAAATCAATTTATATTTATAAAAGTTACAAGCTTTGAAAGCATTTTCCACCTCGAGGTGGTCGACTTTGGCACCCTGTAGCTCACCCTGTGTTACAACAGGGTATCTCAAAAATAAATATTTTGAAAGCCTATATCCTTGACTGCAATCGCCTAGAATATACTATTCCAATCCAACCAATAGTTTAGAAGTTCCAGACTTATTACCACTTTTTTTTGGTTTTGAACCACTGTGCGTCGCACAGTGGACCATATTTTGAGAAAGCGGCCGAAAATCATTTTTTTTTTTTTGTTACCGATTTTAAAGTTATGTTATTCATTTGAAAGTAAATACTTGTAGACCTCGGGAGCCAAAAATTGCGAGTTTACCTCAACTATATCACAGCGAACAGGGTCTTCGAAAATGGGCTTTCTCAGTATTTTGCTAAAATTCAAAATTTCTTTGTAAATTTTTATTTTTGAATGACTGTAACTTTTTTGATTTGAAAGATTTTGAAGCGAAATAAATTTTCTATAATTTTATGGCTTCCATACTATTAATTTAAAAATGTAAAGTCACTGAGTCGTTCCGAAATTACAAAAAAAAATTTTTTTAAAAAGGTCAAAATTTTCCTAAAATCTCCTACTTAATAGAGCATAACTCCTGCCAGTCAAAAGCAGTCAGAAAAAATCTTGCACTCTTCTATAGTCCGAACCCACCCCTATACTCCTATACCCCATTATACATCCGCCAGTTTCCGCCCGTGTGCACCAGAACAATTTTTCTAACCCCCAGGTTAGATATTTTCTGCAAAATTTATGAATACAAAAGTTGTCCACTATGTGGTTAGGATATATTAAGTTTGAGGTGATGTTTGTAACTGCCAAAAATATTGGACCTTTATCGATCATTTATTATACGGATCGACTCAAAAACACTCTGAGTCGATTAAACGATGTCCGTCCGTCCGTCTGAGTGTTACGAATACAAAAGTTGGTCGTACCGGTGCACCGCGGTGTATTTTTTTGCGTGCCGGTGAGTTGTTATATACTTATAAAAAAGGGTTGAGATATAATGCGCTTAATTGTTACAGGTACATTTACATAGGTATCTTTCAAAAACATTAATAGTCTGAATTAGAGTTATATAGTTTAAATACCTTTCAAAATGGGAAACAATTTAAATAACAGGTAAATGGTAAAAAAAAACTATTGCGACATAGCCCTTTAAGATATGAGCAGGTATGCTTCACCTTTTAAAAGGGGTTAGGGTGTGGGTTTTTTATGCTTCTAAAAGTGGTAATAAAAGATAAAAATTTGTAATTGGTAAAAAAAAAACTATTGCGACATAGCCCTTTAAGATATGAGCAACAAAATGATGTATGATATATGAGCAACAAAATGATGATATGAGCAACGAAATGATGTAGACGTTGTAATTTTGCACATAGTGAGCAACGACTTCTTTAAGAATTGTAACATAGAAGACATTGAAATGCACAATGGAAAAATTACTAATTTTGCATCGAATTTGAAAAGATGGTACATTGAGTGCTCTCATAGCAAGGCAAAGATGTACAAACGTTACCAAGACTGGTTAATAAAGGAACTTATTTTTGAGAGTGAATCTACAACTGCCAACGAAAGTGGAAACAAGGGTCGACCAGCAAAACCAATTGACGGATGTAGTGAAAGATCTCGAAGGCGCAAGCTGGAGAATATCAATGAAGAAATTTCTCAAAGAATTATTAAGGATTCATTTTTGCACCAAATTCAACCAACCCAAAATAAAAAAAATAAAATTGGAATAATTGAAAAAATAGTAGAAGCGAGCCCAAGGCGCACAAAGAGGATTTTGAAAAGCATTCCTACAATAATTGAAGATAAGAAATTTACGCCGGAAGAAGCGTACGCCCTATTTTTGGATTTGAAATTGACCAAAAATCAATATAAAGAATTGCGGAAGCGAACCAATGAAAAGAATTGTGGGATTTTTCCAGAGTATCGAGATTTAGTTTCTGCCAAAAAAGAATGCTTACCTTCACAATCTGCTATTAGTGTCACTTCAACATCAGTAGAAATAAAATTGCAAGATCTCCTGGAACATACTGCAGAACGACTGCTAAATACGCTTGATACTGATCATTTAAAAAATATTGGTAATGGCAGCATTACTTCAATTTCTAAATGGGGATGTGATGGATCCTCTGGTCAGAAACAATACAAGCAATTTAATGCCGAAAATTCATCAGATGCTAATTTATTTATGGTGTCTTTCGTTCCATTGCGCTTAACAAAAAGGTATAGCGTCTTAGAGCCGTCAACTAGTAGAGCAACAGAAATTGATATATGGAAAAATGAAATTCCTTCTTCAACAAAGTAGGAAACCAAAGATGTCATAACTGAAGAATTTAAAAAAATAAAAGATCAAATTAAGGAACTTCAACCAGTAATATTTAAATTTGATGACCAAGACATTGAAGTACATTTTAAAATGTGTCTCACAATGATTGATGGAAAAGTTGCACAAGCTTTAACTGGAACAAAGTCAACGTCAAGCTGCATTATATGCCAAAAGACATCAAGTCAATTTAGCCAACCCCCACCAGAAGACGATAGTTTTAAGGAAGCCTACGAATTTGGAATGTCCCCTCTTCATGCTAGAATACGTTTCATGGAGCATATTCTTAAATTGGGTTATGATTTGGAATTTGGCCCGTTAGGCGAAACAGTGAGAAAAAACAAAGGAAATGAAGAAAAAAGAAAGCAAAAAAAAAAACAAATTCAACAAAAATATCTACAGCTAGGCCTCGTAATCTACCAACCAAAACAAGGGGAAGGAAACACAAATGATGAAAATACTGCAAGGAGATTTTTTTTCCGATCCGGAAACTGCAGCATCTATCACAGGTGTAGATCATGAATTAATAAGACGATTCAAAATCATATTACAAGTTCTAGCATGCAGCAGAAAGATAAATGCAAAAAAAAATTGGAGAGTACGCCAATAAAACAGCAATACTTTATAATGAAAAATACTCTTGGAGATATATGCCACCCACAGTTCATAAAATTTTGTACCATGGGGAACAAATAATTCAAAACAATATGCTACCAATAGGAGATCTATCTGAAGAAGCGCAAGAAAAAAGAAACAAAGACTACAGATTCTTTCGAGAGCACAGCACAAGGAAAATGTCCAGATGTTGTACTAATGAAGACCTTATAACTATTTTGTTGTGCACTTCAGATCCATATATGTCCAACATTCGTCAAAAATGGAAAACTACCTCTATTGAATTAGACGAAGAAGCTAAACAACTTCTAGAAGATGAAAATCAAAGCTATTTAGAAGAAATTTTTACTAAAATTGGTTGATTTAAAGTACTTTTTCATTACACTAACAATAAGTTACACTTTTTTATATAGTTAAAAAATTTTCTTGATTTAAAAATTTATATATTTTGTAAATTTACAATAAAAATTGTTATATATCATAAATTTACCATAAAAATTGATATAGAAATATTTAAAAAGACAATAAAAAAAATTTAACTACAGCAAAAACATACGAGTTTTTCATTGAAACTTCTCTATATTGAACCAATATAAGGTAACTTTTACGTTCGCTGCTTAATAAATTATATTTTAACTCGGGATCTTTCAAAAAAAAAAAAAAAAAACAACCCTTGGCCCTTGTGCACATTAGGACTAAAAAGTTTACGGGGACCAAAGTTTGGCATTTTCTGAAAAAATTAACTTAAAAAATTGTTTAAATGTATTAGTTGTAAAATTAAGTGAAAAAATAAGACATTATATTAAAAAAACCTTTTTTTACCTTTTAACACTTCACTTTTGTACTAAAATTCAACTACAAATGAAAATATATTTTAAACCCTCCGTAACTTTTTTTATATTCGGTCGAGAATTACGTTTTATAGCAAAACGTAAAGGCTAAAGTCTCACCTACCAAACAAAAAAAACGGCATATCAAAATTCCAATCCAATCAAAAGTTATAGATTTTTGACCGCCTTCTCGTCAAATGGTCCACTGTGCGTCGTTGGAATGGCTATTAATTTAAAATTTTTTGAAAATATTAAAATTGGAATACTATAGTCGAATAGGCCATTGAAAACTATGAGGGAATGCGCTTTTATTTTTTCGCTGGCGTCAAAAATTTTCATGCACCATCTGCGATGAAGTTTCAAGCAACGCTATATACAAAATAAAGAAAAAAATTGACACCAAAAACATATAGTGGCGTGATAATATATAGTATTTTCAAAAAGCCAAAAGTTTCCATTTATAAAATTTTAAGCTATTCCTCCGATGGAATTCAAAGGCCATCCTTGCACTTTTAGCATTTATACTAATACCAAAATATCAGTCTGAGTTATACCCAATTTGAGAGTTTATTTGCGGTCAATGGTGCCATATATGGTTCTCAGATCACCGATTTCACGAAGATAAGTTTCAACTTTTAAACCTGTCATTAGCAAGATTCAAAAACGCCCTTTCTTAGACATTGGATACAAGATGATTCATTAATCAAAGGAGTAATATTTGTGCAGAACGTGCAATAAAAACTGTGCAGGATGTACATCCATTTTGCAAATCTACACGTACATACTTTAAACTTAAAATTTTTATCCTACAATAATAATTAAAAGATGCTATAACATTGTTGTTTTTTTTCTTAGTAATAGTATGAAGTTAAATAACTTGTTATGATATGAAATATAATAATTTGTTATAAAAAATTTTTTGTATTGGTCTAGAAAATGAATTTGGTGCGTGAAGTTTTTTTCTGTAAAATAACCCAAGATAAAGTTTTTCGTTAATATAACATCATTGCTCAGCTCGTGGTACTATGCCGTAATTTACAGCATTAATTTCGAAATGTACTACAGCATTATTAATAAAAAAAAAACGAAAATTTCGAAATTAAGTATCAAATTTTAAATTCCCAAAAATATTGTTGCGAAAGAGGTTCTTTAAATCGCTTGACATTTTGATCATTGTCTTCATAATCGTCTGCTCTTCTATTTTGTTTTTGCTGAGATATACCGTGGAAAGCACTATTATATGCTAGATTGGTCCACGGAATTGTGCTTTCACCATGCATATGTAGTTTCTGATACAATACAGTAAGGAGAGAAATGATATTGTTAGCTACAACCGATGTATTTCACGGAGATATCTAGGAATTGCTTGCTATGCTGGTCACAACTTTCACTCATTATATGATTCTTTTGTATTTTATTCGATTTTTATTAAATTTAGTTTGGTTTTGTGTTTGTTTGAAAAATTTACTATAATTTTTTTTTTACGAGAACATAATTAATTTATTTGTATTAATTGACTAATCCAATTACTCCAGTTGTGAGTCTTTATTCTCCTGTGAGCGAAAAGTTGTTAGTGGAGCGCGTGAGGCAAAGCAGGCAGCTTTGTCTGCTGCTTTATTACTCATAAAATCAACATGGCCAGGAACCCACATTATACGTAGTTTATTGGGAAGTTTTATTTAAAGATTGTGGATATCGACCACTGTAAGTTCTGTGTTTTTTGTATTGATTGATGATAAGACGTATCGGCCTTTTTGTTTTTACGAATATTCAGCTGCAAGTTTGATAGCCATGACTTCTGCGGTAAAAATACTACAATTATATTCCAGTAGACTTATATAAATATGATTGACTACTCCAAACTTAGTATATGTTAGTGCTTTTGACCCATCTGTGAATATAAAATTGCAATTATTTTATGTAGAAGAGTGGAGATGGAGTTAAAAAGTTGTTCATATACTACAGGATTGGTTGATTTTTTTCGTATTTTTGAAGGTCAAGTATAATTTTTTTCTCAGGCATTTATTTATTGGATCTTCACATAGTGAACTAACAATAATTATTCAAATCTTAGAACTAATACTTAACTTATTAAATTCGGCCAGTGCCAGAAAAATTTAATGTTTCTACATAAATAAATATTCGTTGGCTTAGATAACCTCAAGCATTTATTATAATATCTGCAGTCTCTCTCCTTCTTAGGCGTTGGTGGATGCAATTGTTGAGAAGGTCACGTGCTAACAGATTCGGGTGAGTTTCTAGTTTTTTCAAGTAGCTTGAACAGTTTTTCATAATTTCGACTTTAACTAGGGGTACGTTTAATTCTCTATGCAATTGTGAGTTTCTCACATACCATGGGGCGCGGGTAATCAACTTTAGGATCTTATTTTTGTATTTTCTCTATATTAGAAGCCAAATGGGTTTCATGATTGAATTATATATCAATAACTTGCAATCAAGACGTAGCTTTGAATTTCTGCCAATTAGCCACGTAAGTTCAACTAATTTTAATTTTATTTGTGTTAATTTTGATTCTATGTGTTTGTTCAATTTGAGGGATTGTTCGGATTTGAGGGATTTGTTTCTCTTCTGAGCGTAAAATTAACGTGGATACATTTTTGTTCATTTATTCTTATTTTTCACCTGTGTAACAAGTACTCCAATTGAAAAACATGTCGTTGTAAAAGTGTAGATGCTGTTGAGGGGCCCTCATGAACACTCAAAATTGCCGTGTTATCTGCAAAGGTTGAAATAATCGTGTTTTCATTAGTTGGCATGTCCGCTGTATAAGGGATGTATAGGAGCGGACCCAGAATACTGCCCAGCTTTTATATCCTGGGGGGCTTGTAAAGTTGCTCTCCTTTATTGAGAATTTCCTATTAGTTATATAGCTTTCCATTAGTTTTTGAACGTTTGGGGTCAGCAACGTTTTAATTTTATAGAGTAGCAACGTTTTAATTTTAAAGAGAGCAGAGCAGTACTTTTTTCTTCAAAGGCTTTTCTTATAGCGCTTACTATCCTTTGGACTTGCTCAATGGTGCTGTCTTCGCCTAAATCCGAATTGATGTGCTAGGATGACGTTATTTTGATATACAGCTACAGTAAGCTTATTTACTAGTATTTTCTCGAACAATTTAGACAGATTTGACCTTTGTATGATCTTTACCTGGCTTGGGTACCATGGTAACGAGCGCAAACTTTCATTCTGAGGGATAATATTCAAGGCGTAATATAGCGTTAAATATAAAAAGAATTATTCTCAATGCTATTCTAGGTAACTCCAAAAGCATTTTATTACTGATCCCATCGATGCCCGATGCTTTTTTAGGGTTAAGATCAGAAATGGCCTTTTCAACCTCTCTAATCTTAAATCCAAGTGACACTGCACTATGCTATTTTATTGCCGGTGGTAACTTATTTATTGAACTAGTAGTTATATTCGGAGTAAAAACTTTTTTCAAATGTTCTACAAATAGATTACCTTTTTCTATATCATTTCTAGCCCAGCCTCCATTTTGCATTCTTAATGGTGGTTTACGTACAATGGGTCTTTTAAAATTTTTTGTAGCTCGCCATAACGAGTAATCAGTTCTTGAAGTCGGATCTAATTTTTCGAGATATCTGTTTAATATAGTATGTCTCTGGGTTTCAAGCAACTTTCTTAAATTTGATGTACATGCTTTCAATTGTTGCTTAAGGTTTTGTTCAAAGTTAACAATAGCCAGGTCAATATCATCTGGTGTTCTTAGTGGTAACCTATCCGTACAATGGGTACTGAGAAACTTTCTATACTTTAACCAATCTATAATACTTGTTGGCGCTAAATTACCATTCGGGGGCACAATTTCTCGGGAGTTAGAAAAAGTAACAATAACTGGTGTGTGATCTAATGAGAGTTCCAATGAGGATTCAGCATTTATAAGTTCATTCGCAATGTTGTTCGTTACTCCAAAATCGATTAGATCGGGAATCTTTTGTCTATCTGTCGGCTAGTATGTTGGTTCTCTGCTTGAGATAATATCTAGGCACATATATGAAATTGTGTCAACAAAACACGGCCTTTCGAGGAGATTAAACGTGACCCCCAGAATGTATGCTTGGCATTGTACTCACCAGCAGCAATGAAACGAGGGCCAAGTGAATCAAAAAATCTTTTATATTGACTTTCCGTTATAGAAAATCTTGGTGAAGAATATATTGATGAGATAACTACATTGTTATCAAATTCCTCAAAGCAGATTGTAGTAGCTTGAAGATAATCTTCACAATGATCGCACATTAGCTGATGCCTCAGTCGAGATTTAATAAGAATGGCTGAGCCACCACATGCTCTGCCTCTTGGATCTTTTGTATCATATAAAATATATCCATGCAATGAGAATTGATGCCTAGAAGTCAAATGAGTTTCAGAGACAAGCAATATATCAATTTGTTTGTCTTTAAGGAAATAGGCGAGTTCTTCTTTATTTTGGTTTAAGCCGTTTTCGTTCCAGTAACATATTTTTAAACAGTTCATGGTTTATTTAACAAAGCTTGCAATATCATAGATTGCATCTTCATCATTTCCTGCATCATGCTATTCATAGCGTTAGTAAAATTATTTATTGTTTGAACAAGTGTGTCGAGTGTTGTTTTCAATTTACTTGTGTTTTGATTCGAGGGATAGTTTCGTGAATTTGAAACATTGGGAGGCTGACTTTGAGAGCGTAGCACATTTGAATATGATTCAAAATGCTGCGAATGAACTGGATTCTGTGGTTGGTTTCGGGAGGCCGCTATGTTAGCGTATGATTACGCGTTAGTAGTTACATGTACGGATGAGACATATTTTTTAATTTTCATTTCGTTATAAATTGCCTAATAAACTGGGTACCCCCGGTAGTTAGCTGTGTGATTTTTACCACAAGTGTTACATTTTTTTACCTTTTCGTCATTTTTTGACTTGTCACACTCACTGGTATTGTGTAGCTCACCACACACAACACATACTGGTGGAGGCTTGCAGTATGCCCTTCTTTGCCCGAACTCCTGGCAGTTCAAGCACTGAATCGGTCCATTCCTCTTATGCGGTTGTTCAACAGTAATTTTCCTATGTAACAGGTATCTTACGTTGTAGATAGGGTGCACCTTAATTTTTTTTAATTGAATGTCGCCGGGTTGAAATTTCACACGGAAAAGAGGTTGTGGGATATTTTTGCGGTTTCGAATATTTGATACTGTTTTTACTTTAAATCCTTTACCTTCTAGTTCGCTTTTTAGTTCATCCGGGTCAACACACGAGTCTATACCCTTGACAACTACTTGGAGGCCTCTTCCGCTCTTCAATTGGTAGGTATAGAAGTTTTTATTTTGTTTTTCGAATTTGGACACTATTTTTCATGTAGAACCTGTACTTTTGTTTCCATAATATTTCCTCGTTTAATGGTTATAATGTAGAAAGAATTTTCTCCCGTTAACTCTATCAAATTTTTCACCAATTGGTTTGAGTTTTGTTCTCTTAAATAAATAGGAGGAGGTCTTGATGGCTGGATTGCAACTGGTTGATCTTTATCTTCTTCATCCAAAATCGAAAAACGATTTTGGGGTTTGGAAGCAACATCATTCTTGAGAATTTTTGTTGAAGAGGCCATGTTTTCTGATTAACTACTGTAATGTATCTCCATACCAGTTTGTATTGATGATTTTGGAGAACTTGAGTCAAGTGGATTGTTTTTTGAAAAAACACTTCTAGTTGATTTATTATTACTTACAGTTTCAACGGTGTTCATATTAGTGCAATTAGTTGCAGTACTTGCATTTGTCATTGTTGTTGTTGTTTTTACTGGTTCATCTTTATTACCTATATCTGCTGACGTTGGCTCTGTTTGTTCAATGCATATATTGGGGGAACATGAACGCGCTCTCCCAGAGGTCTTAGCTGTTAAGTAAAGCTTGTTGAATATGGGATCGTGTAGATTGTCTTAATCATTTAATACAATATATGCATTATTACGGTTTATGCTTCCCTCATTTGTTGATGGGTTTGAGAAACTCATTTACCGTTTATTTATTACAAGCACAAAAAGAAAACGTTTATTTGTTAGTTGTATTGTTGTTGTTTTTTTTTCATTTTTTTTAAACTATATTGATATTTAATTTAATTTGGTTAGTATTATTCACACATATGTATGTGTGTATGTATATAATAAATATGAATATAATTATAATGTTAAGCGTCCAAGCGCAGTGGTTTAAAACTTTTTTTTTTATTTTCAATTTTATTTTATTATTTTATTTTTTGTCACTTATGTGGCCAAACTAATATACATATATATATATATATATATTGTATTTTTTTCATGTGTAAACATCTATACGCGCAGGGGGGTAAATTTCTAATTCACAATACAATCACAAAAACAGCCTAATATGTGAGCGTAAGATCTTACGCGTAACATGTAAGCATTAAGACAAATCGGTGTGACATGATTGTTTGGTAAAAAAAATTATGATATGTAATAACCTTTTTGTCGCTGTTTTCTGCATTTTATTTATTACCAGATGTTTACACATCTCCCCTGTGATCGGACTCACATGATTTTTTTTTGTTTTACTTATTAACCCGATCGAGAAAAACACGTCTTTCTCTCACGGCGGTTGAAAAAGAATGAGAGCAACCAATTTTAATATTTATTATTACAGTAATGGTGTTTGTATCATTGGAATTCTCTAGCATATTCGACACACCTGTGGATAGGGGATTGCTTCTTATATATACGTCTAAGTTTAAGTGTTTGAACAATATGTGGTTGTTAGAATTAAAAAACTCGGGTACTAGTTTTATTTCGTTTAGAACTAGATTGAAATCCTGAATCGGTTAAAAATTTTTCTATATTTGTTGTTGGTAAAGCTCCAAGTGCAAAGCTCCAAGTACTTTTTGGGGTAGTGGCTGTAAATTTGTCTGCCACAGTCAATTTTAGAGAAGATCAGAGTTATTTTTTATATTTTTAATTTTTAAGTGATGACAATTTTGATGTTAAAGGACAATGTGCTGCCAAATTTTCAATCTATACAACATTTGGGATCACTCACTTTTACCACTCGCAATATGACCTATTTTAAAATAAAAATTCGATTGTTTCAATGATCAACATAAATTGTTTAATATTATTTTTATAAATATTTTTTCAAAATAATAAAAACCAAACTAATAAATCAGTAACATTTTAATATTTGTACATGTCACTTATTTCATTTCAGCTGCCATTCTGATGCATAAATGCAATGCCCATGCTGCAACTGATGTAACTGGCTTTGGTTTGTTGGGTCATGCTCAAAATTTAGCTGAATTCCAACAAGAGTACCTTCAATTTGTTATCAACAAAATACCATTCTTTAAAAATGTGCTTCTATTTGGGAAAATATTAGGACAAGATGCCAACTTGCGAGCGGGCAAATCTATTGAGACGTCGGGCGGCCTTTTAATTTCTTTACCGTCAATATACTCTAAACAGTTTTGCTGTTTTGATGTCGAGTTTATTGAAGTTAGAACTCCTCTTTTATAAAGTGTAAATAGAAAAATCGTTATTAACTTAAAATTTATTTATTGTTCTAAATACAGATCACCAACTCATGACGAATATTTCATAAAGATAAAAATATCGGGAAATATTCCGAATCAACATTTGGTGTACTATGCGTATACGAAACAATCAATTTTATTTCAAAACGAGTACAAAATAGATTTAAGGTAAGTTTTTTATAGAAGGATTGGGAAAGCATCCAGCGAAAAAAATACAGTAGTTAGGAAAATATAAAAAATTTCACAGATATATATTCCCTTCGAAAGTGGAATCGAAACCGTCTTTTATCTTCGGAAATCAAAAAATTAAGAAAACTTATTCGAAATGGAACCACTGTCCATTTACTGAGTGGAATTGTTGTTTATCATTTTTTTAAATTTTACTTCAACTACTATAAAAGCTAACTTTTAATTTTGTATTTTACAATATATTTTAATAGGTCCTAAAAGTAATCTAATTTTGTTAACTTTTTATACCCTCCACAAAACTCTGCAGAGGGTATATGTATATCACAACACATGTGGACAGAAAAATAGGTGTGAGATTTTTTTTAATTGAATAGAAATCTGTCCTATAAGGAACTTTATAAACTCGCATTACTCTTTAATATTAAGTAGGGGAATCCCACCAATTGAAACGCTTGTAGTAACAAATGTAGAGAAGTTCTTTAGCTTTAGTTGCAGTTTGACGTGGACAATGAACTAGGTGCGTTTTGTTTAAAGTTGTGAAAATTTTTGTGACAAAAGTAAGTAATTAAGTGAAATTATCTTAATTGGGAATAATTGTAAATTTAAACTGTATTAAATTAAATTATAATTAAATTAAATTATATTAAGGATGGGTCGTGGACATCACTGCAGTGAAAGACGACTAGTTCATCATTACCGAAAGCAAGGATAAACTTACAAATGTATTGCTGTATCGTAAGGACGGTCAGACAAGTTCGTTACAAATGCCTTAAAACAAAACAAAAATAAAATATTGAAAGACGCGGAGCAATAATAGATAATCGCATTGTAACGTTAGCTAAACGATACCCTTTTAAAAACTCTAAAGTAATTTCAAATGAAATTGGGATTGTTGTATCATCCCGAACGGTCCGACGAAGATTGGTGGCTGTAAAACTACCGGGTAGAAAAGCTCGGAAAGTTCCTTTGCTCAGACAATTTAAAGAAGAGGAAAACTTTGCCATGGCTCATAAAACATGGTTCGGACGAGAAGGTGAAAAAAGTGGCGAAATATCCTTTTGAGCGACGAAACTAAAGTCAATTTTTTTGGTCCCGATGCGGAAAGAAATGTACGTCCACTAAAAGGAATTCCATATAAGATTTACCAAAAAACTGTTAAATATGGAGGACGAAATGTCATGGTTTGGCGCTGTTTCCCTTGGGAGGGAGTAGGTCTGATACATCATATTGAAAACACAATGCATAGATTTGTATACAAGAAAAATATGCCACTAGTATGGAAATTTCAACAAGATAATGACCCAAAGCACTCATCAAAATTGGTGAGTTCGTGGTTCCGGGAACATAATTTGAACTTTGTTGAGTGGCCAATTCAGTCTTCTGACCTTAATCCCATAGAGAATTATTTGGGGTGAACTGAACAACTGACAAGTTGCTAAGCTTCCGTGCAGTAATAAAGAAGAATTATGGAAAATATTCAAAAATCATGGTACAATATTCCGATAGAGATTTGTAAGCTAATTTCATCCATGCCTAAGAGAATCCTTAGAAATAATGGTGGATATACCGACTATTAACTGCCCGATTTGATGTTTATTCAAAACATAGCCTTTCATGAACAAATTGTGAAGTTATTTTTAAGTTATCTCATATACACCTATTTTACTGTGCACACAATAATCTATGAATTTCTTGATTTTACGTTGTTTTAAGTTTTTTTTAGTTCAATAATTTTTAAATATACGAAGTATGTTAACTTTATAGTTTAATGTGAAACATAAAATAAAATGAAGAAAATATAAAAACCACACCCTCCTTCAAATAAAAAATTCACATCTATTTTTCTGTTCACATTGTATATTCTGATCCTTATTACAACTCGAGTCGATATGGCGATGCACGTCTATCCGCCTGTCTGTTCAAATCACGCTCATTCAAAAAAAAAAAAAAAAAACTTTATCTGGTTAATCTTACGATATTATTGTTTGACAGTCTCTCCAGCAGGTTGGTATTGAAAATGGGGTAAATCGTTCGTCATTGTGTCATGATATGACAGAAAATGTGGAGAAACCACAAAAAAATTCTAAAAAGTAATTGTTTTTCTTGTAATAGTTTAGTGGATAAACATAAATGTTGTACAACAACTTACACAGTTACAAAAAAAACGTCAAAATGTTGTAAATATATTAACCATACCAGCAAACACAACTACCGTCAGCTATGTTAGTTGAGACAACGTTAAGTGGCAGTAGAGGCCAGCGGGGTGCGAGCTAGACTGATAAATGGTCGGTCATTGGTTTGTCGTCCGTGCGGGATTTTAATTTTTTTTACATATAAAATTTTTTGTTTGCTTCATTTTGATGTTATGAGATATGTAGATATTAAAATTTGACAGCGATACTACAGTTCTGTAAAGGTATTCACTTTTCTTACACCTTTTTAAAAATAGTACACTTTTTTTTCTAAAACATATTTTTTAAAGTGCTCTTTTATTTAAGAAAAAACTTTTTAAAGTGGCAGAAAAATATTGTCTTTTAAAAATAGTCCAAAATTTTTAAGGAAAAGCTTTTTAAAAAAACAAAACATCAATAACAACTTAACTACAATGTTTTGAAAAAAAAAAAAAAATAAAAACGGGTAAAACAACGAAGTTGTTTAATTATTTATGAAAATCTCATGAAAAATTTTAGTGAAAATCTCGTTATCCGAAGTTTTAAGTCAGATAATATTTCATAATATCTTGATGCAGAATTATGGAACCTGCTTAAAAATAAAAACACCAGTTTTGGAGGCTTTTTGAAGACGGTCTAGTTCGTAAAATTTGTTCTGAAAAATTAAAGTTGCCTAACATTGTAAAGATAATATCTACCAGAAAACTTTATGAAAGAGATGGAAAGATGGTATTGGTTGAATTGGATTCCGCACAAAGCGGCCAAGATACTCTTAAAAATTCGGTAAAAGTAGCTGGAACATCTATTTATGTCGAAAAGGATTTGAATGCAGACAAACAACAAAATAAAAAGTTTTGCTTCAAATAAAAAAAATAGCTGCTAGTAATCAGTACGGCCCATAAAGCCCATAGAGATAGAATAAAAATAAAAGACAAATGGATGAGGTGGAACAAAGAGAAGGAGCTAATTAGTGGCCAGCAAAAAGATATGATGTTTTGAAAGATTTATATAAAAATGAATTTGATAAAATTAACTATAACATATTATTAAATAATCTTAATTCAAAAAACTAAGTTGTAATAATATGTATTTAGATACAGCAGCTTATAATATTCATGGCTTAGTCAAAAAATGTTTGTTTCCAGAGTTTTTCAGCCCTGTTCTTGAAACGTTGTTATTTGATTAAGAATGAATTTAAAATAACATGAAAATTAAATTTTGGGTTTCTTGAAAACACAAATTTTATATTTTTTATTTTATGTTTTTCTAGACTTTTCTAGATTTGGGCTTTTAAGGTCATTTTATTTCTTCAAATTAAATAAAAGATTATTTATTCATTTTTCCATCCGACGTTTCGTTGGATATTCCCAACATTTTCAAGGATATTTTTATTAGATCTGGCAACATTATATGAAAACATAAAGAGACAATAGTTTCAATAACAAAAATAAACTTTGGTCTTAGAACACTATACTTACATTTAATCTTTCTTCAATTACATTTAATTTTAATTACAAATTTTTGTTTTACATAAACACAACATAAAGCACAAATTAATTTCACAAAACAAATGTTAAAATAAATCAAAATTTTTTTTAAATATCACAGTATATATTGTAAACCTCACAGTTGAAATCAATAACTTAACTAAACAATAACAATTGAATAACTTGCATTTGTTTTGTCTTTGTCTTCTTTTAAATTTATTGCACTATGTTGTTTTTTTTGTATTCTCAAGCTCTCTAAAGTATACCGTTTGATTTCTCTTAATTCCTTGTCTAATATTCGTACATTGTTTATATCAGCATTATGTTTGTTTTCGATGCAATGTTGTGGTAAAGCTGTCGTTAATTTTTCTTTTGGAATGTCTGCTTCGTGTTCAGTTATTATTGTGCCTAAACTTCTTTTTGTCGTCCCTATATAAACTTTACCACAGTTTTCTCCTCCTCCACCAACGCATTTTATTTCATACACAACATTGCTCTGCTCAGTTTTTTCAATTTTTGTTTTTGTTTCTGTGAATAACGATCGAATTGTATTATTTGGTCTGTGAGCTAATTTTACATTTTTATCATCTATTATTTGTCTAATTTCTTTACTCCCTGTTAATTTGGGTATATAGGGTAGGCTGTAAAATTTGGGGTTGCCAGATGTGTTTTTTCGTCTGTTGATTTCCCGGTTTTTGATTTTTGGATTAAATTAATTATCATGTGAATTTTTTAATTTTGTTTAAATTTTTGTGAATAAATCTCTTATTGCTTAACTCTGTTACTTTTGTAATTAAGTTTACCTCTGTATTTGTTTTTTTGGTTGTGTAGAGTGAAAATTTATTATGCGTCCAGATGTGATTGTTTTGGTATACCAATCAGTTATAATTTTGTTGTTGTTTCTAATTATTCTCATATCCAAATATGGTATGGATCCATTTTCCTCCCTTTCTATTGTGAATGTTATTTTTTTTTGGTAGTCATTAAACTTTTTTAGAATATGTTCTTCGTCCTTTTTCTTTATTATTGCAAATAAATCATCCACGTACTAAGTAATAAGTTTTATATTTATATTTTCCTTCCGCAAATCATATATTGTTTGTTCCAATAGTGTGTCTAAGGCAATGTCCGCTAAAGTTGGTGACAGCGGTTACCCATGCCATATGTCTGGTTGTAAAAAATCCCATTATATATAAAATAGTTGTCATTTAAACAAAATTGTAATAATTTCAGAAATTGCGTTCTTGGTATCTTCGTATGTTTTTGTAGAGTTGTCCATTGTGCCATTATATTATTTATCGCTAAATGAATTGGGATGTTGGTGAATAGTGACACCACGTCTAGTGATATAAGTATTTCATCTTCATCCAAATTTACGTGGTCCAATTTGCGTTTTAAATCTATATAGGGACGACAAAAAGAAGTTTAGGCACAAGAATAAGTGAACACGAAGCAGACATTCGAAAAGAAAAATTAACGACAGCTTTAGCATAACATTGCATCGAAAACAAACACAATGCTGCTCTAAACAATGTATGAATATAAGACAAGGAATTAAGAGAAATCAAACGCTATACTTTAGAAAGCTTGAGAATACAACAAAAACAACGTAGTGCAATAAATTTAAAAGAAGACTAAAGACAAAACAAATGCAAGTTATTCTATTGTTATTGTTTAGTTAAGTTATTGATTTCAACTGTGATACTATGTTTGGACTATATACTGTGATATTTAAAAAAAACTTTGATTTATTTTTACATTTGTTTAGTTAAATTAATTTGTGTTTTATGTTGTGTTTATGTAAAACAAAAATTTATAATTAAAATTAAATGTAATTGACGAAAGATTAAATGTAAGTGTAGTATTCTGAGACCAAAGTTTATTGTTGTTATTAAAACTATTGTCTCTTTATGTTTTCATATAATGTTGCCAGATCTAATAAAAATATCCTTGAAAATGTTTTGTATATCCAACGAAACGTCGGATGGAAAAATGAATAAATAATCTTTTATTTAATTTGAAGAAATATAATGGCCTCAAAAGCCCATTCTAGAAAAGTCTAGAAAAACATAAAATAAAGAATAACGAAAAAGGTGGAAAAATTCAAAAACCAGTAAAAATAAAAATAATCGGAGGGCCCGCCGAATAGTATTATTAAATCGTAAAAACACTAAAATGAAAAACTTTATTGCACACATACAACTAAAGTATGACGAGGATGCTTGCATATTACTCAAGAAATACTGCAAGGAGGTGAAAAAATTAGCGAAACAAATGGAAAGGTTAAATACTTATTAAGTTGCAGAAGTAATGGACTTTCACTAACACATTTGACGAATTCAACAAAGAACACGAGACAATTATTTACTTCTGAACAGGTATCACAAGAACTTAGCAAAATTGAACGAAAATCTCATATTAAGATATTGAATCTCGAAATAATGGAGACAAATATTATCCTTGGGGATATACGGAAGAAGAGAAAAAACTTAGATAAGATGCTGAAATCAATACTAAGTGATGAAGAATACGTAAGTTTTATGAGGAGGCAGGAGATAAGATATAGAAATATTATGTCAATGGATAAACACACATTCGAACAAAATGCAAAATTTAAAGCGGAAACAGCTGGCGACTTATAACCTAAAATTTAATCCGTCGTGGTAAGAAAATAAGACGGAAATATTATTTACGGAGGAGAGCAAGTGGCTACTTTCATTAGGATCAAAATTTGCGGTGCCGGTCAACTCTGAAAAATCCTCAACAATTAATTTAATAGCTGATCTGGAGCAATGGGTACAGACTATATCTGATGACAGATAAAAGGAATGTTTTGCTCCTAAAGGAGCTGAAACGAATTTTATCTCCTAAACTGCTCAAACGAAAGAAATGACGCATCCTACCGGCTGCGCCATTAATGTTATCCTCCTACAGCTGAAACAAAACAAACAAATCAAAAAAAAAAAACGCGGCTTTGCCTATTCTGTTTTAGCGCTGGCAAGCGCTGTCAATCGACGCCCAAACGGCGTCAATGTAGCTGTGGAGAAAAAGTAAATAACAAACAAAACCAGATTCCGTTCCAGACAGTGCGGCCTCTAGTTTTCATCTGCTGCCTTATGCACTGTCTATACTTTATTTATACAAAAATCTTAATATTAACTTATGAAAATAAAATTAATTGAAAAAAATAAACAAACATACAAACAAACAAGAAAATAAAATATCAGCAATAATATAATATAAATAAAAGAAAACAAACATTGACCATAACGCAATGCAGTTCATGGCCATGGCATACTTAAATAGTTAACTAACCAATAACAAAAAGAAAACAAATAATAATATCGCAAATACCGTGGGAAAAACAAAAAGACATACGTTAACATTTAATATACGCGGAAATTAACAAAAGAAAATTAAGTCAATGTTATTGCTAAAAATTGCAATAACAGAAAATTGCGATACAAAAAAAAAACTCTAAAAAAAAAAGAATACAAACATAAGTAAGCCAACGCATGGTAACCGAAAAAAATAAACAGCACAACACCTGTCAATGCGGAACAATATCGTATTGCTCCACATTGAAAGTGACAAAAAATTCAAACATAAGCAAATGAGCCAATGTACGTTACCATGCCAAATTGGGTTGTATGTATGTTTCTTGAAAGAAAACATTTAATAATTACGCTCGAGAAAAATCGATCGTTATTAATTAAATGAATTTATATTTCAGTTATGGTTGTTTGCGGTATTATTATTGTTTCTGTTATGTTATATTTTAATTGTTATTATTATTATTATTATTATTATTATTATTATTATTATTATTATTATTATTATTATTATTATTATTATTATTGTTATTATTATTATTATTATTATTATCAATAATCTAATCTTATACTAATCTTATACATGTGAAACCCTGTTTCACAACATTCCTCCCCCTTTCCACGGAAACGATTCCCAATCGTTTACCAGCGACACTGAACTGGCACGCTGCTTCTGCTGCCGCTATTGTTGATTCTGCTGCTGCTGATGATGATGATAATGTTGATGCTGAAGATGATGTTGGTGAGAAATGTTGTTGCTGATGATAATGATAATGTTGATGCTGAAGATGATGTTGGTGTTGATGATAATGTTGTTGCTGATGATAATGTTGGTGTTAAGGCTGCTGATAATAACCAAACTGATAAGGACGAATCCGGAACCAATGCTGATGATCAAGATACTACTAATGACGATAATTTCGACAGTGCGTTTTTTACTCTAGCATGTGCATGACCGTTAACTTTCACCTCGTTGCATATAACCATTCCTGTGATTCGATTCCAATACTACACCATGACAATCGTTGGCCTGTTGCTTCATAAACGGATTCTTGGCCACCTTCTTCGTAAAAAAAAATTACTTTGGCTGGCCGCTTCGTAAAACAAATTTTGGGCTGTCACAGTACTTGGAGCAACGGATTGTTAATTTCCCGTTAGTCAATTGGTGCTTATTGTGGTATTCAACATAAGATCTGAGCACTCCCCTGATCACCTTCAATGATGAAACTTGTCGCAAACGGTGATCCAAGGCGAAAACCGAAAATTTTCAAATGATTCGCAATGATGCAAATGGTTAGTCATCGCCACAGGAATCGGCTTGCTGCTTTGCCAAATGGATATAGTTCAGCTTAACTTCCCTCTCGACGACATCCCTGACAAATTAAACAGGAATGTTGTTCCGCTGGAACCAAACCAATAGCCAATCCATCGCATATAGAATTCTCGATGGATTCGTTCGCAATTCGCCCTTGCGCCTGGGGTTGGATCACCAGCTCCGTACAGGCATTCACCCCTATGTCAGTCATGTGGCCACCCATCAGACCTGTCAGCCTACTGCTTCTAGCTGCTTTCTTGATGATTGTTGATCAGCATCGCTCTCAGTGGACTTGGGTCGGAATTCCCTAACTCTACTAATATAAAAAAAAATGGAGTATTTTATCTATTGAACGACTAACTAACTAAACGTATATTTTCTTCTCACATTTCAGTACAATATTTCCTTTTTCCAATAACTTTGTTTTCTAATAATTTTCAAAATTTAATTTGGGAATATTCCCCGTCGTTCACCTAGCTTAAATACTTAGTTTTAAATATAATTGTTTTTTTTTTTTTTTTTTTTTATGTATGTTAATATATATATATATTTTTTTTTTTAGAAATATGTATAGTTTTTTTTTTTTTTCTAATTAAATATGTATGTTTAATCTTTATATGTTTTTCTTTTGAAATATATTTCTCTCAATATGTGTATGCTTAGAGCATATTTTAATGTATCTTCTTTTTTTTTTTTAACAAAATATATTATTTCTTTTTTTTCTAAATATGTATTCATATTTTCCTTTTTTTTATATGTAGGTTAATATGTATGTATATATTTTAAATAAGTAGTTTTTTTTTTTTTAATATGTATGCTATTATCTATATATATTCATTTGTTTTTTTTTTTTTCAATATGTATGTATGGGGAGACCTCCCATTTTTTTTTTTTATTCTTATTACTCTTTTCTTTTTTACGGAGGGGGTCTCCCATCTTTTCTTATTGTTTTTTTTTTTCATACTTATATATATATATATATTTTTTTTTTTTTTTTTCAACCATATTTTTTTTTATGTGGGGAGTCTTCTCTTTTAATTTTTTTTTTTTTTTAGGTGAGGAGAACTTCCATCTTTTCTCATTATTATTATATATATTTTTTTTTTCTTTTTTTTTTTCAATCGTTTTTAGTTTTAAAACGTGAGGAATCTCCCATCTTTTCTCGTTATTAATATATATTTTATTTATTTTTTTTTACATGGGGAGATTTCCCATCTTTTCTTATTATTTTTTTTTCTGTTCTTTTTAATATCTTTTCTTATATATAATTTCTCCTCCATCAGAGTGTCCGCTGCATCCGAAAAGTATCTCGTGGCCTCGACGGCCCAACCGTAGGAGTGCGGCGACTACCCAGACGACTCCAAATTCCCGTTATCTCCAACCTATGCTAAAAGAAAAATGTCATAGGGGAAAAAAATACTCAGCTAATACTATACCAATTCGCATTTACACCTTTGACAGAAAAACAACTCAAATCACTGTATTTTACTGAATGGTTACTTTTGCTCTAATAAATAAAATAAATTAAGCATTTTTCCCTAACAGCAGCACTCTTCCTATTTCTACGGCAATAAGACACCAGCAAGCCGACCCATCGGTGGTCCGACCGAAATCATATCTAAGCACCCTTGTATACACATGTCCAGCCTAAAGTTTCAAAAACACTTCAAAATAAATAACAACAAATTAAGGCACGTGTCCTTCCTAAACACTGCCACCCATATAAGGCATGACCGCATACAACGCGTCATCCTTCTCCGGAGCAGAACGGTTTCCTGCTGCATTCCGCAAACCGGAACCGGGCCACTGTGAGGCTATTCTCGGCAAAAACCCTCCCCACAGTGTATGCCGCGAATTTTGCGAGACTCGCTTCTGACTCCCCTACCAGGTTCATCCCGTTGAACCATTCTCAACTACTGAGGTGTGCCCGCTACACATGGCGTCACCCTCCATATAAAAAAAACTGAGGCTTCCTGGTGGGAGCCACTTGTCGGCGGGTTACGCATAACCCCCAACCTTCCCCTCACCACCTCAAATACACAATTACTAAAATAAACAACAAAACAAAACCTTCATCATAGACATGTGTATTAAATGGAATGATTTCAGATCAAATAATGCGATCACTGGTGGAACGCCCGTAAATGGTTACTATGCCACTTACGATTCTTCCCCTTTATGCGCACGGTGGACGTTACCGGACTGTTTACCCCAACTACCTCATAAGGTCCAGTCCAAATGGGTGAAAACTTATTTTTCCTGGTGTTGTTCCTAACAAGCACCCTATCACCTACTGCAAAGGACACAGCATTTACCTTCCTGTCATAAGCCTTTTTCGACAACAACTTAGCCCTCGTCTGATTCTTTCGCACTAGTTCATGATATTTAAGGACCTTGTTTGGGTCATCCGTATTGCAAAGTGGTGTACATTTTCTACTTAGGTTGGTCGGTAAGTCGATGTCGAAACCGTATAGTGTCTTAAATGGGGTCTGCCCCGTAGATGAATGTACAGTGTTGTTATGCACATGCATCGCCGATGCCAACCATTGGTCCCAATTGCTGCCATCCTCATTGACGAAGCTCCTCAAGTACTCCGCCAAAGGACGGTGACTCCTTTCCAATGAGCCGTTTGCCTGCGGGTGATATGGAGTGATGTTCAATTTCTTGACACCTAACAGCCTACAGGTATCCGAAAATACCTTTGACATGAAATTTGTCCCGTTGTCCGTGACCAGCATGCTTGGAACCCCATACTTGGCTATAATTTCGTTAAAGAAAATTTTCGCCACAGTACTAGCCTCTCCATCCGGCATTGCTGCGCACAACATAAATTTCGAAAAATCATCTTGAAAAGTCAATATCAATTTGTTACCCGTAGTGCTTTCAGGGAGAGGTCCCACCATATCCATATATACCTTCTGAAAAGGTCGACTAGGAGTATCCGTGAGGACCATCGGCATAAATGTTTTCCTGGCACTCTTATTTTGCTGACATTTAACGCACTTCTTCACATATTGTTTAATATCCCTGTGCATGCCGACCCAGCGAAATTGCCTCCTTATCCTTTTAACGGTCGCCTGCACACCCACGTGACCGCCCAAAGGACTATCGTGAAAATCCTTTAACACTGTCACGATCTCTTTAGGATCCTTTAACACCACATACCTTGGTTCCCCATCGACCACTACCTCGACCGGTGCGTCATTAACATCGCTTGGTCCTTTTTCACTACTCTCTTTGATCCCGCTGTGAACCACCTTGTCCTTCCCGTGACCTGAGCTCCCCGCATGATTATCTCCTTCGCCCTTCGACATGGCCCTAGTTTTAACCATCAGTATTTCCTCCGTCGAATATGGTATCCTGCTGAGTGCATCCGCATTCTGATTCTTCTTGCCCGGCTTGTACCAGATTTCAAAATCATATTCTGACAGCTTATGTCTAAAGCGCGCCAACCTTGAAGTTTGATCCTTCAAGTTCGCAATGCCTTTCAGCGGTTGATGATCGGTAAAAATCTTAAAGTGCCGACCCAACAAGTATGGCCGAAAATTTTTCACCGCCCATACGATTGCCAGAAACTCCTTCTCTATCGTGGAGTATCGAGTTTCCGCCCCATTCAACGCACGGCTTGCGAACGCAATGGGACGATCACCACCGCCACTATCCTGGGAAAGAACCACTACTATCGCTCCACCGCTAGCATCCGTGGTCAACACGAAATTTTGAAAAATCAGGGTATGCCAACACTGGAGGCGACATTATCGCCTTTTTAAGCTCCTCGAAGGCACGCTGGCAGCCTGGTGTCCAATTGAACGCATGATCCTTGCGAAGCAATTTATTTATTGGCAAGGCAATGTTGGCCGTCCCGGGAATGAACTTACGGTAATAATTTACCAGTCCTAAAAACGATTGCACTTCCTTTTTGTTCCTTGGTGGCGGAAAATCCTTAACGCATTTCACCTTTTCTGGGTCGGGAAGCGCTCCATCCTCCGAACACTTATGGCCCAAATACACTATTTCCCGCCTCAGGAAGTTACATTTCTCCGTTTTTACTTTCAAATTATTTTCCTTCAGGAGCTGCAGCACTTTACATAGCCTTGAGTCGTGTTCGGCC
Source organism: Cordilura impudica (assembly GCA_963682025.1). Taxonomy (NCBI): domain Eukaryota; kingdom Metazoa; phylum Arthropoda; class Insecta; order Diptera; family Scathophagidae; genus Cordilura; species Cordilura impudica. Next base: position 165,778,546 of record OY821518.1, on the reverse strand, counting down.
AGACTACTACCATATATGACAATATCGTCCAAATATACAAAACATTCAATGCCCTGAAGACCTGTTAGCACATGATTCATTAATCTTTGGAAGGTTGCCGGTGCGCCTGTTAATCCAAATGGCATCCTATTGAATTCAAAGTGACCCAACGCCGTACTGAATGCTGTTTTTTCCTTATCCTGTTTATCCATTTCCACCTGATGATAACCACTGGCCAAATCCAACGTGGAAAAATATCTACTGCTGCCCAACTGGTCCAAAATTTCATCCATCCTTGGAATGGGAAATACCTGCTTCAGAGTTGCTTCATTCAGTTTACGAAAGTCTACCACCAGCCGCCAGCTCTTGGTCCATGCTTTCGACGATTTCTTTGGAACCAATAGTAAGGGCGAATTCCACGGTGACACGCTATGTGAAATTATGCCATCGTCCTGGAGCTTCTGGACCTGCTGATTAATTTCCTCACGATGCATCTGAGGTAACCTGTACTGCTTTTGATTAATCGGCAGCTGTCCAGGCTGCACGGGAATTTTATGTTTCACCATATTCGTGCAAGATAGTTTATCACCCTCTAACCAAAAGATATCATGGTACGTTGCGCATATCGCCTGAATGGACGACATTTCCTCACTATTCAAGTCGGCATCGGTCTCTATTGTGGCCATTATCCTACTGACCCTCTCCTTGACATCTACCTCCTGCACGTGCGTCACCAAACCAGCACCTGGATCTTTTAAATTTACTAATCCACTGAATTTTGGCATAATCCCATCCTTTAGGTAGTAGTCAACCTCAGTAGAATTCAGAATGGGCGCTTTCACCACCCCATCCTTTACGTTGGTTAGCGCGGCCCCTAGATATACTCCTGGCGACAATTCGTGCTTCTCCACTACCACTGTAGTATATTTAGTATTGATCCCCATGGTTGCAATAGACACTGTCCTCGCCTTCGCCACTATGGTTTTCTCCACGATATTTACTGCCCCCGAACCCGTGGCCTCCCTCAAAGAAACCAGAGGTAAGTTCCACTCACCTCCATTCGCGTACAGTTTCAGAGAAAGATTAATCGTATCAGTGACGGAGCGTCCCCATAGATTATCGCGACCTAAAATACCATCTCCCGGCAAATTATCATGCTTATCCACACAATGCATATCGAACCCCAATTCGGCGATGTCCGAATGCTTAATCCTGACTAACCCTATAGTTCTGGAGAATCCTCCGAATGCTCCTCGCAGGTCCTTTACCACCGTCCCGTCCACACTAATATCCCCCGTAAGACTGCTGTCCTTTACCAGGCTGGTGTCTGCCCCTGTATCCACTAATAAATTCAGACACCCCGTCTTTGCCCAAGCACATGGCAATCTTACAAACACCGAATCTGCGTAACTACACCTAGCTGAAATCCCCCCTATATTCATATCCGACCCCGCAATGGGTCCTACCTCAGCCGCCTTCGCAGATTCCGATGTTACCAATGGTATTAGACTTTCGCGTGATCGAGTCGGTGGCCCTGCCCGTTTCCCGACACATTTCTCCCCTGTGTACATTGCTTACCAAAATGTCCCTCCTTGCCGCAATTATAGCATTTCCCTTTCGGTCTCAAACCTCCAGGTTGCCCTCTCTCCATCGTCGAGGGTCCCCTACCACAGCTCCTACCTGGCTCATGGCCGTATATTCTACATTCAACACAATATGGGGTATTTTTCCTCGTCCAGCATACATCACGAGTGTGTCCCGCCCGTTGACAGAACGAACAGGGCGGTGCTTTGTATGCATTGCCACTTGACACAGTATTATTGTATGCCGTACCACTTGACCCAGCATTGTCGAGCGGAGCTGCCTTATCTGCCTCCGTCCTGCGCAACAACTGTTCTACGGCTGCCACGAGACCCGAGACTGGATCCTCGCGGGTGTACTCCTCGTTAAAGTTTACACCCCTTAACGGAGGATCATCCCCCCGCCACAGAGTTGCTTGGGCCGCCAGTGCTTCAATCAAGAGATCGTCCAACTTACATGAGCTGCTTGCTAACATCCTACCACGCAGCATTGGGTCCCTCAGGCCAGATGTGAACGCATATTTTACCTTTCTTTCTATCTCAATAGTCATTATCTCGTCCTTTCTCCCTTTATAGTTTTCATCAAGTATGGCATGAGCTGTTGCTGCTAATGTCTGAAGACGCCTAGCAAACTGTCTCACATCCTCATCCCTCCTTTGGCAGGCTTCATATAGCTCCCTTAGCACCGAGTCAAGCGACCTACTCTTTATATATGTTGACTTTACAATTGCCAACAACTCATCCACTGACGTAAAAGTACGTAACCTCACCAACTGGTACGCATCTCCGTAAAGCCTCTGTTTCACAATTTCCAAATATTCTTCCACCTTTTCCGGCGGTACCCCTTTCGCCGCCAACCTGCATCCATCAATGAATTTATACACTTCTGTTTGCAGGCTTGGCGATGGCTCGCCGCCGAACGTAGGCACTAACGCCTTGACCGTTTTCAGAATATCCTGGGAGGACATCATCTGTGTAGGCTGTTGCCCCCTAGGCTCCTTATGGTACAGATCCCCCGTCTGTATACTGCGCTCTTGTTGTGCTAAACGTAGCTGACCCTGCAACTCGGAAACTCTCCTATTGGCTTCCTCGAGGTCCTCGAACTCTAATCTTCTGACCGAGGACGCGCCTGTACCCGATATTGTCCTCCGTAGGGCCTCGTTCTCTTTGTCTAAAATCTCGGCCTCCTTTAGATTCTCCTGAATTTCGTTCTTAAGTCTCTTGTTTTGATTTTGGAGAGCCTCCAATTCTTCCTTAAGCTCCAAGATCTTCCCGGTATTACACTCCTCTTGAGTTTCAACCAACCGGCACAACTCCTCTAGCACTAGATCGGCCTCTTCCAATGTAGTGATTTTTCAGGTACCGTCAACCTTAGCCTTTAAGAGATGAAAATTCTCCTGGGTCTGGCACCGACGTCTGACCTCACCCCAAAGCCTTTCGAGGAAATAATCCGTCTTTGCCCTGAAGTCCGCTAGCAGCTGTTTCGCTTGTCCTAATTCGACCAGTGTTTGCTCCATACGAATTTACCAACCCAGTCCCTACTAAAGCGTAAAAAAAAAAAATTATCTTTATAGTTCTAAATAAAACAAAAACAGAAAAAATTATATCGCTTTGATTGCTAAAATTATATGTTGAAAAAATAAAAATCCCTTCCTATATGAAAACAATAAAATCTGAGAGTAACAACCAACCTATAATTAAACATTCATCTGTAATTTAAAATTCCTGGAAATTCATCAATAACCTAATGTTCACAAACAATTAAAAAAAACAATCGGACCACTTATATAAAAATGATGCGCTTTCGAACAAACATACTCATAATTAAAATTAAAATCGCAGCAAAAAATAAAAACCAATAAATATTCAAACTCATAAATATTCAAACCCTACTCGCAACCCATATTTAATATATGTGATATAATATATTTGATAAAATTACGCAATAAAAATAAAAATCAACTTTAAGACCATTCCCTGACTAAACATAAAAAAATGAACAAAATCCAAATTAAAGACGGTCCCAAATTTGTAAAAGAAACAAAAAAAAAATATATATATATTTAATACTCTACAAAATACATTCAATATTTCCCAGTGAAAACTAACTATCTGATAAATCAAAACTAAATTAAAATACACGCAAAAATTAAAACGCATGCAATATCCTCTAAAACAATCTATAAAACAATCAATGAAAATTAACTGAAAAACTAAAAAAAAAAAAAAAAATCCAAAAACAATAAAGTAGTAACAAACTAAACACACAAAAACAAAAAAAAAAATATTATTCTCCAAACGAATGCAATAATCTATACATTAATTGACCCGAAAAACTAAAATAAATAAAACAACCTAACACAATTAACTACCTACACCTGGTAAATAGTACAATAAAACAAATAATTAATTATCCTAACAACGAACGATTTAAATGTTAACCAATAATGTTGGCGTTATATCCTCACAACTAACTCCCTACACCTGATAAAAAAAAAATCAAATAATTAATAAAACGAGGAACGATTTTTGGTCCGAAGACCGGCTGCGCCATTAATGTTTTGCTCCTAAAGGAGCTGAAACGAATTTTATCTCCTAAACTGCTCAAACGAAAGAAATGACGCATCCTACCGGCTGCGCCATTAATGTTATCCTCCTACAGCTGAAACAAAACAAACAAATCAAAAAAAAAAACGCGGCTTTGCCTATTCTGTTTTAGCGCTGGCAAGCGCTGTCAATCGACGCCCAAACGGCGTCAATGTAGCTGTGGAGAAAAAGTAAATAACAAACAAAACCAGATTCCGTTCCAGACAGTGCGGCCTCTAGTTTTCATCTGCTGCCTTATGCACTGTCTATACTTTATTTATACAAAAATCTTAATATTAACTTATGAAAATAAAATTAATTGAAAAAAATAAACAAACAAACAAGAAAATAAAATATCAGCAATAATATAATATAAATAAAAGAAAACAAACATTGACCATAACGCAATGCAGTTCATGGCCATGGCATACTTAAATAGTTAACTAACCAATAACAAAAAGAAAACAAATAATAATATCGCAAATACCGTGGGAAAAACAAAAAGACATACGTTAACATTTAATATACGCGGAAATTAACAAAAGAAAATTAAGTCAATGTTATTGCTAAAAATTGCAATAACAGAAAATTGCGATACAAAAAAAAAACTCTAAAAAAAAAAAAGAATACAAACATAAGTAAGCCAACGCATGGTAACCGAAAAAAATAAACAGCACAACACCTGTCAATGCGGAACAATATCGTATTGCTCCACATTGAAAGTGACAAAAAATTCAAACATAAGCAAATGAGCCAATGTACGTTACCATGCCAAATTGGGTTGTATGTACGTTTCTTGAAAGAAAACATTTAATAATTACGCTCGAGAAAAATCGATCGTTATTAATTAAATGAATTTATATTTCAGTTATGGTTGTTTGCGGTATTATTATTGTTTCTGTTATGTTATATTTTAATTGTTATTATTATTATTATTATTATTATTATTATTATTATTATTATTATTATTATTATTATTATTATTATTATTATTATTATTATTATTATTATTATTATTATTATTATTATTATTATTATTATTATTATTATTATTATTATTATTATTATTATTATTATTATTATTATTATTATTATTATTATTATTATTATTATTATTATTATTATTATTATTATTATTATTATTATTATTATTATTATTATTATTATTATTATTATTATTATTATTATTATTATTATTATTATTATTATTATTATTATTATTATTATTATTATTATTATTATTATTATTATTATTATTATTATTATTATTATTATTATTATTATTATTATTATTATTATTATTATTATTATTATTATTATTATTATTATTATTATTATTATTATTATTATTATTATTATTATTATTATTATTATTATTATTATTATTATTATTATTATTATTATTATTATTATTATTATTATTATTATTATTATTATTATTATTATTATTATTATTATTATTATTATTATTATTATTATTATTATTATTATTATTATTATTATTATTATTATTATTATTATTATTATTATTATTATTATTATTATTATTATTATTATTATTATTATTATTATTATTATTATTATTATTATTATTATTATTATTATTATTATTATTATTATTATTATTATTATTATTATTATTATTATTATTATTATTATTATTATTATTATTATTATTATTATTATTATTATTATTATTATTATTATTATTATTATTATTATTATTATTATTATTATTATTATTATTATTATTATTATTATTATTATTATTATTATTATTATTATTATTATTATTATTATTATTATTATTATTATTATTATTATTATTATTATTATTATTATTATTATTATTATTATTATTATTATTATTATTATTATTATTATTATTATTATTATTATTATTATTATTATTATTATTATTATTATTATTATTATTATTATTATTATTATTATTATTATTATTATTATTATTATTATTATTATTATTATTATTATTATTATTATTATTATTATTATTATTATTATTATTATTATTATTATTATTATTATTATTATTATTATTATTATTATTATTATTATTATTATTATTATTATTATTATTATTATTATTATTATTATTATTATTATTATTATTATTATTATTATTATTATTATTATTATTATTATTATTATTATTATTATTATTATTATTATTATTATTATTATTATTATTATTATTATTATTATTATTATTATTATTATTATTATTATTATTATTATTATTATTATTATTATTATTATTATTATTATTATTATTATTATTATTATTATTATTATTATTATTATTATTATTATTATTATTATTATTATTATTATTATTATTATTATTATTATTATTATTATTATTATTATTATTATTATTATTATTATTATTATTATTATTATTATTATTATTATTATTATTATTATTATTATTATTATTATTATTATTATTATTATTATTATTATTATTATTATTATTATTATTATTATTATTATTATTATTATTATTATTATTATTATTATTATTATTATTATTATTATTATTATTATTATTATTATTATTATTATTATTATTATTATTATTATTATTATTATTATTATTATTATTATTATTATTATTATTATTATTATTATTATTATTATTATTATTATTATTATTATTATTATTATTATTATTATTATTATTATTATTATTATTATTATTATTATTATTATTATTATTATTATTATTATTATTATTATTATTATTATTATTATTATTATTATTATTATTATTATTATTATTATTATTATTATTATTATTATTATTATTATTATTATTATTATTATTATTATTATTATTATTATTATTATTATTATTATTATTATTATTATTATTATTATTATTATTATTATTATTATTATTATTATTATTATTATTATTATTATTATTATTATTATTATTATTATTATTATTATTATTATTATTATTATTATTATTATTATTATTATTATTATTATTATTATTATTATTATTATTATTATTATTATTATTATTATTATTATTATTATTATTATTATTATTATTATTATTATTATTATTATTATTATTATTATTATTATTATTATTATTATTATTATTATTATTATTATTATTATTATTATTATTATTATTATTATTATTATTATTATTATTATTATTATTATTATTATTATTATTATTATTATTATTATTATTATTATTATTATTATTATTATTATTATTATTATTATTATTATTATTATTATTATTATTATTATTATTATTATTATTATTATTATTATTATTATTATTATTATTATTATTATTATTATTATTATTATTATTATTATTATTATTATTATTATTATTATTATTATTATTATTATTATTATTATTATTATTATTATTATTATTATTATTATTATTATTATTATTATTATTATTATTATTATTATTATTATTATTATTATTATTATTATTATTATTATTATTATTATTATTATTATTATTATTATTATTATTATTATTATTATTATTATTATTATTATTATTATTATTATTATTATTATTATTATTATTATTATTATTATTATTATTATTATTATTATTATTATTATTATTATTATTATTATTATTATTATTATTATTATTATTATTATTATTATTATTATTATTATTATTATTATTATTATTATTATTATTATTATTATTATTATTATTATTATTATTATTATTATTATTATTATTATTATTATTATTATTATTATTATTATTATTATTATTATTATTATTATTATTATTATTATTATTGTTATTGTTATTATTATTATTATTATTATTATTATTATCAATAATCTAATCTTATACTAATCTTATACATGTGAAACCCTGTTTCACAACAGGAAATAGTAAGATCAAAAATTGCTAACAGAATTTTAACCCATAGGAGAACGGCGAAAAATAACCAATAGGACAAATTTATTTTAAACATATTCGATGACACGAGGAAATTTTGGGAAGATACAAAGACGAAATAGTAATAACAACAGTTCGGTGCAAACAGCTGACCCGTTAACGTGTCAGTATTTGTTCTCGCGTGTTTGATAATTAATCAAAATCTATTTGATAACATTTTAACAAGTTAATAAGGTATTGACTTTAATTGTTATTATGAACACACAAAAAAGAAGAAAGTATTGGGGTAACAATCCTAAATACAAAATGCCTAAAACATCAAATGGTGTTAGCACCAGTCAAAATAGATTCCAGATTCTTTCCGACTATGAGGGCTCGAGTGATGAAAATGGAGAGATTAATTCTGCTAAAGAGAAGGTTCCACCTATAATTGTGGATTTAATTCATGGCTTTACTTCAGTTTTAAAATTAATTGGCAACCGATAAAAGTACAAGAGAATGTCTGTAGGTACTAAAATAATATCTGAATCATTGTCGCTTTACGAAGAAGCCTTAAAAATACTTAAAAGCAATAAGTTACAATTTTATACTCATCAGATAAAGGATTCAAAGTGTTTTAAAATGGGTTTGTTTGGTCTTCCTCAATTGGATTTTAAAACCATCAATGAAGAATTTGTCAGTTCGCATAACATACAACCTGTGAGTATCAAAGAAATTACAACAAAAAGAACCAGCGTGGACGATGCATTATATTTAATTGAATTTGATCGCAAACATATATCAAAAAGAGAAGTAATAAAAATAAGGTATTTGTATGGTATTTCCGTTTACTGGAGGAGACCACTGTAAGGAAATAATGCGACCGAATGCGGAAGATTTTTCACAAATAATAAATCATGAACATATGTCAAAATCATATGGCACTGGCAATCGAGAGAAAAAATTATACTCTGATGTTTCCAAAAACAAATATGATCAAAACAATATCGGCAATGACATTTCCAATGAGAGATTAATGGAAATATTTTTCGATACAGTTGACGCTTCAAAGATGTCAAAACAAGTATGACAAATTGGGAGTTTTAGGTATGATGCTTAAACATGTCATATAATTCCATTGTCACTCACGATGTTCATGTTATGCACTGGAATGCTCAAGGCATAACGACTGAATCAGGTGTTTCACAGCTTGAACAATTTTTACTCTCTAAAAAAACCGATATCTTGCTCTTAAATGAAACATTTTTAAAACCAAAACACAAATTTAATATTGGAGGTTTTAAAATATACAGGGAGGACAGACCTCACACGGTGGGGGTGTACTGATAGCCGTTAAAAATAATATAAAACATAAGCTTTTGCCAAAATTAAAAACACACGATATTGAAAACATTTCTATAGAAGTTATTATTGTAGTGTACCACACAAGTCTACAATGCATACATAGTCCATAGAACAGACAATCAATAGTATCGATGACAATTCAAACTATCCTATACACAGTGTGTGTATGTGACGATACAATATCGATAATGACTCAAACTGTTCTATGCATAGCATGTATGTAACAAATAATATTTGAGTGACTCATATTATTTGAGTGCATACCAAATATATAGCATTGTAATTAGTCAGTAAAGTAAAGCAATACGATCCTTCATAATACTGAATGAAACAAATGTAACATTAACTATAAGCTAGAATAAGTTAAATTATGACAATTTGTATAAAAAGGGTGCAATACCAAAATAAAAACAGGCTTGAATTCTAACCAAATCGGCAACAACTGCCTTAGTTTTTATTATAAAAGCTTCCTTTTGCCCTTACAATAGTAAGATCGGCAAATGAAATAGCACAACCAGTGGCAAACTCTGCCGGTTGTAAAACCTGATTAAACTAACAAACATAAAAAAAACGCTACTCAACCAGTGGCAAACTCTGCCGGTTGTTAAGTCAGAATATAGTAGAATAAACCATAAACACTACATGGCGATCCTGCGGACGACGATCCCGGAACTGATTAAAACGCATATACCAACTGGGACCGACTAAATGTCTGAAGAATACGTCCTTTCATCTTCAACAGTCCCAGGAACACCACCACCAGCATACAAGCCGATGAGCAAAAGACAAAACGGCTTACCATCGAAGAATATAAGCAACGCCTAGCAAGAAAGGCAGAAGAAAAACTGACAACAATCCCAAAAGTCGACACCAAAATTACGAAAAAGAAGATAGGATGACGCCTAGTAAATGAGAAAACTAGCGGACCTACTCCGCATTATAAGGGACGAAGAAAACCCAATCCCGTGGGAAAGATCACAAGAAATTTGGTCAAAGATTGAGGAATTGAAGGCCAGCATAAAAAGGAATAGAAAGAACAAGAAAAATAAATAGTTAACACATACAAATAAAGAAATTTTTTTTTACATCAGAAAACATTTAAATGAATTGAAACTTATTATAAAATGTGTACAACTATACGTAGCGTTGTATTTCCATCGATTATATTTATTACAATTGTAATATTGTTGTTCAGGGCTATTCAGGGTGAAATCAGAGGAGTAGCATCGAAATTAAAGGATACTATTGAAAAATTCGATGTAATAGATAAAATATTTTTAATCAGCAAACACTTTATAAGAAAATAAAATATGCCTTTCAATGACATATTAGAGATATTATTTATATTTATATTCAGCCCTGTTCTTGAAACGTTGTTATTTGAATAAGAGTGAATTTAAAATCACATGAAATTGAAATTTTGGGTTTCTTGAAACCACTTTTTTTTTATTTATTTAATGGAAACATATGTTTGAGTTAAGAACCATATATTTGAGTTTAGAACATATTTTATCTAGAAACCGAGGTGCCATATGGTTCTTTATTCAGTTTCACAAAAAACTTTTAAGTATTTTGTGCATGTTTTTCCTTAAGTTTATAGAAAAAGTATAAAGAAAAATATTTTCTTTTAAAATAACAACTTATTTGTTGATTTAATTGTTTTTGTTCTTCAATTTCATTCAATTAAAAATGACTTTTCTTTTTTTAAAAAGTTGGGCATCACCAAAAATAAAATTCGATATTCAAATAAATTGGATTTGACTGGCATCACTACTGTTTCGAACATATGCAATAAAATAAAAATATATGATTTTATGAGAAAAATTTTTTTAATTGCTTTATTTGCAATAATTAGTGCATAAAGAATCTATGTTATAATTGAAAAAATTATAATGGAAAATAGATTGTGTAAATTTTAAAGAAAAGTCCAGGAAGGACATATACAAAGAAAACTATACAAAACAAATTAACATATATTGAGGAATTAAGAAAAGAATTTCAAATAGCAAAAGTTGAACAGGGACATGACGAAAATACAATAACTTCGGAGGAAGAATTTAATAGTATATATGAGAATATTAAGGAATATTTACTAGAAAAATCTACAGAAACGGAAATAGAAGACATTAAAATGGCAGCATTTAGTTTAGAAACAGTTTCAAAAAACTATCATTGTTTGTCGGTAATTATGTAGAACTAGAAGGTTTTCTCATAACAGCAGAACTTATCAACAAACTTTATCGGAGATGGCAAAAATAGATTTTCTTCAGTACATTTATCATGCTAAGCTTACCTCAAATGTCAGAACAGCAATAGGGAAAGCCAGAAAATTTTAAAGCACTAAAAAAAATTGTTGGAACAAAGATACAAAAGCAATAAGACAAAACCAGAACTACAGGCTAAGTTAAACACACTATTCCAAGGGAAACTGTCTGTAAATTCATTCAAAGAAAAGATAATGACAACAATAGATAACCTAAACAAGTAAGCTATTGAGGAACTGGGAAATGACGTAACGGAAGCAGTGAAAAACGTAATAATTAGACTAAATAATAAATTAGCTTTAGACATTTTTAAAAAAGGTTTGAATGAGAACTTTAAATCGATCATATACGCAGCTGGACCTGGTAATCTGCAAGAAGCATCCGAGCTCGCATTGGAATTGGAAAATGAACGAAAATTAAATCATAACTCAGTTTTACATTTCAGAAATGAACGACCACATTACTCACAGCGGAACCAAACTAGAAATAACAACTCGTTTAGAGGTTTCAGTAGATATGACGGTTACACCAATACTGGTAATAGGCACAACACAGGAACTTTAATAGAAACAATAACTATAACAGAAATAATACTAACTTTAGTAGAAACAACAATTTTAGGAATAACAACAGAAACAATGGGAGAAACCAAAATAACAATAATAGTAATAGAAACGATGGACACATACATACCATACAAACTTCGGGAAACAAATCAGGCCCGGAATACATGGGTATTCTGGACGGCCGAAATTAAGAGTATTTAAAGTATCCGACAACAACACAAATTTTATAAACGGAAAATACAAGAATAAACAACTAACATTTCTCATAGATGCAGGCGCAGACATATCACTCTGTCGAATGCGAACAGACTTTGAAGGTGAACAATATGAACCAGATGAAAAATGTAAATTAACGGGAATAACTACAGAGGAAATTTATTCTTAAGGCAAAATAGAATTAGAATTGTCACTAACAACCGAAATATACAAACACTCTTTCCAACTAGTAAAATCAGATTTTCCAATAGAGACAGATGGAATATTAGGTAGAGATTTTTTGAGAAAATACCTTGGTAAAATCGACTATGAAACATATACAATTTCTTTGTTTAATAATGATGAAACAATTACACTTCCCATGCAAACGAAAGCACTTTATATAATGCATATAACAATACCACCGAGAACAGAAATTATGCAAGCAATAAAATTAAACCTCACAGAAGATTGCGTCATATTTAATAATGAATTAATAGAAGGAATTTTTTTAAGTAATTCAATAGCACCCAAAAGCGGCATGACACATAAAAAAATATTAAACACAACGAACGACGCGGTGACTTTAAAGGGTATTCAACTTCAAATTGACCCACTAAAAACTATAACATATTAAATTATAAAAGTATAAGCAGCGACGAACGTTTTGAAAAGATATTGGATGACTTACAATTAAAAAATAATGACAATAATGCAAAAACGGAATTAGTAAAAATATTTAAAAAATATAAGAATGTATTTCACTTGGAAAACGAAAAATTAACACCCGTATATATAAAGAACTACAGGTTACCACATTCACACACAAATTACCACATTCACACACAAATATAATAAATGAACAAGTGCAGAAAATGCTTAATGATGACATAATAGAATCATCAGTCAGCCCATACAATGCTCCACTCCTTTTGGTACCAAAAAGGAACACTGGGGACAAAAAGAAATGGAGACTAGTAGTAGATTTTAGAAAACTAAATGACAAAATTGTTAATAACAAATTTCCATTAACTAGGTTAGAAGACATTTTGGATAAATTAGGCAGAGCCAAATGGTTTTCTACACTTGATGTGACTAGTTCATTTCATCAAATCAAATTGGATAAAGATTCTAGAGCATTAACAGCTTTTTCTACACAGCAAGGCCACTATCATTTTAAAAGACTGCCATTCGGACTGACAATTTCTTCAAATAGTTTTCAGAGAATGCTTACAATAGCACTTTCGGGACTAGAATCCGAAGCATTTCTTTACGTAGATGACATTATCGTGTACGGATGTAGTTTGAAACACCACAATCAAAATTTAATAAAAGTATTGAACAGGTTACAACAGTATAATCTAAAACTTAACCCGAAAAAATTTTGTTTTTTGAGACCAGAAGTAGTCTATCTGGGACATTTAATAACAAAGGACGGTGTAAAAACAGACCCAGCCAAGTACGAAGTAATAAAAAATTATCCAATACCCACAAACACGGACGAAGTAAGACGATTCTTTGCATTCTGTAACTATTACAGAAAATTCATACCCAATTTCGCTGACAGTGCCAAAAGTCTAAATGCACTATTAAAGAAGAAAGCAAAATTTTTGTGGACAGAAGAATGCCAAAATGGTTTTGATAAACTAAAGGAAAAGTTAATGAAACCCCCTGTACTACAATACCCAAATTTTGAACAACCTTTTATTTTAACTACCGACGCTTCGAACTATGCGTTAGGAGCCGTTTTATCCCAAGGCGAAATAGGCTAAGATTTACCCATTTCATATGCGAGTAAATCATTACAAAAACATGATATCAATAAACCAATAATTGAAAAGGAACTATTAGCAATTCATTGGAGTATACATTTTTTCAAAACCTTACCTGTACGGTAGAAAATTCATAGTAGTAACATACCATAGACCTTTAATCTCACTATTTTCACATAAAAACCCTTCATCAAAGATGACTAGGATTAGATTGGATTTAAGTGATTATGATTTTTCAATTGTTTATAAAAAAGGAAAGACGAATACTAACGCTGACGCACTTTCCAGGATAGAAATTAACTCAGATATATCAAAACAGATGATACCACGAGAACATGACGAGAAAGAAGGAAAAATATTAGTAACAACACGGGCCATGAAAAATAAAATTAATGAGGCAACAACTAAGGATATAAATAAAATGATAAATAATGAAGAAAATAATAATAAAGGAAATAATACACGCGTAGACGGAAATAAATTAGAAAAATGTAACTCTCAGAATCCTGATCAACTTCAAATATGGGAATGCACCTCCGTTAATGACATCAAAAATAGAAAGAAATTGCAATTTAATGAAATAGAAAATATAGAAGATATCGATATAACAATTTAAAAATAATATAGTGCACATAGGACGTAGTGATAATTCATCGAAACTAGTTTCGACCATGAGGAAATTACGTACCCAAAATATTAATAATGGAAAATATAATGAAAAGCTAGCAAGATTCAGCGACAATTCAGCGAAACTAGATTCGTTACTGAAGAAACTGATATCTAAAATGAAAAAAGAAAATATAAAGGAAGTAGCGCTATCAAATAATGATAAAATATTTAAAGTATATACAAAAGAAGAAATAAAAGAAGCATATGCAAAGATAAAAATAAATAATAAAAGTCCTCAACTTAAAATATCAATATATAATGCCCCAAAGAGAATAACAAACGAAATATTAAAATACAAACTAATAGATGAATTTCATAATGCCACCAATGCAGGCCACTTGGGTATAAGAAAAACAGTAATTAAACTAAAACAGCGGTATATTTGGTAAAACATGAATAAGATGGTGAAGAGTTTTGTATCATATTGCGATAAGTGTAACAAAAACAAACAAACAAAACACATACGGGAACCATTCACACTAACAGACACACCAGGCAACAGTTTTGAAGTGATTTCAATTGACACTGTAGGACCGCTTCGAATTTCAAAAGATTACCGATACATTTTAACAATGCAATGTGAGCTGACAAAATTCATTATTGCACAGCCAATGTCAACAAAAGATGCAATTACAACAGCCAAAACATTGGTCGAACAATTTATTTTGAAGTATGGTCAATTTAAGGTACTTAAGTCAGACAAGAATCATAGAGTTCTGAATGAGTTTTTTATTGACAACAGCAACTGATTACGAATGGGACAAATGGATTCCATATTTCACTTTTGCCTATAATACAACACCACACATTGACACAGGTTACACACCATTTGAATTAGTATACGGAAAGTTACCATGTTTGCCCTCTGACATTCTAGAAAATGAGAATAAATTTTATAATTATGACGACTACGTTAGAGAACTACGAGTTAGATTACAATTCTCGTTGAATAGAGCAAAATAAATGACAATTAGTATAAAAAAGAATAGAATTGAAAAAGATAAATATAGCAACCAACCTAAACTAGATATAGGAGATTTAGTTATAATAAGAGTAGAGAACAGGAAAAACAACTAAAGTCCATATAAGGGACCATATAAAATTATTAAGAGAAATTGTGTAAACACCACTATAGATTATAATGGCAAAGAAAAAGAATTACATAATAACAATTTAAAGAAATATATAGAATATTAAGAGATATTATAAGAATAAATGTTAATTAATACATTATTTTACTAATAAATTGTATATAAATATTTTAAACCAATAAATTAAGAAATTTTGTAACCGTATTAATAAGTTGATAAGAAAAATTATGCAGTTAAATATTACCTCCCTAATTTTTCTCTGAAGGGTAAGGGTGTAGTGTACCACATAAGTTTACAACGCATACATAGTACATAGAACAGACAATCAATAGTATCGATGACAATTCAAACTATCCTATACACAGTGTGTGTATGTGGCGGACAATATCGATAATGACTCAAAGTGTTCTATGCATAGCATGTATGTAACAAATAATATTTGAGTGACTTATATTATTTGAGTGCATACCAAATATATACATAGCATTGTAATTAGTCAGTAAAGTAAAGCAATACGATCCTTCATAATACTGAATGAAACAAATGTAACATTAACTATAAGCTAGAATAAGTTAGAGATATTAAACTAAATTATGACAATTTGTATAAAAAGGGTGCAATACCAAAATAAAATCAGACTTGAATTCTAACCAGTAAATCGGCAACAACTGCTTTAGTTTTTATTATAAAAGTTTCCTTTTGCCCTTACAATAGTAAGATCGGCAAATGAAATAGCACAATCAGTGGCAAACTCTGCCGGTTGTTAAGTCAGAATATAGTTGAATAAACCATAAACACTACATTATAAATAACCGCCCCATTGTTTTTACTTCAGTTTATAATCCATTCTATACAAATAACTTTAAGAAAGATCTTGACGTTTTAACTGATACCGCGAATGATTTCTTTATGTTTGGTGATCTGAATGCGCAACATTCTAGTTGGAATTGTTTCTCTAACAAATATGCTGGTAATGTACTTTACAGTCATAGTCTACAATCGAACTATTACATATATTATTAATATTTACATACACGTTTTGGCCAAAATATAACACCAGTTAATCCATCTACAGTTGACATTCTTTTAACAAACTCTAGTCTACCTTTTTCATCTCTAGAGACCCATCCTAATGTTCTTAAGTCGGACCACGGTCCAATTTCATGCGTTATTCAAGGAGAGTTCATAGACTCTAGACATGCAACTCCTTGATACCATCTGGCAAATTGGGCCGCAATCAAAGATTGGGTAGAAAATAAAATTAGATCGCATAATTTGGA
This sequence comes from Cordilura impudica, assembly GCA_963682025.1. Classification (NCBI taxonomy): domain Eukaryota; kingdom Metazoa; phylum Arthropoda; class Insecta; order Diptera; family Scathophagidae; genus Cordilura; species Cordilura impudica. The sequence goes on along the minus strand of OY821518.1, from coordinate 165,761,283 downwards.
TCAACATGATGTAAATACTAACAACGTTGATATATTATTAGATAAAGTCATAAATATAATAAATCAAGCTTTCTATAAAATTCCCTTTGGTTATAATAACCCTTGGCAGAGGGTAATTTCAGAAACCAGTAAATTGTTTATCAGGCAAAGGAATAAATACAGAAGAAAATTCCAAAGGTGTTTGGGTATAGATCGTAGAATTCATATTAACGCCATCTTAAAACAACTAAATAGTTTAATTGATTATCATCTTAAGAAAGATAGAAACAATAGTTAGTCTAAATTTATATCAAAACTGCCTTCTGGTTCCAAAAAGTTCTGGAAACTAAGTAAAGCAATAAGAGGTAAAAACAAACCCCTTGCAGATTTGGTTGTTAATGGAGAAATCTTGAAAACTTGTGCTGAGAAGGCAAATGCAATTGCTGATGTATTTGAAAGTTCGCTCGCAATAACTATAAATAGTTCGTCACCTATGGAATCAAGACTAAACAAACATATCCAAACCCTTAATAATATTACCATTAAAAACTAACCCCTTGCAGATTTGGTTGTTAAAGTCATTTGTTCTCACATAAATCGTATCACTCTTAAAAATATGCCTGATATTATATTTAGAATTTTAAGCAAATTATTTAACTATTGTTTAACCAATGGATATTTCCCCAATATTTTTAAAAACGCTAAAGTTATACCCATTTGCAAAAACGGAAAAAACCCTAAAATACCCTCAAGTTACAGACCAATTAGCATCCTAAGTTTGCTTCACAAAGTTTTTGAAAAAATTCACAGCAGAATTCTCACTTTTACCAATGAAAACAACATTATTAATAAAGAGCAGTTTGGATTCCGAAAAGAGCATTCCATAGTACATCAAGTTAAGAGAGTAATACATTTTATTGATAACAACAAATCGAATCGTAAAAGCACTGGTATAATCTTACTTGATGTTGAAAAAGCTTTTGATTCAATCTGGCATGATGCTCTTGTATTTAAACTTAATAAATTTGGATTTCCAGTTTATTTACAGAAAATAACAAAAAGTTTTTTGGCAAATCGATCCTTCATTGTAAGTGTTGACACCAACTTTTCCTCAGAAAGGCTATACCGGCAGGACTTCCTCAAGGGTCTGTGTTATCTCCAAGTCAATATTCAATATTTACGTCTGATATATATATTCGTAAAAATCATGTTGCAGCTTTTTACGCCGACTATAGTGCATTAACTTGCTGTGGTAAAGTTTTTAATGCAATTATTAAATGAATGCAGGAATCACTTAAAACAAGCTATCTATACTTCAATAAATGGAAAATACAAGTAAATAACGATAAAACCTAAGCTATCCTTTTTCCATTTAACAAATCCCCAAAACGGATTCCTTCATTACATTGATTTTTCAAGGAAATACAATTCCTCTAAGAGATGACAGCAAGTATCTGGGTATTACCTTAGATAAAAAACTGACTTTCAAACAACATATTCTAAACATATGTGATAAAGCAATAAAATGTGGCCGCTCACTGTTTCCTTTACTTAATAGGAGATCATCACTTAACTTAAAAAATAAGATACTCTTATATAAGACCAGTTATGACTTATGGATGTCAAATCTGGTTCGAGAGATCAGCTAAAACGCATAAAAAAAGCTTCAAATAATTCAAAATAAAAATTTAAAAATTATACACAAATTACGGCCAAAATTTTCTACAGACCTGTTACACAGGATATTTGGTCATAAGTTGATTAGCTTAATTGTAAGAGAGATGACATTTGCATTTAATGAGAAATGCAGAAGGTCTACTTTTGGGACAAAAAGAAATTTGCTTTACTATCACTCTTAATTCTTCCATAATGGAAACATTTCTGATTGTGATAGTTATTAAATTGCTTATAACTTAGTATAAGGTATTTTCTAACCAATTTTCCTAAACCCTGTGATATTAACAGTTTTTAAAATTTAATTTATAGATTTCAATTGTTGTAGTACTCTAAAGTAAAATCCCATAATTTGTTAATAGTACTTAAGAATTGATTTAAATAAAAATTATATATATATAAAAAAAAAAATATATAAAAAAAAAAAACTGAAATTTTGAACCTGACCACCTCATATATCGATGAAATTTTGTTCGTAGCTAAATTTGATCAATACAAACAAACCCTCATTTTTAGAAATGACTGTTTTGCGATTTTTTGGGCGTGGCACAGTGGGAAAGTTTTCGAAAAAACGCGAAAATGGTCGAAAAGTGCTCCATTTAAAATGCAATAACTCAGAATCGGCTTAACCGATTTCCATGATCTTGGTATCATTAAAAAGATATTTTAACAGGCTTTATGACACGTTTGAAAAAAAAAAAATAAAAATACACTGTAAAAATTTTATAACACAAAGAAAATTTTAAATAACGAAAAAACCAAAAAGATCAAGGGTTTTTTTACAGTGTATTATTTTTTTAGAAAGGTTTATCCTTCACCTATACCATATCCAAAAAGTAAAATGGGTTCTTTTTTAGTTTTTTTTTTATAATTTTTTAAGTAGTGTCACTTCTAGTAATTGCCCTTATATTTTATATTTACAGGTAAAATAACACAGTACAACACATGATTTGCCAACTCAATTCGCTTTTAGTCGCAATTGAGTAAAGGTATGAATTTCAAAGATTTACTCTACATATGCTCAACATTCTTCGGAAAAACCCTCGATCATATTTTTTATGATTCTCAGAATTAACAAAACGGAATAAACAAAGGGTAATTTAATTTTTATGACTGCGTAAGCAAAGTAATTTTTAATTATTTGGGGTTTTCAGTTGGCTACCTGTATGACTTTTTTACAGAAATTCAACCCACATTTAAGGGTGGTCATTATTCGAAAATTTAAAAGTCACACATGGTGAAACAGGTATATAGCCACCGTAAAAAAATATGCACCCATTTATAAGTACCTGTCAGTAAACTAGTGAACAATACACAGTATAAATAGGAGTGCATTGATCGCTTTTACTCATTCAACAAGTGTCGACGAACGCGAAAATTACAAGTCCATATTTTAAAAGAGCAACGTACCGAAATTCATAATTATAAACAGTTTCGAGAAGCCAAGATATCCCATTACAATTTTTACGCATATTTTTTAAAAATTTGAGTGAATATGAATTCAAACAATAAGTGTGCGCTTCGCTTCGTAAAATAAGTGAGAACGAGGCTGCAAATATAATTGAGTATTTTCCAGCTGTCGCCAACATTCATTGTAGCCGTATTTGCGAAACTTGCCGGAATACACTGAGAAAAGCGCGCAGTCGTAATGAATCCAACGTGGAGCAGATTGAAGTCTCAAATTATTTACCAATAACGCCCAGCGATGAAATTAGCGAAGATTTGAATGAACTTCCAACTTGTACCAGTCGTAATGCAAACATCGAAAGCAACGAACTCATTGAAAATATAAATGATCACATTATTCCTCATCTACCAAACCAAATGACGCCTCTTAAAAGGAAATATATCAAACGAGATGCATACAGAAATAGAAAATCAGTGCAAATTTTGGAAAATATAGCAGATTCACTTGGAGCTGATCCACTATCTGATTTGTCAGCGCAACTTGAAAATGTCAAAGCCATTTACGAAGAAATTTTGCAAAACATCAAATATCAAATAGAGAACAGCTCAAATCTTTTGGAAAAGCAAAAACTTTTATCTCTCTTACCAATCAATATGAGTCACGCAGAAATTAAAGATCGTTTTGGGGATAATATATCTCACGATTGTATCAAAAAAAGTAAAGATATCCAAAGGAATAAAACGAAGTTTGCAGATATCAATCTTTTAAAAATGAGCAGACGTAGTTTACCAACCGAAACTCTAAGCACAGTCAAATTATTTTATGAAGATGATGAAATTAGCCGAATGATGCCAGGATCGCAAGATTCAATTACTATTAAACAAGGAACTTACGTGGAAAAGTTCAAAAAAGACTGATGTTATCTTCACTACGCGAATCTTACTACGAATTTAAAAAAAAACATCCCTTGGCCAAAGTTGGTTTTACAAAATTTACAATGTTAAGGCCAAAAAATTGTATGAAACTTGGAGTTGAAAACCAGCAAAATATCTGTGTATGCACATTGCATCAGAATATGAAATTGATGTTTGAAAAAAGTCGCTTAAAATCATTTTGTTTTGAAGGAGAATGCACATTTACCGACTACAAAGATGTTCTCAAATTCGTTGTTTGTAATGGTGACATACAAAAAAGCGAGTGTTGCGTTTCAATGTGTAGTCACTGCTTCAAAAATTTAAATAATCTAAAAACGCATATGCTAAAACATTTTGAAAATAACCAAACTGAAGAAATAATATACAAAAAGTGGAATACAACGATTAGATGTGTTCTGGAAACGTTAACCACCAACCGAGAATCATTTGGCAAATAATATAAACAATTGTTGATGGTTATTTATTTGTAAACATTTAAAAAATGTTAGAATTGTTGAACTATTTTGTAAATGTGTAAGAATGTGAGCTGATATTTTCGCTGTTATTCGAATTATTTCAAAAACTTTCGTTACGTATTACTAGAAGTGACACTACTTAAAAAATTATATAAAAAAAACTAAAAAAGAACCCATTTTACTTTTTGGATATGGTATAGGTGAAGGATAAACCTTTCTAAAAAAATAATACACTGTAAAAAAACCCGTGATCTTTTTGGTTTTTTCGTTATTTAAAATTTTCTTTTTGTTATAAAATTTTTTACAGTGTATTTTTATTTTTTTTTTCAAACGTGTCATAAAGCCTGTTAAAATATCTTTTTAATGATACCAAGATCATGGAAATCGGTTTAGCCGATTCTGAGTTATTGCATTTTAAATGGAGCACTTTTCGACCATTTTCGCGTTTTTTCGAAAACTTTCCCACTGTGCCACGCCCAAAAAATCGCAAAACAGTCATTTCTAAAAATGAGAGTTTGCTTGTATTGATCAAATTGAGCTATGAACAAAATTTCATCGATATCTGAGGGGTCGGGTTCAATGCATCTCGATTTTTACATGAAATTCATCTTATGAGAATAAAATGAAAAAACTACTTGAGGATAAAACAACGTATAAGACGATTAGAACTGACCCGGCACATAAGCTTCAGGGAATGAATAACAGACTGGTTACTGATTTGAATAAACAAAATTACATATCAAAGTACGAAAAATTCAAATTAATTTCTAACTCAGCCACAGCACCAAGGTTATATGGACTGCCAAAAATACATAAGCCAGAAATACCGTTACGCCCTATTTCGTCCTCGATTGAGGTACCATGCTACAGTCTTTCCAAACATATAGGCGGAATTTTAAAAAATATTATATTGGAAAAATATAATATAAAAAACTCTCTAGATTTAAAACGCAAATTGGACCACGTAAATTTGGATGAAGATGAAATACTTATATCACTAGACGTGGTGTCACTATTCACCAACATCCCAATTCATTTAGTGATAAATAATATAATGGCCAGACATCGACTAACTCTCGCTCCGTTCGGTTGAGTTTTTTCCTATCGGTCTAAACGTTACTTCATATTAGTTTTTCATTACATTAAAAAAAAAACAATTTTCATATACACCTATATCCCGGTATACGCGATTCTTTTCGGCCATGCCCCTGGACCGCCAAATTTGGGGGACAACCGCTTTTCCGCATTAGCGGATGCCCCCAGGAAAAAAAGAAACGATCAAACCAAAACGTTCTTGCCGTCTTTCCTGAATTACCAATTGTGCACAAATCAGACCCCAAATACGTAGTCATTAGTGCTTCAAAAAGCGAAAAAAAATTACAAGACTGTTCGAGCTTTGATGTACATCGTACATCTAATGTACATCTAATATTAATCTGTCCCGACATTCAATCTGTTTCTTCTTCTCATTGGATCTAAATGTAGTGCAGATAAATTAACTAAAAATCTGCCAGGAGTTTGCGAGATCACTTGTGAATATGTTACGCGCTTCATTTTAAAAATTTTTCCAAAACGCCAAATGAGATTGGTGAAAAAGAAGAAGAAAAAAATTGAAATGGCCAATTGAGGCATAAAAGAAATTTTCCGGCCAGCTCAAAAAGGGTAGAATGTGGCTCTTGATCCACGCGTAAGCATACAACACATTGCTATGCCAATATAACCTACCAGACAGTGTGCAAATACAGTGAAAAATAATAAATACAAATTAACACATGGCGAGATGGGATGTCATGTAGGGTACAATTCTCCCTCCCGACTAACAAGCAAATTGTCAGACGCCTTGACAGTTGAGATACCCTGTATTTCTACACTGTCCCTACACAAACACTTTCGACTTACACTTACCTACATTTCCGAGTTCCACCTATCATTCCCAAAAAAAAAGTTTAGAATTTCATCTTTTAATATTACAATTTAAATTTATTAATAAAGATTTAATTCTTTTAAAGAGAAGCAAAAAAAAAAAATACATTAATGCAAACTAACCATACCCATGATACAAAAAAAGGAACGGTATGGTATTGGTATTTGATTTGTATGCTAATAATAATAAAGAGAGAGATCATTACTTACAGAATTAAAACCAATTCAATGAAGAGCTTACATGGCGCGATTCCAAAACGTCTCAATTGATGGGCCCAGCAAATGAAGTTGTTGTTGGTTCTCCTACTCTTCAAACGAATTAAGGCAGAGTTTTGTAAATAATTATGATCAACTATAATGAGGGTTAAGCGTGAATAATATTTAGATAATAACAACAATAAAGAAAAAGATATATTACAATATTATAATTTGTTTTCTGTTTTTCTTCGGTTGAGATATTTAAGGATTACATTCAAAGTAAAATGTTAGTAAAACTGAATGGGTCATGTGTGTGATTAAATATAATATAGGTTAATTAAATTGCAAAATTTAATTTTAAAAGATTTTTGAAATAAATTTTAATCTATAAAGTAATATTTTAAGAAATGTAATTTCTATATAATTTTTAAATCAAATTCCAATAGGTACATGTTAATTATTGACTTAATATAGAGGTATATTCTGTTTGTGTAATATGTAGTATGTAATTTATTAGTTTTAGTAAAATTTTCATAAATTTATATTTCAAAAATTTTATGAAGCCAAAATTTAATTTATGATAGTGATTTCTATAAAAAAAATTCACAAAATATATATAAATATATTGTCTATTTTCTTTCAAAGAAGGACTTAATTCAAATTTGTGCTTTTCTCCTTTCTTATAAACACATGTTGGAATTTATACTTCCAAAACTGGATGGACAATAGATGAAGGCATTAAGATTGTAAATTATTTTGAATAAAATTTACCAAATATGCGAACAGTTCAATTCTATCAATTAGTCGGTGATTGCACAATAGTAAGAGCCACTTGGTATGGACAGTTGGATGTAGTATTTGGGACCACCGTTTAAAGTTGGTAATACTCTGCTGTTGATGGAGATTACAAGATTGCTGGAGACGATTTATTTTAATCGGTTATGTAGTTGATTTTTGATATTTTCGAAAGCTGTCCCGAATACATGTCATTTAACTGATTTACGTGTATCACACAATGTATGAATTAACTTTTTTTTTTTTTTACATGTAAACCGTACTTCTAATAATTTATAGTTGATTAATGCCAAGCATTTTCTTTTGCTGCTTTGGCCAATTTCTTTTGGTCTTTTTTAATTGTGTGTCAAAATGCAACTGCCTCCTCTTGACTTTCGATCATTCATTTTTTTCTGTTTTTTGTTAGCGAAGAATGCTGCCTTGGTCCCTTTGACGATCACTTTTTACATTCCTCTCTTTCTTGACAATAGTTATTGTTAATAACTAGCTTTCAAGGTGAATTGAAAGTCAATTCAAGAATCTCATTAGAAAAAACACAGGCTGAAGGAAGACAATATTATAGACTACTTAATGTCCCTTTCTTTCATTGCTCTCCCGAGTATTACACCTTGCTATACAAAAGTACATACATAAGTACATCTTGTACTTCTCGATTACAAGTGTACACTCATATAACACTCATTTGGTTAAGCGTAAAACCTCCCTACAAGAACAGTGACGGTCATTTGACCGGTGATATGACCGTCACTACTGACTGAAGTGTCGGTCATCGCGTAGAACAAAGTTTCTATCATTTTATTAAGGCAAATATGTCAAAACTGACCGAAACTTTTGTGTACATGTGATTTTGCATCTTACTCTAACCTATGCAAGTATGTAAACCATATCATATATATCTGAACTGCTCACTCTACCGCTGTTTAGTAATCAACGATGATAGATAATATATCATCGTTGACCAGTCACATATGATGTATATATACATCATCATTGACCGGTCACGCTTGATTATAATGAAACACGACTTATTATTTTTTATTTATTTATTGTATTTAAAATCAAATTAAAAATAAACATTAAATATTAAAAACACAATAATATCACTAATTCCGAAACGTGGTGATAACTTTGAGACAATGTTGAAACAGGATAATGGGCTTAACTTAAAACAGATATTTAAACAACTTTGCTGACTTTTCACTCGAAGCATCCCTAAACTCAATAGAAATTTCCGGTAATGGGCCTTAGTGCAATCAGTAGTTTCTTAAAGAAAACAATTTATTATAACATTTACATATATATCAACAATTTATATTAAAGCTTACCTTTTGAGTGTTGTGAATTAACAATTTCGGCCAAACCTGATACAATTTATTTGGAAAATTGATGAGTAAATGATGTATCCATTCAAATACTGCTACCTTTGTTTGTACAGAACGGTGTGTGAGATATTGTGATAATACCTCCATAAATCAATTTGAGATCTTTGTTCTTTCTGAGATCTTTGTTCTTTCTGAGATCTTTGTTCTTTTGAAGAAACTAATTTCATTTCATATTATCAACATCATATTCCAGACACTATATTCCAGAATGGCATAAATTAAAACATTCAAATATTAAAACAAACTCAAGGAAGATTTACTTTGTTTCTAGCTACAATTTTTAATAAAATGTCAGTGCATTACCTTAATAAGTTCATTTGGTGATTGCGCATGTATTAAGAATATATTTATAGTGTCTTCCATGCGCACTTAACTGGAATCATTACGAATCGATTTAATAAACTGTGTCAGCGTTGTTTCACACAATTATATATCTTGTGTATTATCTTCCAACATCATAAAAAGTCCATCAATAATATCAAATAGATAACCATATTATTTTCTGGTACAGCATTCACAATCGAAATCCAGGATATAACATATTGTCGCACAATATAATTCTTTACACAAATGCGTTTCCTAAGAGGTATAAAAGTTCTAGATTGAAAGTTTGTGAAGATTCTACAGCATTATCTTAAGTTAACGATCCAACAGGAATAGGCCACAAGCGAGCAAAAAATAAATTGTGGAAGGGTATAATGGAGGGACGTGCCACTACAATTGAGAATGGCACTAACGAATCCATTGATATATTTTGAAGAATCCTAAAGAAACAACAAAAATTAACTTGAACTTTTAATTTAATTAATTACTTACCTTTCCTAAACCTTAACAACAGCAACAATGACAGTCATATGTTTTTAAATAGAAAAAAACTGCAAGTGTGTTAGTACAAAAATTGTTTATGTGTTAGTTTCAGTCATTCATTTCTTGTAGGGCTGCGAAAATTGAATTTCTAGCATGCTATAATAGGGGAATGTATGCTAGTCAGCAATTACCCAATATATGTAGATATTAGAACAATTTTATTCTTGCTATAATAAATACATGAGCTACAATTAAAAATCGTAACAAAACTGCTTCGATCTGAGACAATATGCCGAAGACGAACAGGAGACCGATTTTTAAGTTCCTGGGTTAATTAAAAAATATAATAAATCATGCCAGTTTAAGAAATTTACAACATGAACAAGTCAATTTAAATGTGGCGTTTCGAATGTCAATAAATAGACGAGTAACGTGTGGCACGACCCACGAATAGCCGGGCAATTTATGGTTTTAAATCCGAAGTATGAAATTTTCCAATGTACTTTCTTTTCATATCTTCAATATCATACAAGTTATTTCCAATTTTGTTCTTTATCCTGCATTTAATAAACTTTGGCATAAATTTCCTATTTATATTTTTATCTTTATTACTAAGGATATGATTTTTCCTATAGACAATTTGGCCTTTCATAAATTCAATGGATCTACTTCTAAGGTTGTACGTTTTACTAGCTTTGTCGTGTGCAATATCTAAATTTTTACAAATTTTTTTTCTAATTTTTATTAATTTGTCCGAATTGTGTAAAATATTGAAATCTTCCCCGGACGTGCAACCAATTTTGTCTAAAATTTTATAGGCGGAGCCGTGAGGAGAGCATTTTATTGAAGAATGAAAATCACTTCTAAGTATGGAGAGGATTTGGGGTATATATTTATCCCACTCTTTATGGTCTTTATGGTCTCGCAAAAAGCATCTTATTTTGGTAATAGTTTCACGGTTTCTACGTTCAGAAGCATTAGAATGTGGTGCGTAAAACCCTGTGGTTATATGTGTAATTTCATAAAGGTTTAAGAAATCTTGCATTTCCTTTGAAATAAATTGTTTGCCATTGTCGCTATGGATATATCTAGGTACTCCAAACGTTTGAAATATCTCGGATTGAAAAAATAAAATAACGTTGGATGTTGGTGCTGCCTTTAGTGGCTTTAAGGTGATCAAGACATACAAATATGACTGAATTTTTTAATTTCGTGGAAGGGTATGGGCCTAAGAAGTCACAGTAGAATCTTTGAAATGGCCGATTGGTTATAAATTAATTACCCATAAGAGGCTTGGATATTTGATTTGAAGATTTTACACATTTACAAAACTCACAGTTTTTTATGTACGACTTAACGTCATTAACCATTGTAGGCCAAAAATATTTTTGACATATTCTTGATAATGTTTTGGCTAAGCCACCATGGCATGAATTTACCGAGTCATGAGCTGATTTTAAAACGATATGTACTAAAGACTTTGGAATGCAAAGACGCCATAGGCTATCTTCCTCATCTTCTGCACCTTCTCTAAATTTTGAACGCTTATATAAGAAATTGTCTATTATACAAAGGTCTGGAAGTGATTCTTTGTTTTCTATAATGGTTTCCTTCAGATTCACATAATCAACCTCATTAAACTCTCGGACCACGGTCCAATTTCATGCGTTATTCAAGGAGAGTTCATAGACTCTAGACATGCAACTCCTTGATACCATCTGGCAAATTGGGCCGCAATCAAAGATTGGGTAGAAAATGAAATTAGATCGCATAATTTGGATCAACATGATGTAAATACTAACAACGTTGATATATTATTAGATAAAGTCATAAATATAATAAATCAAGCTTTCTATAAAATTCCCTTTGGTTATAATAACCCTTGGCAGAGGGTAATTTCAGAAACCAGTAAATTGTTTATCAGGCAAAGGAATAAATACAGAAGAAAATTCCAAAGGTGTTTGGGTATAGATCGTAGAATTCATATTAACGCCATCTTAAAACAACTAAATAGTTTAATTGATTATCATCTTAAGAAAGATAGAAACAATAGTTAGTCTAAATTTATATCAAAACTGCCTTCTGGTTCCAAAAAGTTCTGGAAACTAAGTAAAGCAATAAGAGGCAAAAACAAACCCCTTGCAGATTTGGTTGTTAATGGAGAAATCTTGAAAACTTGTGCTGAGAAGGCAAATGCAATTGCTGATGTATTTGAAAGTTCGCTCGCAATAACTATAAATAGTTCGTCACCTATGGAATCAAGACTAAACAAACATATCCAAACCCTTAATAATATTACCATTAAAAACTAACCCCTTGCAGATTTGGTTGTTAAAGTCATTTGTTCTCACATAAATCGTATCACTCTTAAAAATATGCCTGATATTATATTTAGAATTTTAAGCAAATTATTTAACTATTGTTTAACCAATGGATATTTCCCCAATATTTTTAAAAACGCTAAAGTTATACCCATTTGCAAAAACGGAAAAAACCCTAAAATACCCTCAAGTTACAGACCAATTAGCATCCTAAGTTTGCTTCACAAAGTTTTTGAAAAAATTCACAGCAGAATTCTCACTTTTACCAATGAAAACAACATTATTAATAAAGAGCAGTTTGGATTCCGAAAAGAGCATTCCATAGTACATCAAGTTAAGAGAGTAATACATTTTATTGATAACAACAAATCGAATCGTAAAAGCACTGGTATAATCTTACTTGATGTTGAAAAAGCTTTTGATTCAATCTGGCATGATGCTCTTGTATTTAAACTTAATAAATTTGGATTTCCAGTTTATTTACAGAAAATAACAAAAAGTTTTTTGGCAAATCGATCCTTCATTGTAAGTGTTGACACCAACTTTTCCTCAGAAAGGCTATACCGGCAGGACTTCCTCAAGGGTCTGTGTTATCTCCAAGTCAATATTCAATATTTACGTCTGATATATATATTCGTAAAAATCATGTTGCAGCTTTTTACGCCGACTATAGTGCATTAACTTGCTGTGGTAAAGTTTTTAATGCAATTATTAAATGAATGCAGGAATCACTTAAAACAAGCTATCTATACTTCAATAAATGGAAAATACAAGTAAATAACGATAAAACCTAAGCTATCCTTTTTCCATTTAACAAATCCCCAAAACGGATTCCTTCATTACATTGATTTTTCAAGGAAATACAATTCCTCTAAGAGATGACAGCAAGTATCTGGGTATTACCTTAGATAAAAAACTGACTTTCAAACAACATATTCTAAACATATGTGATAAAGCAATAAAATGTGGCCGCTCACTGTTTCCTTTACTTAATAGGAGATCATCACTTAACTTAAAAAATAAGATACTCTTATATAAGACCAGTTATGACTTATGGATGTCAAATCTGGTTCGAGAGATCAGCTAAAACGCATAAAAAAAGCTTCAAATAATTCAAAATAAAAACTTAAAAATTATACACAAATTACGGCCAAAATTTTCTACAGACCTGTTACACAGGATATTTGGTCATAAGTTGATTAGCTTAATTGTAAGAGAGATGACATTTGCATTTAATGAGAAATGCAGAAGGTCTACTTTTGGGACAAAAAGAAATTTGCTTTACTATCACTCTTAATTCTTCCATAATGGAAACATTTCTGATTGTGATAGTTATTAAATTGCTTATAACTTAGTATAAGGTATTTTCTAACCAATTTTCCTAAACCCTGTGATATTAACAGTTTTTAAAATTTAATTTATAGATTTCAATTGTTGTAGTACTCTAAAGTAAAATCCCATAATTTGTTAATAGTACTTAAGAATTGATTTAAATAAAAATTATATATATATAAAAAAAAAAATATATAAAAAAAAAAAACTGAAATTTTGAACCTGACCACCTCATATATCGATGAAATTTTGTTCGTAGCTAAATTTGATCAATACAAACAAACCCTCATTTTTAGAAATGACTGTTTTGCGATTTTTTGGGCGTGGCACAGTGGGAAAGTTTTCGAAAAAACGCGAAAATGGTCGAAAAGTGCTCCATTTAAAATGCAATAACTCAGAATCGGCTTAACCGATTTCCATGATCTTGGTATCATTAAAAAGATATTTTAACAGGCTTTATGACACGTTTGAAAAAAAAAATAAAAATACACTGTAAAAATTTTATAACACAAAGAAAATTTTAAATAACGAAAAAACCAAAAAGATCAAGGGTTTTTTTACAGTGTATTATTTTTTTAGAAAGGTTTATCCTTCACCTATACCATATCCAAAAAGTAAAATGGGTTCTTTTTTAGTTTTTTTTTTATAATTTTTTAAGTAGTGTCACTTCTAGTAATTGCCCTTATATTTTATATTTACAGGTAAAATAACACAGTACAACACATGATTTGCCAACTCAATTCGCTTTTAGTCGCAATTGAGTAAAGGTATGAATTTCAAAGATTTACTCTACATATGCTCAACATTCTTCGGAAAAACCCTCGATCATATTTTTTATGATTCTCAGAATTAACAAAACGGAATAAACAAAGGGTAATTTAATTTTTATGACTGCGTAAGCAAAGTAATTTTTAATTATTTGGGGTTTTCAGTTGGCTACCTGTATGACTTTTTTACAGAAATTCAACCCACATTTAAGGGTGGTCATTATTCGAAAATTTAAAAGTCACACATGGTGAAACAGGTATATAGCCACCGTAAAAAAATATGCACCCATTTATAAGTACCTGTCAGTAAACTAGTGAACAATACACAGTATAAATAGGAGTGCATTGATCGCTTTTACTCATTCAACAAGTGTCGACGAACGCGAAAATTACAAGTCCATATTTTAAAAGAGCAACGTACCGAAATTCATAATTATAAACAGTTTCGAGAAGCCAAGATATCCCATTACAATTTTTACGCATATTTTTTAAAAATTTGAGTGAATATGAATTCAAACAATAAGTGAGCGCTTCGCTTCGTAAAATAAGTGAGAACGAGGCTGCAAATATAATTGAGTATTTTCCAGCTGTCGCCAACATTCATTGTAGCCGTATTTGCGAAACTTGCCGGAATACACTGAGAAAAGCGCGCAGTCGTAATGAATCCAACGTGGAGCAGATTGAAGTCTCAAATTATTTACCAATAACGCCCAGCGATGAAATTAGCGAAGATTTGAATGAACTTCCAACTTGTACCAGTCGTAATGCAAACATCGAAAGCAACGAACTCATTGAAAATATAAATGATCACATTATTCCTCATCTACCAAACCAAATGACGCCTCTTAAAAGGAAATATATCAAACGAGATGCATACAGAAATAGAAAATCAGTGCAAATTTTGGAAAATATAGCAGATTCACTTGGAGCTGATCCACTATCTGATTTGTCAGCGCAACTTGAAAATGTCAAAGCCATTTACGAAGAAATTTTGCAAAACATCAAATATCAAATAGAGAACAGCTCAAATCTTTTGGAAAAGCAAAAACTTTTATCTCTCTTACCAATCAATATGAGTCACGCAGAAATTAAAGATCGTTTTGGGGATAATATATCTCACGATTGTATCAAAAAAAGTAAAGATATCCAAAGGAATAAAACGAAGTTTGCAGATATCAATCTTTTAAAAATGAGCAGACGTAGTTTACCAACCGAAACTCTAAGCACAGTCAAATTATTTTATGAAGATGATGAAATTAGCCGAATGATGCCAGGATCGCAAGATTCAATTACTATTAAACAAGGAACTTACGTGGAAAAGTTCAAAAAAGACTGATGTTATCTTCACTACGCGAATCTTACTACGAATTTAAAAAAAAACATCCCTTGGCCAAAGTTGGTTTTACAAAATTTACAATGTTAAGGCCAAAAAATTGTATGAAACTTGGAGTTGAAAACCAGCAAAATATCTGTGTATGCACATTGCATCAGAATATGAAATTGATGTTTGAAAAAAGTCGCTTAAAATCATTTTGTTTTGAAGGAGAATGCACATTTACCGACTACAAAGATGTTCTCAAATTCGTTGTGTGTAATGGTGACATACAAAAAAGCGAGTGTTGCGTTTCAATGTGTAGTCACTGCTTCAAAAATTTAAATAATCTAAAAACGCATATGCTAAAACATTTTCAAAATAACCAAACTGAAGAAATAATATACAAAAAGTGGAATACAACGATTAGATGTGTTCTGGAAACGTTAACCACCAACCGAGAATCATTTGGCAAATAATATAAACAATTGTTGATGGTTATTTATTTGTAAACATTTAAAAAATGTTAGAATTGTTGAACTATTTTGTAAATGTGTAAGAATGTGAGCTGATATTTTCGCTGTTATTCGAATTATTTCAAAAACTTTCGTTACGTATTACTAGAAGTGACACTACTTAAAAAATTATATAAAAAAAACTAAAAAAGAACCCATTTTACTTTTTGGATATGGTATAGGTGAAGGATAAACCTTTCTAAAAAAATAATACACTGTAAAAAAACCCGTGATCTTTTTGGTTTTTTCGTTATTTAAAATTTTCTTTTTGTTATAAAATTTTTTACAGTGTATTTTTATTTTTTTTTTCAAACGTGTCATAAAGCCTGTTAAAATATCTTTTTAATGATACCAAGATCATGGAAATCGGTTTAGCCGATTCTGAGTTATTGCATTTTAAATGGAGCACTTTTCGACCATTTTCGCGTTTTTTCGAAAACTTTCCCACTGTGCCACGCCCAAAAAATCGCAAAACAGTCATTTCTAAAAATGAGAGTTTGCTTGTATTGATCAAATTGAGCTATGAACAAAATTTCATCGATATCTGAGGGGGTCGGGTTCAATGCATCTCGATTTTTACATGAAATTCATCTTATGAGAATAAAATGAAAAAACTACTTGAGGATAAAACAACGTATAAGACGATTAGAACTGACCCGGCACATAAGCTTCAGGGAATGAATAACAGACTGGTTACTGATTTGAATAAACAAAATTACATATCAAAGTACGAAAAATTCAAATTAATTTCTAACTCAGCCACAGCACCAAGGTTATATGGACTGCCAAAAATACATAAGCCAGAAATACCGTTACGCCCTATTTCGTCCTCGATTGAGGTACCATGCTACAGTCTTTCCAAACATATAGGCGGAATTTTAAAAAATATTATATTGGAAAAATATAATATAAAAAACTCTCTAGATTTAAAACGCAAATTGGACCACGTAAATTTGGATGAAGATGAAATACTTATATCACTAGACGTGGTGTCACTATTCACCAACATCCCAATTCATTTAGTGATAAATAATATAATGGCCAGACATCGACTAACTCTCGCTCCGTTCGGTTGAGTTTTTTCCTATCGGTCTAAACGTTACTTCATATTAGTTTTTCATTACATTAAAAAAAAAACAATTTTCATATACACCTATATCCCGGTATACGCGATTCTTTTCGGCCATGCCCCTGGACCGCCAAATTTGGGGGACAACCGCTTTTCCGCATTAGCGGATGCCCCCAGGAAAAAAAGAAACGATCAAACCAAAACGTTCTTGCCGTCTTTCCTGAATTACCAATTGTGCACAAATCAGACCCCAAATACGTAGTCATTAGTGCTTCAAAAAGCGAAAAAAAATTACAAGACTGTTCGAGCTTTGATGTACATCGTACATCTAATGTACATCTAATATTAATCTGTCCCGACATTCAATCTGTTTCTTCTTCTCATTGGATCTAAATGTAGTGCAGATAAATTAACTAAAAATCTGCCAGGAGTTTGCGAGATCACTTGTGAATATGTTACGCGCTTCATTTTAAAAATTTTTCCAAAACGCCAAATGAGATTGGTGAAAAAGAAGAAGAAAAAAATTGAAATGGCCAATTGAGGCATAAAAGAAATTTTCCGGCCAGCTCAAAAAGGGTAGAATGTGGCTCTTGATCCACGCGTAAGCATACAACACATTGCTATGCCAATATAACCTACCAGACAGTGTGCAAATACAGTGAAAAATAATAAATACAAATTAACACATGGCGAGATGGGATGTCATGTAGGGTACAATTCTCCCTCCCGACTAACAAGCAAATTGTCAGACGCCTTGACAGTTGAGATACCCTGTATTTCTACACTGTCCCTACACAAACACTTTCGACTTACACTTACCTACATTTCCGAGTTCCACCTATCATTCCCAAAAAAAAAGTTTAGAATTTCATCTTTTAATATTACAATTTAAATTTATTAATAAAGATTTAATTCTTTTAAAGAGAAGCAAAAAAAAAAAAATACATTAATGCAAACTAACCATACCCATGATACAAAAAAAGGAACGGTATGGTATTGGTATTTGATTTGTATGCTAATAATAATAAAGAGAGAGATCATTACTTACAGAATTAAAACCAATTCAATGAAGAGCTTACATGGCGCGATTCCAAAACGTCTCAATTGATGGGCCCAGCAAATGAAGTTGTTGTTGGTTCTCCTACTCTTCAAACGAATTAAGGCAGAGTTTTGTAAATAATTATGATCAACTATAATGAGGGTTAAGCGTGAATAATATTTAGATAATAACAACAATAAAGAAAAAGATATATTACAATATTATAATTTGTTTTCTGTTTTTCTTCGGTTGAGATATTTAAGGATTACATTCAAAGTAAAATGTTAGTAAAACTGAATGGGTCATGTGTGTGATTAAATATAATATAGGTTAATTAAATTGCAAAATTTAATTTTAAAAGATTTTTGAAATAAATTTTAGTCTATAAAGTAATATTTTAAGAAATGTAATTTCTATGTAATTTTTAAATCAAATTCCAATAGGTACATGTTAATTATTGATTTAATATAGAGGTATATTCTGTTTGTGTAATATGTAGTATGTAATTTATTAGTTTTAGTAAAATTTTCATAAATTTATATTTCAAAAATTTTATGAAGCCAAAATTTAATTTATGATAGTGATTTCTATAAAAAAAATTCACAAAATATATATAAATATATTGTCTATTTTCTTTCAAAGAAGGACTTAATTCAAATTTGTGCTTTTCTCCTTTCTTATAAACACATGTTGGAATTTATACTTCCAAAACTGGATGGACAATAGATGAAGGCATTAAGATTGTAAATTATTTTGAATAAAATTTACCAAATATGCGAACAGTTCAATTCTATCAATTAGTCGGTGATTGCACAATAGTAAGAGCCACTTGGTATGGACAGTTGGATGTAGTATTTGGGACCACCGTTTAAAGTTGGTAATACTCTGCTGTTGATGGAGATTCCAAGATTGCTGGAGACGATTTATTTTAATCGGTTATGTAGTTGATTTTTGATATTTTCGAAAGCTGTCCCGAATACATGTCATTTAACTGATTTACGTGTATCACACAATGTATGAATTAACTTTTTTTTTTTTTAACATGTAAACCGTACTTCTAATAATTTATAGTTGATTAATGCCAAGCATTTTCTTTTGCTGCTTTGGCCAATTTCTTTTGGTCTTTTTTAATTGTGTGTCAAAATGCAACTGCCTCCTCTTGACTTTCGATCATTCATTTTTTTCTGTTTTTTGTTAGCGAAGAATTTTATTGCTGCCTTGGTCCCTTTGACGATCACTTTTTACATTCCTCTCTTTCTTGACAATAGTTAATGTTAATAACTAGCTTTCAAGGTGAATTGAAAGTCAATTCAAGAATCTCATTAGAAAAAACACAGGCTGAAGGAAGACAATATTATAGACCACTTAATGTCCCTTTCTTTCATTGCTCTCCCGAGTATTACACCTTGCTATACAAAAGTACATACATAAGTACATCTTGTACTTCTCGATTACAAGTGTACACTCATATAACACTCATTTGGTTAAGCGTAAAACCTCCCTACAAGAACAGTGACGGTCATTTGACCGGTGATATGACCGTCACTACTGACTGAAGTGTCGGTCATCGCGTAGAACAAAGTTTCTATCATTTTATTAAGGAAAATATGTCAAAACTGACCGAAACTTTTGTGTAAATGTGATTTTGCATCTTACTCTAACCTATGCAAGTATGTAAACCATATCATATATATCTGAACTGCTCACTCTACCGCTGTTTAGTAATCAACGATGATAGATAATATATCATCGTTGACCAGTCACATATGATGTATATATACATCATCATTGACCGGTCACGCTTGATTATAATGAAACACGACTTATTATTTTTTATTTATTTATTGTATTTAAAATCAAATTAAAAATAAACATTAAATATTAAAAACACAATAATATCACTAATTCCGAAACGTGGTGATAACTTTGAGACAATGTTGAAACAGGATAATGGGCTTAACTTAAAACAGATATTTAAACAACTTTGCTGACTTTTCACTCGAAGCATCCCTAAACTCAATAGAAATTTCCGGTAATGGGCCTTAGTGCAATCAGTAGTTTCTTAAAGAAAACAATTTATTATAACATTTACATATATATCAACAATTTATATTAAAGCTTACCTTTTGAGTGTTGTGAATTAACAATTTCGGCCAAACCTGATACAATTTATTTGGAAAATTGATGACTAAATGATGTATCCATTCAAATACTGCTACCTTTGTTTGTACAGAACGGTGTGTGAGATATTGTGATAATACCTCCATAAAACAATTTGAGATCTTTGTTCTTTCTGAGATCTTTGTTCTTTCTGAGATCTTTGTTCTTTTGAAGAAACTAATTTCATTTCATATTATCAACATCATATTCCAGACACTATATTCCAGAATGGCATAAATTAAAACATTCAAATATTAAAACAAACTCAAGGAAGATTTACTTTGTTTCTAGCTACAATTTTTAATAAAATGTCAGTGCATTACCTTAATAAGTTCATTTGGTGATTGCGCATGTGTTAAGAATATATTTATAGTGTCTTCCATGCGCACTTAACTGGAATCATTACGAATCGATTTAATAAACTGTGTCAGCGTTGTTTCACACAATTATATATCTTGTGCATTATCTTCCAACATCATAAAAAGTCCATCAATAATATCAAATAGATAACCATATTATTTTCTGGTACAGCATTCACAATCGAAATCCAGGATATAACATATTGTCGCACAATATAATTCTTTACACAAATGCGTTTCCTAAGAGGTATAAAAGTTCTAGATTGAAAGTTTGTGAAGATTCTACAGCAATATCTTAAGTTAACGATCCAACAGGAATAGGCCACAAGCGAGCAAAAAATAAATTGTGGAAGGGTATAATGGAGGGACGTGCCACTACAATTGAGAATGGCACTAACGAATCCACTGATATATTTTGAAGAATCCTAAAGAAACAACAAAAATTAACTTGAACTTTTAATTTAATTAATTACTTACCTTTCCTAAACCTTAACAACAGCAACAATGACAGTCATATGTTTTTAAATAGAAAAAAACTGCAAGTGTGTTAGTACAAAAATTGTTTATGTGTTAGTTTCAGTCATTCATTTCTTGTAGGGCTGCGAAAATTGAATTTCTAGCATGCTATAATAGGGGAATGTATGCTAGTCAGCAATTACCCAATATATGTAGATATTAGAACAATTTTATTCTTGCTATAATAAATACATGAGCTACAATTAAAAATCGTAACAAAACTGCTTCGATCTGAGACAATATGCCGAAGACGAACAGGAGACCGATTTTTAAGTTCCTGGGTTAATTAAAAAATATAATAAATCATGCCAGTTTAAGAAATTTACAACATGAACGAGTCAATTTAAATGTGGCGTTTCGAATGTCAATAAATAGACGAGTAACGTGTGGCACGACCCACGAATAGCCGGGCAATTTATGGTTTTAAATCCGAAGTATGAAATTTTCCAATGTACTTTCTTTTCATATCTTCAATATCATACAAGTTATTTCCAATTTTGTTCTTTATCCTGCATTTAATAAACTTTGGCATAAATTTCCTATTTATATTTTTATCTTTATTACTAAGGATATGATTTTTCCTATAGACAATTTGGCCTTTCATAAATTCAATGGATCTACTTCTAAGGTTGTACGTTTTACTAGCTTTGTCGTGTGCAATATCTAAATTTTTACAAATTTTTTTTCTAATTTTTATTAATTTGTCCGAATTGTGTAAAATATTGAAATCTTCCCCGGACGTGCAACCAATTTTGTCTAAAATTTTATAGGCGGAGCCGTGAGGAGAGCATTTTATTGAAGAATGAAAATCACTTCTAAGTATGGAGAGGATTTGGGGTATATATTTATCCCACTCTTTATGGTCTTTATGGTCTCGCAAAAAGCATCTTATTTTGGTAATAGTTTCACGGTTTCTACGTTCAGAAGCATTAGAATGTGGTGCGTAAAACCCTGTGGTTATATGTGTAATTTCATAAAGGTTTAAGAAATCTTGCATTTCCTTTGAAATAAATTGTTTGCCATTGTCGCTATGGATATATCTAGGTACTCCAAACGTTTGAAATATCTCGGATTGAAAAAATAAAATAACGTTGGATGTTGGTGCTGCCTTTAGTGGCTTTAAGGTGATCAAGACATACAAATATGACTGAATTTTTTAATTTCGTGGAAGGGTATGGGCCTAAGAAGTCACAGTAGAATCTTTGAAATGGCCGATCGGTTATAAATTGATTACCCATAAGAGGCTTGGATATTTGATTTGAAGATTTTACACATTTACAAAACTCACAGTTTTTTATGTACGACTTAACGTCATTAACCATTGTAGGCCAAAAATATTTTTGACATATTCTTGATAATGTTTTGGCTAAGCCACCATGGCATGAATTTACCGAGTCATGAGCTGATTTTAAAACGATATGTACTAAAGACTTTGGAATGCAAAGACGCCATAGGCTATCTTCCTCATCTTCTGCACCTTCTCTAAATTTTGAACGCTTATATAGGAAATTGTCTATTATACAAAGGTCTGGAAGTGATTCTTTGTTTTCTATAATGGTTTTCTTCAGATTCACATAATCAACCTCATTAAACTCTGGAGAAGATAAGACAACTTCAAGTGGAACATCAGCTAAGGTTATTTCATCTACTTCCATTCTGGATAAGCAATCGGGGACTATATTTAATGAGCCCTTGCGATGTTCGATCTCAAAGTCGTAACGCTGTAATTTTAAGCTCCAGCGGGCCAAACGTCCACTTAAGTCCTTTTGTGACATTAGCCACTTTAAAGACGAATGGTCCGTGATAATTCTGAAACGTAACCCTTCTACGTAAGGTCTGAATTGGCTGACACAAACGATAGCGGCCAGGCACTCAAGTTCTGTCACCGTATAATTTCTTTGGCATTTATTTAATTTTCGAGACACGTACGCTATGGGGGGTTCTTTGCCTTGGCCGTCGTATTGAAATAATACTCCCCCTACACCTACAGTCGACGCATCGCATTGAATTATAAATTCTTTTTCGAAATCTGGCTGTGCCAAAACTGGTGCGGTGGCAAGAGCCACTTTAAGTTTCTCGAACGACTTTTCGGCCTTTTCGCTTAATGAATACGGTTTGTTGGATTTTTTAAGCAGTCTGTTAAGGAACCCGCGAGATCGGAAAATTTTCCTATAAACGACCTATACCAATTGGCCATGCCAATGAACCTACGAACCTGTTTTGGGGTATTCGGTAAAGGAAAACTTCGGATTGACTCGACTTTATCTGGATAAACTTTAAGGCAACCTCTGCCAACAATATAACCTAAATATCTAATCTGTTTTTGGCAAAACTTACTTTTACTAACATTTATTGTTAGCTTGGCGGCTTTTAAGCAAGAAGCTACTTCGGACAAAAGTTTCATGTGAGATCTAAAATCGGGACTGAAGACCAACAAGTCATCGAGGTATATAAATACATTTTCCCTCAATCTGGACGGAATGACTTTGTCCATGAGGCGACTCATGGTCTGGGGTCCATTGCAAAGTCCGAAAGGCATATATTTATATTGATATAAAGGCTTCCCTGGCACCACAAAGGCTGTTTTTTTCTTTTGAAGTTTCGGAAAGTCTGATTTGAAGGAAGGCATCCTTTAAATCAATTTCGCTTATATAGAAAGTATCTTTCAGTCTACTCAATAAACCATTTATGTGTGGTAAAGGGTATGAGTCCTTTTTCGTCACCGCATTCAATTTCCTCGAATCTATGCACAAGCGGACCTTTCTAGGCTTCCTAACCAACACTGCAGGTGAGCACCATGGCGAATTTGATACTTCAATGACACCCATATCTAGTAACCTTTGTATTTCGTTAAAAGCTTCTTCCTGTCTTGGTGGTGATAATGGGTAATGCCTACATTTAATAGGGACAGCGTCTCCCGTGTCGATATCATGTTCCAGCAAGTCTGTAAAACCTAAGCCGAATTTCTCGTAAGAAGGGAATTCTGCAATTACTTTTTCAAAAACTAATTTTTCCTCGGGGGTCAAATCATGAACATTCTCATCTAAATTTGAATCAGATAATAATTCAGAAACATTAGAAGAAAATGGCTTAATTAAATCCGGAGCTAAAGCAAATTCTTGCCAGAAATCGATGCCAAAATACGCTTCTTGACTCAAGGAAGGGACTAAATAAAATCCAATATCCTTCGTAACATTTTTAAAATGAATTGGTAAAGTACAAAAACCGATAACTTTTTGTTTTGCTCCATTAGCTGTTTTTATGGAAGATTCGATTAATTTATATGAAATATTACTTCTTTCAACAAATGACATGCAATCTTTTCCTAATATGGAGACATTTGCCCCAGAATCAAGCAAGCCTGTTAGAGTATCATTTAAAACTTTTACTTTAGCAAAAGGTCTATCATCGAGTCCTTGAATTATGGTTGATTCCAAAATTTTACGAAAATATCTACGCTTTTTATATCGTAGGCGGCATTTCATTATTTTTAGAGTTGGTTTTTTTAAGCTGAGAGACTGGTTAGAGTAATCATAAAAGAACTTTTTCTGTTTGTGTAAAGGATCAGAAGTATCGTCTGTTTGTGTACAAGTGTCTTTATATAATATTTAATTTGCTTCGAATTTTGGTTGTAAGGTTTGTACATTATTTTGAAGTTCATTAGATTTTAATTCAAACTCGGGGTTTGTTGGGATGGACGAGTGTCGCCGGTAGCCAGATCGCCCATTTTCTGGTTTCCCTGAAACCCGCATCTAAAACAAAATGGTTTTTTAATTTCTTCCGCGCAATAATTGTACGAGTGCCCAAAGGACAAACAATTCCAGCATTTTATGTTAGAGTAGTCATTTCTAACCTTTTTTTCTGAAAACCTGAAGAGCTTCAAGTTGGGGATCATTTAATTCCGAATTATCTTCTTCTTGATATTTCGCGATTGCCCCATATTTGTACCTTGAAATTTGGTCTCGAGCAAGATCTTTTCGGCTTTTCTGACCATATCTCTGAAATCATTTAGACTACGAGATTCAGAACTGAATACTAGGAATCGTAAATTTGAATTTAAATTTTTCTTTAAAATGTCTATTAATGTAATATCCGGCAATGGATTTCGCAGTCTTAGGTTCATGGAAACAATTGATGTATGGAAATCATCATATGTTTCCTTAAACCGCTGCTTGCGTAATGATATTTTGAGTATAATGTCGAGGTCGGACTCGAAATGACCGAATTCTCCCGTGATTGCGTGGCGTAAAATTTCAAATATAGTATTTCGATTTTGCTTCATAAAAAGCCAATACCATTTTTCTGCACGAACTTCTAAAAGAACATGAAAATTTGCTAGTAAATGTTCATTTGAACAACTGGTCCTACTGCAAAGTATTTCCACCTTAAATAGAAAATCTGATACAGAACCGGTTCCATCAAAAGAGATCTTCCACTTTTCTAACTTAATATTACTGTCACCGTTCGTATATATCCTATTTTGGCTAGCAGATGAATGAGCAGAATCTGTTGGTAGTGTGTTTGGCAAAAATCTTCCTATCCTATTTACATTCAAATTGTTAGTATTACCAATCCTAGAAATACTCTCTCTTATTGCACTTCTTTTCTGAACTCATCTTGAGTAGTTTTCATAGATTGTTCCATCAAGGTTATTAGTGAATCAAGGGGTCTAGCTGGGTTAGAACCAGTATTCATGTTGTTGTTAGACAACCCAGAAGCAGTTCCAAAATGTGGATCATTTTGTGGAACAAAATCTAAGGAAGGCTGAACTTGAATATTAGAGGCGATGTTTATTCCCGAAGCCCCTTGGGGTTGAAAAACTGAGGCGTCAAATGATAATCGTTGGTTATCCATAGTTACTATGTCTTCAAAACGTGAAGAAGAAGGTATTATGCTGGTTGAACTTGATGTTCTTGTAAGAGTTGGACCTGCTGTCTTAAGGACAGGAGAATGTGCAACTTTAGATTATGGTGTAATAGGGGATTCCTTTAAGTCGATTGAAATATTATTTCTTGAAACAGACTTACTTCTATTCCCGATACCTCGACTGAAAGAACTATTTTTATTTATTGCTCCACGAGAAGAATTTCGCGTATTCATAACGAAAGAAAATTGAATTAATCAAACTTAATTTGATAGAAGTATAATACCTAAATCAGAAGTAAAGAAAAGGAAAAAGGTGCAGTTTATGCCTTAATAATAAAAAAAAATAAAAAATATAGATAACTGATATAGGTTAAAAAAAATACATATAATTTGAAATAACTAAGATTATAATAATAATGCCTTATTAAAATTTAAATAAAAAAAAAAAAAAATGAAATTTCGTATATTTTCCGGGAATGACAAATGGAAAACAAAAGTGCAAGCAAGTACATAAAATCAGTTCTGTTTTACATGAGAAGTGCAACGTGTTTTACTTTTTATTTTTTTATTTCATGTAATATATTTGTAAAATAATGTGCCTATAACTGTTAGACCGCAACATTTAAGAATTATATATATATATATATAAATGATCTTAAACGGACTTGAATAACATTTCAGCACAATTTTCTTTTTGATTGGTTCTAATGCAACAATATCTCCGACTTAAGACATGATATTGGACTCTCAGAAACAAGGCAAAGAAAAATTAATTTGGTTAAATATTTATTAAACACATAAACTTTTATATCGCAATTAGATTCCAAATTAATATATCAGAAACTAAGACTTATATAAAATAATTATAAATATTTGGTGTTGATTGTTAATGTGTAAAAATTCAGATTTGTATCTATTTGTTTTTTCGTTTGCTACCCTGAGGTAGCCTTTTCGTTGGGCGCCATATATGTTACGCGCTTCATTTTAAAAAATTTTTCCAAAACGCAAAATGAGATTGGTGAAAAAGAAGAAGAAAAAAAATTGAAATGGCCAATTGAGGCATAAAAGAAATTTTCCGGCTAGCTCAAAAAGGGTAGAATGTGGCTCTTGATCCACGCGTAAGCATACAACACACTGCTATGCCTATATAACCTACCAGACAGTGTGCAAATACAGTGAAAAATAATAAATACAAATTAACACATGGCGAGATGGGATGTCATGTAGGGTACAATTCTCCCTCCCGACTAACAAGCAAATTGTCAGACGCCTTGACAGTTGAGATACCCTGTATTTCTACACTGTCCCTACACAAACACTTTCGATTTACACTTACCTACATTTCCGAGTTCCACCTATCATTCCCAAAAAAAAAAAGTTTAGAATTTCATTTTTTAATATTACAATTTAAAATTTGAAATTTATCAATAAAGATTTAATTCTTTTAAAGAGAAGCAAAAAAAAAATACATTAATGCAAACTAACCATACCCATGATACAAAAAAAGGAACGGTATGGTATTGGTATTTGATTTTTATGCTAATAATAATTAAAGAGAGTATATATATATATTTTTATCAGATCATTACTTACAGAATTAAAACCAATTCAATGAAGAGCTTACATGGCGCGATTCCAAAACGTCTCAATTGATGGGCCCAGCAAATGAAGTTGTTGTTGGTTCTCCTACTCTTCAAACGAATTAAGGCAGAGTTTTGTAAATAATTATGATCAACTATAATGAGGGTTAAGCGTGAATAATATTTAGATAATAACAACAATAAAGAAAAATATATATTACAATATTATAATTTGTTTTTCTTCGGTTGAGATATTTAAGGATTACATTCAAAGTAAAATGTTAGTAAAACTGAATGGGTCAAGTGTGAGATTAAATATAATACAGGCAAATTGCAAAATTTTATTTTAAAAGATTTTTGAAATAAATTTTAATCTATAAAGTAAATTTATTTTAAAAGTAATGGACAAAATGTATATTTTAAGAAATGTAATTTCTATGTAATTTTTAAATCAAATTCCAATAGGTACATGTTAATTATTGATTTAATATAGAGGAATATTCTGTTTGTGTAATATGTAGTATGTAATTTATTAGTTTTAGTAAAATTTTCATAAATTTATATTTCAAAAATTTTATGAAGCCAAAATTTAATTTAAGATAGTGATTTCTATGAAAAAAAATTCACAAAATATACATATATAAATATATTGTCTATTTTCTTTCAAAGAAGGACTTAATTCAAATTCGTGCTTTTCTCCTTTCTTATAAACACATGTTGGAATTTATACTTCCAAAACTGGATGGACAATAGATGAAGGCATTAAGATTGTAAATTATTTTGAATAAAATTTACCAAATATGCGAACAGTTCAATGCTATCAATTAGTCGGTGATTGCACAATAGTAAGAGTCACTTGGTATGGACAGTTGGATGTAGTATTTGGGACCACCGTTTAAAGTTGGTAATACTCTGCTGTTGATGGAGATTCCAAGATTGCTGGAGGCGATTTATTTTAATCGGTTATGTAGTTGATTTTTGATATTTTCGAAAGCTGTCCCGAATACATGCCATTTAACTGATTTACGTGTATCGCACAATATATGAATTAACTTTTTTTTTTTTTTTAACATGTAAACCGTACTTCTAATAATTTATAGTTGATTAATGCCAAGCATTTTCTTTTGCTGCTTTGGCCAATTTCTTTTTGTCTTTTTTAATTGTGTGTCAAAACGCAACTGCCTCCTCATTTGGTTAGGCGTAAAACCTGCGAAAATTAAATTTCTAGCATGCTATAATAGGGGAATGTATGCTAGTCAGCAATTACCCAATATATGTAGATATTTGAACAATTTTATTCTTGCTGTAATAAATACATGAGCTACAATTAAAAATCGTAACAAATACCATAAGAATTTAAATCATTCCAAAGGAAAAATTTACACCCCATACTTAAACACAGTACCAACTGAATAAATCATTGATGAATTAAGTTCTCAAGGTGTTATAGACGTCTATAAATTCCAAAAAGTTATCGACGGTAAAAATATCCCATGTGGTGTTCTACTGCTAACTTTCGACCGCTATTCTATTCCAGAAAAATTAGACATTTCATGGTATAAAGTCGAAGTAAGGCAATACTTTCCCAATCCAATGCGATGCAAAACATGTCAACTTCTCGGTCACACAAAAAAGTGGTGCAAAAATACTCCTATATGCGAAAAATGCTCCCTGCCACCTCACGATCCTTCAGAATGCACCCGTACCTTCTGCATTAATTGTTCCGAAAATCATCCCTCCTCGTCTAAAGAGTGCCAAGTGTACCAGCAACAAAAAGAAATTCTAAAAATTAAAATAAAACAAAAGTGCTCTCTGAAAGTAGCCAAAGAAAAATATAAAATGCCAACAACAACAGTAGACACGTTAGTGCAATCATACTCAGTTGTCGCTAACAAAAATAAGAACAAAATTGAAACAAACCATATTATTGAAACAACTAAAAACAATTCAACCAAAACCACTTCAACAACTCCTTTACAAACAAACAACAAATCAGAATCCACAAAAGCTACAAGTGAGAATAATTCTCAGAGTGTAAAAAATCAACCTCACAAGAAACAATACAAATAACAACAAAAAACAAACCTAAAATCTCTAGTACAATAAATACACGATCGATGACAAAAAATATAGCTAACAACTCAACATCATCAAGTTCCAAAAATATAAAAGAAACTCTCAACCTAACTCAAAACAAAATTAACCTCTCAATGCTAAAAGCAACTAATACAACTAACACAAACAACTCTTACAATGAAGAAGACGAAATAATGTTTGTAGACAACGAATAATTTATTCACTATTTGCAATCATGGATTTAAAAATTATCCAGTGGAATATACACGGTCTTATAAATAATTATCACGAATTACAACTTATAATAAAAGACATTAATCCTGACATTATATCTCTCCAAGAAACTCACAGCACAATTTATCCAAAAAAGTACTACGGGTTTTTTCATAACTTATCCAACAACACAGCAGCCAAACAAGGCGTTGCAATATTAATAAAAAATCTATTCCACATAAATAATTATACTTAAACCCCCGTATTGTCTCTATTGCTATACAAATAAACATAGGAATAGAATTCATTATTGTAAGCTCGTACATACCGCCTCATCAAACTTTTACCAACCATAGCTTGAACTCACTAATTACTAACATGAACACACCCTTACTAATTACTGGAGATTTTAATTCATCTAGCACTTTATGGGGCTCTACAGAAAGCAACTCCCTGGGCAAAATTATTGAGAACTTTATTTTAAATGAAGACCTAATTATTCTAAATAATGGTTCGCCTACCCATTTCAGTACCCATTATACATTTACAAATATTGATATATCGCTATGTTCTCCACAACTTGCTCTTTCTCCTATTGGAAAACTCTTCAAAACCTTCATGGCAGTGATCACTTTCCAATATTAATAGAAATCGAAAAACCTTTTTCTCATTCCAAACATAAACCAATTTCTAAATTTAAAACCGATTCAGCCGATTGGAATTTATACAAGAAAAAGTGCGATGAATGCATTTCCCAAGCAATAGCTACGCCCAATGTAAATCAACAAGCGGTATCTTTAGTTAGATGTATAAGAACAGCTGCTAATGTTAGCATACCTCAAACAAACAATAAAACATACAAAAAACGAGTCGTGTGGTGGAACGCTTATTTAGAATCTTTGAGAAATCAGAATCAAAACCTTTGGCACACCTTTAAAAGGGTTCGAACTGACACGAATTTAATTTCATGCAAAAAATGCAATGCTAAGTTTAGAAAAGTCGTTAAGGAAAGCAAAGCTGCTTGTTTACAAAAGTTTACATCTAACATCAACCCCAACTCCTCCCCGCAGCGTATTTGGAACTATATATAACGTAAAAGTGGTGCAAAATCTTTCAACTATATAAAATACTTAAAATCTGGCTCATCTACATTTTCATCTTCTATCGATATTGCAAACTGTTTCGCTAATCACTGGTCTGAACTATCAGAAGATAAAAACTTTAACCCAATTTTTCAAATCAATAAATCCAGTGCAACAACACTTCACTACAATCCACAAACTTGTAATATACATGCAAAAAAATCGAAAATTTAATTAACATCATAGAATTAGAAGACGCATTACATTCAGCAAAAGGCAAAACTCCGGGCGACGACCGCATATCATACCCAATGATAAAAAATCTCACTTCATCAAGTAAAAAATATGTCCTAACTCTATACAACAATATTTTTGCATCAGTTTACCCCCAATCTCGGAAAACAGCAGTTATAGTTCCAATCCCTAAACCAAATAAAGATCCCTATACTGTATCTGGATATCGGCCTATTTCCCTCCTACCATGCATAAGCAAAACCCTTGAGAAAATTATTGCTAGAGTATTAATGTGGTTTCTTAAAACTAATAAGCTCATCACCCATAATCAAGTTGCATTTATGAAAAAACAAGGTACTGATGACGTCCTGCTATATATACAACATTTTATTTCAAAAGCACTATCCAGCAAAAATCATATAAACATACTATCCACCGACTTTGAAAGAGCCTTTGATAGAATTGGTATCCATGTAAATCTTCAACAACTTATTGAGTGGAAAATAGGTAAAAAAAGTTTTATATAATAAAAAGTTTCCTAAGCAACCGCAAGATTAAAGTAAAAATAAACAACCATCCATCAAAAAATTACGCTTTGCACAACGGTATTCCACAAGTATCACCACTATCAGTTGTTTTATTTATTATCGCTTTCAATCAATTTAGTAAAATAATCTCAAAACATAAACATATTGCTCACGCTGTTTACGCTGACGAAGCCATAATGTTTACAAAAATTAATGATAACAATAAAGTAAAAGAGATTTTTTCAAATACCCTAAGAGATATTGATAACTGGTGTTTTATTTCAGGCGCAAAACTTTCAGTAGACAAATGTAGGTTGCTGCACATTTGTAGAAAACACAATTATGACACTTTTGATATCGAGTATAACAATACAATAATCAACAGAGTGGAACAACTCCGTATATTCGGATTTTTAAAAACCACTGTCTACATCTAAGAAAAAACTTATTCTCCAGATTAAGTATCATAAAATTCCTTACGTCAAAAAACTTTCAGATACATATTTCAACAATTATAAACATAACTCGCTCAATTCTTCTATCTAAAATTGATTACGCTCTCCCAATATATGGCTGGTGCGCTACCTCCAACATTAAATTAATACAATGTTCATATCATGCGGCAGTCCGTCGCAGCATTGGAGCTTTCCGCACAAGTCCTATTTTAACTATCTTGGCCGAGGCTGGTATGCCTTCAATCGAAAATCGGACAGCATATCTAACATATAAATTAATACCCAAGCTATTTATATGTCGTAATAAAATATTATTTAATGAAGTAAAAAAAGAGATAAAGTGTATAAGGACACCTAAACTCACATCTACTATTACTCGATGTATAATTTTTTCACGTAAGCTTGGTCTTAATCTTCATCCAAAACTTCTAAATCAACAATCAGAACCCCCTTGGCTGTTAAAAGACTGTTCTTTTATTCTATCTTTGATGGATTTACCAAAAACTACAACTTCTCCTAATGTCTACATACAGATTTTTAACAACATAACCGACTTCTATATTGGGCACAATTGGAACCTTTTATATACTGATGGATCTAAATGTACAGAACACACCACTTTCGCAACATAACACATAATGGCAAACTCATTAACACGGGCTACATCGACAACTTTTGTTCCATATTCACAGCTGAAGCATCTGCCTTGTATGCTGCTATTGAATTCGCCTCTACCAACGACCACAATTTCATCATCTGTACTGACAGCCTATCGTCTATTCGTGCAATAAAAACTCGGTGTATGAATCACCGTTAATAAGTCATATCAGAATATTTTTTAAAACTTTCACATAAAATTAAATTGATGTGGGTTCCTTCCCATGTTGGCATTCCTAGAAATGAACTTACAGATTTAGAAGCAGCAGAAGCAAAATATAAACCTCTTATAAAATTTCCAACCTATGAAATCCGAGATTTCTTAAACACCATCCAATCTCATTTTAAGTCAAACAACACACAAAAATGGAGTATATATCAACATAACTACGAAATTAATAATCCCAAAGGAACAAAACCAACATATCCTACTACCTGCTCCCGAAGTGTAACCAACAAAATAGTACGCCTCCGAATCGGTCACTGCAAATTTTCACATAAATATCTACTCGAAAAAACAACACCTCCAAAATGTCGATCCTGTAATTCTGAACATAAAGTCACCCACATTCTAGATGAATGCCCCGTCTATCATTCGTCTATAATTAAAATTTTTGGATCTAGTCTTCCATCTGATCTCCTATAAACAGTTAATGAAAAAAACATTAAACAAATTTGTAAATAGATTTTAGAAAATAAGCTACAAAACCTTATATGATTTATAAAATCACAAATTCAGAGTCGAAAGCCACAGCAGCTAGAACTCCTAGCTTAAGTTAGTTACAATAATTATATTAATGTAATTAATAATAAATAAATAAAAATAAAATAAAAACATAATGGAACAATGGACAACTCTACAAAAACATACGAATATACCAAGAACGCAATTTCTGAAATTATTAAAATTTTGTTTAAATGACAACAACTATTTTATATATAATGGGATTTTTTACAACCAGATATATGGCATGCCTATGGGTAACCCGCTGTCACCAACCATAGCGGACATTGTCTTAGACACACTATTGGAACAAACAATAGATGATTTGCGGAAGGAATATATAAATATAAAACTTATTACTAAGTACGTCGATGATTTATTTGCAATAATAAAGAAAAAGGACGAAGAACATATTCTAAAAAAGTTTAATGACTACCTTAAAAAACTAACATTCACAATAGAAAGGGAGGAAAATGGATCCATACCATATTTGGATATGCGAATAATTAGAAACAACAACAAATTATAACGGATTGGTATAAAAAACAATCACATCTGGACGTATAATAAATTTTCACTCTACACAACCAATGAACCAAAAAACAAATACAGCGGTAAACTTAATTACAAAAGTCATAGAGTTAAGCAATAAGAGATTTATTCACAAAAATTTAAACAAAATAAGTGAAATCCTAGCCGACAACAGTTATCCAATTCACATGATAAATAATTTAATCCAAAAATCAAAAACCGAGAAGTCAACAGACGAAAAAACACATCTGGCAACCCCAAATTTTACAGCATACCCTATATACCCAAATTAACAGGGAGTAAAGAAATTAGACAAATAATAGATGATAAAAATGTAAAATTAGCTCACAGACCAAATAATACAATTCGATCGTTATTCACACAAACAAAAACAAAAATTGAAAAAACTGAGCAGAGCAATGCTGTGTATGAAATAAAATGCGTTGGTGGAGGAGGAGAAAACTGTGGTAAAGTTTATATAGGGACGACAAAAAGAAGTTTAGGCACAAGAATAAGTGAACACGAAGCAGACATTCGAAAAGAAAAATTAACGACAGCTTTAGCACAACATTGCATCGCAAACAAACATAATGCTGATCTAAACAATGTACGAATATTAGACAAGGAATTAAGAGAAGGCAAACGCTATACTTTAGAGAGCTTGAAAATACAACAAAAACAACATAGTGCAATAAATTTAAAAGAAGACAAAGACAAAACAAATGCAAGTTATTCTATTGTTATTGTTTAGTTAAGTTATTGATTTCAACTGTGATACTAGGTTTAGAATATATACTGTGATATCTAAAAAAATTTGATTTATTTTTGCATTTGTTTTGTTAAATTAATTTGTGTTTTATGTTGTGTTTATGTAAAACAAAAATTTATAATTAATATTAAATGTAATTGACGAAAGATTAAATGTAAGTATAGTGTTCTAATATGGCGTTCACACTTAAGTGTTTAGCGAAGTGTTTAGTGTTTATGTGATAAACAAGTCAAATTGAGATGTTTTCCCATACATTTTTTCGTTGGCTAAACATCTCAATTGAGATGTTTAAATCTTAAACACCTCAAAAACCGAAAATATGACAGAGTTGTATTTAACTTTGCGCATGTTCAGTGCAATATTACTCATGTTTGCCAAGTTGGCATCCTTGTTTTTTTAACATTACTATTAAAGTGGCATTACAATCAAAAAAATACAATACAAAATACAATACAAAAATGAAAATAACGCATCTATATTGATAATTTCATCACTAATATAATTTAAGTAGTTGGCCGCCAATTTAATGATATTATTTTTTACCAATTTTCAAAATTTT
This sequence comes from Cordilura impudica, assembly GCA_963682025.1. Classification (NCBI taxonomy): domain Eukaryota; kingdom Metazoa; phylum Arthropoda; class Insecta; order Diptera; family Scathophagidae; genus Cordilura; species Cordilura impudica. The sequence goes on along the minus strand of OY821518.1, from coordinate 165,726,064 downwards.
ATAACTTTTCAATTGTTTTTTATTTTGGAAACAGCTGTTCAATTTGCTGAAATGTTTAACTTAAACACACTAAATCAAGTGTGAACGACTGTGTTTTGTTTTGCAAAACATGAGCTAAAACACCTCAAAATATCGTAGTGTGAACACCATATAAGACCAAAGTTTATTGTTGTTATTAAAACTATTGTCTCTTTATGTTTTCATATAATGTTGCCAGATCTAATAAAAATATCCTTGAAAATGTTGGGAATATCCAACGAAACGTCGCACAGTGGCGCCCGTAGAGCAAACGAGGTTGCAAAAATCAAAATTTTCATGTGCGCCGACGAAGTTTTGAATAAACCCATGTTATAGGAAACTTTTCAACGATTTCAAATATGCTACTCTTAATAATATCACATTTTTAGTTTAGAAGATATAACCGTTCAAAGTTGGCCGACTTTCGGTTTTCAAAAAAACACACAATTTTTAGTCAATTTGTTGCGATTTCAGGTGTAATATCACGAAAAATAGGTAACGAATTGCCTTATTTCTTGTATTGATTGATGTATTTATTAAATGTATAATGATAAAAAAAAAAATTAACTGTTTGCTTTGTGTTTCTCCTGGTAAATCACTATTTAAAAACTATCCGTTTTTTCACTATTTTTCAACTTTGACGGAAAATAGAAAAAATCTATATTTTTCTATATTTGCCATATTTGCAAAACATGTTCTTTGATTATTTCTTTACATAATTCAAAAGGTTTTATCTGCCCGTACGTGCCCGTTTGGCTTCTAGAGGTAAAAAAGGTTAAAAAGACATGGTTGCAGAAATTGTATTGCGTGCATCCCTTACATGTTTTGACTGACAGTAGTTTGATCTAATAGTTTGAAAATTGCATTTTAAGTCGGTTGTCTACCTGTGAGCCTCTGCCAAAGTCTACTCCCAATATTCTGTTACAGACACAGGATGCACAAAAAACTACTTATTGAAATTCGCAGGTACGCACCTCACTTAAAAATTACTTTGGAGTACAAATGGTCAAGAACAATATTGACTTATGGTCCCTCCAGGTAGGCACAAATCTTATTTAGACACGAGCATAATATCAAAATTGCATAATTCAGCCTAAATCCATATGTATGCAGGGAACAGGTAAAATTTTAGGCATGGTAGCATAAGCCTATATATTGCAAAATAAGCATAATGCCTGGATTAGTCTACGACTGAAAGTTGGCGCAACAAGTACTGAAACCATGGCGTTAAACAATTTAGGTACTGAAAACATGGCGTTGAACAATTTAAAATTATTTGAACTGTTTAGAAGGTCAACCACACCAAAGTTTTTCACGGAAGCTGCTTTAGAAGAACTTGATAGCTTATACGGAAATCTTGAGAGAAGCGAAATTATCAAAAATAATTTTTATCTGATATATGCAAATATTAAGGCAAAATGGGTGAAATCTAATCGAACCATTCAGAACTTCAACTCCAAATACGAGGACTGGCTTAATGAAGACACCATCCTGGATATATTGGCAGTAGATAAACCCACCACATCAACCAGAGGAGCAAAAGGAAGGCCAACAAAAAGTATTGGGGAGTGTTCAATTTTCACAAGAAAGAGGAAACTTGCCAATGCCACCAATGACTTGACCACGAAGCATTTATCGGACGCGTTGTCTATTAAATATACAAAGGATAGTGAAAGAGATAGGGTGCAGATTACAAAACCTGTTGCTGATGCAAGCCCACTGCGACTAAAAAGGATTAAGGAAAGCATTCCCACGCCCACAAACGCACACATTAAAAAGTATGGTTCCGAAGATGCCTTGGCCTTGTTTATGGACTTACAACTTTCCAAAGAAAAATATGAGATACTACGGGCATCCTTGATGCGACACGGGGCTGACGTTTTACCAGGATACAAGCATATTACGCAACCAAAATAAATTCACGACCACTGCATACGGAGTTTACGGAAGTCTCTGTGAAAGCCAATCTGCAGGATCTCATGGGCCATACAGCAAAATGGTTGTTGGAGAGTCTTCCTGAAAATGAGGTGAAAATTCTTCCTGAGAAACTGACATTGATCAGCAAATGGGGCTGCGATGGATCATCCGGACAAAGCGTTTATAAGTAAAGGATATCTTCCGATGGCGCTACAATATCGGACGGAAATATGTTTATGGCATCTGTTGTTCCTTTGCGGCTAAAATCTGATGTTTCCCTACACTGGAAAAATCCACGTCCGCCATCAGTGCATTCTTGCCGACCAATAATGTTTCAGTTTGCAAGGGAATCGGCAGAACTCATAAGGACCACGGTGAAGGACATTGAAGAACAAATAAGCAAGATTAAGCCTACAAAGCTGCAAATTGGAGAAGGAAAATATATTGAATGCAATTACGAGTTCCACTTGACCATGGTTGACGGAAAAGTCGTAAACGAAGAAGAAGCACAGGAGTCTCTTAACAAATTTTATAAAAAATATAGATTGCAGAACACATTCAAAGCATCAAGAGTACGGCAAAATGAGGACCTCTTCAACATGTTGGCAGCATCTTCCGATCCACTTATTTCTTTCCTGCGGCATGTGAAGTCACGAATAGAGTTAGAAAATAATTATAGTTTAGAAATGATTAGTCTTTTAGATATACCTTCTCTTACGAATTGTGATGAATATTTTACAGAAAATTGAAAAAATTAATTTAAAAAAGAAGTAATTTGTATTTAATTTGTTGGGTAATAATTTAAAACCTAAAACCCTAAAGAAAAAAAATAAAAACAATCTAAAAATGTAAAAATAATTTTTTTTTAGTTACCATAAAATTGATTTTTCTACAAATTTTAACTTTGTTAACCCATAAGTAGGCCCCTACAAAGCGTAGCACCCTTTCCAAACGCTCATTTCATAGGCTGAACAGTTATCTATCATATGCTGTTTAAACTGTTCAATTATGTTATTCGGTTCAAAAGATATGATTTTTGCAGCGAAAAAACTCAAATGGCGCCACTGTGCGTCGGATGGAAAAATGAATATATACTCCTTTATTTAATTAGAAGAAATATAATGACCTTAAAAGCCCAATCTAGAAAAGTCTAGAAAAACATAAAATAAAGAATAACGAAAAAGGTCGAAAAATTCAAAAATCAGTAAAAACAAATCTTATATTTTCGAAGTATTTTTCGAAATCAGGTTTTTTTATTGTCAAATAACAAAAATTAATACATTTCATTAAAATATATACACTTAGAACGATACATGTTGTATCCTTTGCAGCTATTTACTTAAATAAAAACTTTTTAAAATTCTTAAACTTTTTATTTGTTTGTTTTATTTGTACTTTTTTTATTTATTTCATGTAAACATATGTTTGAGTTAAGAACTATATGTTATCTAGAAACCGAGGTGCCATATGGTTCTATAGTCAGTTTCACAAAAAAACTTCTAGTAATTTTTGCATGCTTTTTCTTAAGTTTATAGAAAAAGTTTAAAGAAAAATATTTTCTTTTAAATTAACAAATTATTTGTTCATTTAATTGTTTTTGTTCTTCAATTTCATTCAATTAGAAATGACTTTTCTATTTTTAGAAAGTTAGGCATCACCAAAAACAAAATTCGATATTCAAATAAATTGGATTTGACTGGCATCAATACTGTTTCGAACATAAATGAAATTTTGGTTGACATATGAAAAAATAAAAATCTGTGATATGAGTGAAATATTTTTTTAAATTCCTTTATTTGTAATAATGAGTGCATAAAGCATCTATGTTATAATTGAAATAAATATAATGGAAAATAGATTGTGTAAATAAAAAGTTTTTACTATAGTTATAGAACATTATCATCTCCAAAAGTGTGTTTTATTAACATCGACCACTGATTACGTTTTTTAAAATCGTTTTTGTTTTTTCATAAAATCAATGTCTAATTTTTTAAAATAATGACGAGGTTCAATAAAAAACATGTTAGAGTTTAAATATCAATTGTTTTTTTTACCTCTTAAGACCTGTTTAGTAGAAACAAGTAAGAGTGTTAAATTCGGCTGTGCCGAATTTTTGGATACCCTCCACTAGCGTCTTAATCTCAATATTACACCCAATGTTGAGTACGGCTACCACTTTAAAACTGTTGCCGATGCTGAAACATTAATTCCGAATACTAATTAAATTTAATGTTAATTGTTTTTCGATTATAATTTCTTTTTATAAAAAATAATGATCGTGTCTTCTATAGGAAGAATTAATTACTATTTGGTTACTAGAGTAGAAATCCTATTAGTTCCCTAAGTACGGGTACATTCGTAAATGCAGTAGTTATGCATCAGTGCAGCATAATAAAAGTAAAACGGTCAAAAAAGCATCACTTGGCAGCACTGATTTCCGTCAAAAGTTTTTTTATGCAAACAATTGACAGTGCTGCCGCAAATTTTTACAACTATGGCATCATATTATTTACTGATGCAATTGAGCGCGAAGCTTAAAAAATTAAACATTGGTGCAGAAAGGAAGAGTAAGTAGTGCATTATATAAAAATTGTTAATACAAATTCAAATAATATCGTTTTATTATTTCAAAGTAATTTTTTTTTTGAATCCGCCTTCTTTTTCGTTTTAATTGATTTCTAATAACCAAAAGTCATTTCATCTTTCTTTTAATTCTGTTTTTATTATAGTTAACAAAAAGTTGTCATTTTTTGAATCAAGATTTTCAATATTATTTGTTAAAGTTATTGTGGTGAACATGTTTTTTATCTTTTGCAAAACGTTCTAAAAAACAAACTCTGTGCAATTGTTGAGCAGTAACAAAGCATCTGCAACAACTGATCACGCATCAGCAACAAAACTTGGCATAACTGCCGCAGTGATACCCAACTTTACTGCATTTACGAATGTACCCTACTTCACAGAAAACTAATGAAATACATTATTTAACGCAGCCGGCGTTTGATCCCTATTAGAATGTTTTGAGACCTTAGAAGTTATACGATAATAAAAAAAAAAATTGAAATAATTCTTGGCTAAAAATTATTAATATTAAAAATAAGCAAATTTTAAAATATTTGTATGTGAATTAGCTAGTAATTTGTTAATTTAAGGATGCATTTAATACAAACAAATTAAAACTTTTAATATTACATTTTTAATTTTTAACTTTTAATTTTAAATTTAAATTTTTCTTTTTTAATTTTTAATTTTTATTTTTAATTTTTCACTTTTCAATGTCTGTCTGTCCGTCTGTCTGTCTGTTGAAATCACGCTCATTCACAAAAGAAGCCATCTAACTGGATAAGGTTACAAAACTATCATTTGCCATAATTCCCAGCAGGTTGGTATTGAAAATGGGCTACATCGGGCATCATTGCGATTAGATACGAGCAAAAATATGTAGATATCTCAAAAAAAAAACATAAAACTCATTGTGTTTGTTGTAACAGTTTGTAATGACGTGATTTCCACTTTGATTCCGGGGCAGGCTCAGTGGGAAAATCCAGGAGTTCGTTAACAGAATTAGTGAAACAAAATTTTATTTGTTTTCTTAAACGTTATAAAATTATTATTTATTTATTATATGCATTTAAGGCGACAATATCCAAAGTTAATAGAATGGCATTAGTGGTTTTCTTAAAGTTATATAATGTTCACTTATTTATTATATTCATTTAGCGCGACAAATATCAAAGTTTAATAAAAAAAAATGGGTTTCTGTTCCTCTTGTTGTAATTTATATTCGTTTAGGCGACAATGTAAACGGTTAACAATATCACTGTTTTGTTGTTTCTTATAACTTATATAGTTTTCCATTTATTCGCGATATGCGTTTTAACGATAATGTAAACTTTATAATCTTATGACGTGAAGCGTCTATGTGGCGTGGTCACGTTCAGGCAGAGAAATCAAAATGTCGGGTCGTTTCTGAGGTCAGACTTCGGGGGTAACACGGGTGATCAGCAACCCTCTCGTGCTACTTCCAGGTCGACTAACCTTTCCAACTTCGATAATACTAAAGGCGTAACGTCCAATTAGTATTGTCGGAGTTAGCGTATCTCCACTTTCCCTACTCACAATTTAAACAGTTATTGACCATTTATATTGTGTCTCTCCAATTGAATATCAATGACATATGACCAACAGCCCTTATATATTAATCTCAATTTGCCCTCACGTGTAGCCTTAGAGTATCAGCCGTAACAAACTTACTACTCGCTGGCTACCACACAACTGAATCCCTTTTCTTGTCTCGTCGTTCCTTTATAGGCCACCACAACGCGAACGAAACGACGCCAACCAAACGACGCTTAGCCATCAACCAATCACGACGTTGCTGACGTGTGATTGATGGCTGTTGTTTGTTGGTAGATAGCAAGCTGTTGTTCGTTTGCATGTATACAACTCTACGTGTTGGAATTATTTAATTTGTCGGAAGGTGTCGTTGTGGTAGCTAATAATTTGAACAGGGTGACTGGGACTAAAATCAAATGTTAAACTATTAATATTATACAATTATGGATAGACTAATATGATTTTCTATGTAAATCATTATCTTGTTTCTGTTATAAATGTATTACTTAGAGAACATATGAGTGGTAATACTAATGCGAGTAATGTGATTTCAAATAATAATATTAAGGATATTAATGAATTTAAGTTTAGATAGAAAGGGAAAAAATATTATGCACCGTTAATGGCATGATATGAATTCATATTTACGTAGTAAGGATAGTAAACATACCAATAGATTGATATGATTTTAAGTTTAATAGTAATTATATTAATATATATATATATATATATATATTTTTTTAATTTTTTTTTTTTTTTAAATTAGTAATTCATTAATAAAAATATACATGATTTAAAATTGGGGATGTGTTAGTGGCTATACGAACCGATGCTGTTGGTGAGTATTGGTGTGGGCCAAAACAAGGGCCGACTTTGGTCTTCACACATCCTCTCTTCTTCGGGGTGACTGATGTTCTGCTGTTGATGATTTGGTTGTTACGGGAAAGGGTATCCCCTGCCTACTGACGGCGATGCCATTGATGTCTTCGGCGCAAAGTGTTGAATTATTGGGTTGGTATTGGTGCGATGGGGCTGAGTTGTTGGATCGATTATTTGGGCAGCTCGTGACCGGATATGTGTACCTGTTTAATCACGACTCCGCCATTCGCCCGGAATTTGATACGGCAATGTCCGAGTAGTGGTAGGTGTACCAGGGTTCGCGTACGCCGCGTAATTCTGGCTTGAGTTTGGAGTATGGTAGGGAGATGCTGTGTCACCACTTCTTGGGGAATGCCTTCCGCCTCGACCACGGGGCCCGTTGTTTGGATTGGGTCTCGTTGGTTTTGCTCACGGACCCACCTCTCAACGTCGGTGGTGTTGCGGACGGGCGTCGACTCTGTTTGTAGTGCCTGAGTTGTTTCATTGTGGTTGTGGTTTATTTGTTCATGGTTGGCATCCGTAATGGCCCCGGTTCTCAGCGTACTTATTGCCGGCGGTGTCGTGAAAACATAACTTGGTGGAGGGGCTTCGTTCGTTACTGAGTGTGGTGGTGTAGCCGGAAGTGGTGGTGTAGGTGAGTCGGCTACCACCTGTCCTTCGGACTTTTCTGATAGGGACAGCGTGTCGAACGACCAGGTGGTTTCGTTCAGCTCCTCCTGAGGGCTGTGTGTGATCTTTCCCCGCAGGTGCTTCGGGATCGTTGGAGTCCGAGGGAACGTTGTGGGGTTGTGCCGTGTCCCTTGGTTGTTATTTGGACTGGTGGTGGTAAGCCGCATCGGTGTTAGATTTTCCCATAATGTTGGGTTCCCTGCCCATTCGTTGGGTACCATACATTCCATGGCTGACTCTCTAATCGGAGCTTCTTTGCGTTTTGGGGATGTGTATAAGGCGCCTGTGATGGCTGGTGGCTGTACCTTTTTGGTGAGGTAGCGGTACCGAATGGAGCCTTCCACCAGGGTCAGATTACCGAACACTGGTTTCTCTTCCTCTCGTTGGTCGAAGGCAATCATGAGGCGTTTTGGTGGGTGATCGGTGACTGATGGTGTATAGGAGGTGTTGGATGATGCTGATGACAGAGTGATCGGAGATGATGGCCTGGATGAGGATGCCGATCCACTAGATGCTGATGATGTGGTGACAGATAGGTCAATTTCTGAGGGTAATGGTGGTTCGGGTATTGGCGGTTCGCCGGGCCCCCCTCTTCGGGGCCATCAGCTGTGACGTTGGGACCTATTGGGGAAGTTTGGGCAGTAGGTTCATTGGATATTGGTGGGGCCACTGATGGTACGTCTGGTTCGGGGCCTTCTGGCTCATCATCTATGTTTACGAACCACGGTGGACTATGTGACCTGGGGGAAGGATTAGTAGTGTTAACCCCTTCCATGGGACCCTCCGCTTCTACGATTGGGCCATATGTTGATCGGCTGTTGGGTAGCATAACATAATGAGGTGGCGTTGGAATATTATCCAGGTCTTCTTCTATGAACTGTACGGTATATTGGCTTGATAGGGAAATGTTTTCTCCGGGTGAGGAATAAGGCCGGCTGGTGGTGTGTGGTAATGGGCTGACGATGGCTGTTAGGGGTACCAAACGTGGTACTTCGGTTAGCGGAAGTCGGTCACGATCGGGTAACCTTTGATTCACTGCGTCACCGGAGGTGGTGGGCAAATCTGACATGGAGGGCGGTGACATGAGGGCCGGGTCCGGTGGGCCGTTTGGAGGATTCAGTATGGATGTAAATGCCTCGAGGCTGGGTGCTCGGAGGTCCATTGGTCTCACGACACATCGCATGGCTATTTCGGGGTTAGGCTGACGTGGTCTTGAGGTAAATGGTGGGTGACCCTCTATGAAAATTGTGCGTCTACCCTGCGCTTGTGCTGCCAATAGCCGTTTGCGAAAATTCTCCTTGGACATCTGGTACTTTTGTCAGACATTTTAGGGTTTCTTTTTAGTAATTTAGTCGCGGTTTGTTGGCTATGAATGAGACAAAAGAAAGAATTGATTAGTGTGAGATAGCCCGGACTTGGGGTGTTGGCTGAATATAAGTGTTAATGTGTTTTAATTATTTATTATTTTATTTATATATTTTTTTCAGGGAGTTTTCTCGATAAAAGGTTTCAGTTCACTAACGTGAACGGTTTTAAGATCATTGGTGTCCCGTCCCACTACTTTTGCGATAACTCGGGAGGGCATTTCGGTTATCGTGTAGGGTCCATCATATTTCGGTGCTAATTTGGCTGCGAAATTTTCAACCGCTTTTGAGAGTGGGTGTTGTCGCACTAGGACCTGTTGGCCAATCGTGGGTTGCCATGCCCGCCTACGTAAGTTATATTGTCGCCGCTGGTCTTGGGCTGCCTTGGAGAGATTTCCCCTAACAATTTTGAAAATTTCCTGTAATTGTACTGATTTTTCAGAGGGATCACCTCCTGTCACCCCCGTTCCCATGGTAACCTCATCGTATAATGCGCGTGGCAGTCTGGGTTCACGACCTTGTACCAAGAATGCTGGTGAATAGCCTGTGGACTCTGAGGTGCAGGTGTTGATGGCCAGGGAGATTTCGGGTAAGACGTCGTCCAACAGAGTGTGGTGATTTTTGGCAAACTGCGAAATCATAGTTTTCACCACTCGATTCGTCCTCCCTGTCGGGTTTTCTTGGGGCGTGTAGGGTGCTGTGAGTTGTTGTTTGACCCCTATTCGTTCAAGGAATTGTTTGAATATTTTACTGGTAAATTGTACTCCGTTGTCGGTGATTGCCATTTTTGGGACCCCGAATCTGGCTAGGATTCGTTCCCGGAAGGCCTTGACGAGACTTTCCGCCGTTGCTTTCCGTAGTGGGATCAGTTCAGTCCACTTTGAAAAACGGTCCATGATAACTAACAGCATTGTATTGCCGTGTTTTGATCTTGGTAGAGGACCCACGAAATCGAGACAGATCGTGGCCCAGGGTTCTTCGGGTAGACGGGTCAGCATTTCCCCGGCTGGCTTCTGTTGGCTGACCTTAAACTGTTGACAGGATTTGCAGCTCCTAACATACCTGCTGATATCACGGAAAAGCCCCGGCCAATAGTATCGGTTACAGACACGACTGATTGTCTTTCGGATTCCAAGGTGTCCGGCAGTTGGGTCATCATGGTTTTCCTGGAGTACACGTTCCCGTAGGTCGGTCCCAACGCAAAGTTTCCACGGGTGACAGTCTTCATCGTTATGATTTCTAGGAAAATGACGATATAATTGATTATTGATAAGGGAAAAATCTGAGTATTTCTGGGGGTTGGCTTGGACTGTGGCTATTTTTGCTTCAACCATGGGCAGGTCGAAGGCTTATCTTCGATAACCATACGTCGGACCCTTTCCAGGGGTTGTCGTGACAAGGCGTCAGCCACGGTGTTGTGGGTGCCTTTCCGATATTGCACCGTGTAGGTATATTGTTGGAGCTCGAGCGCCCAGCGTGCTAATCGACCTGTCGGGGTTTCTATAGAGTTTAGCCATTTTAGGGATAGGTGGTCGGTGATGACGGTGAATCGGTATCCCTCTAGATACATCCTCATCTTGCGTATACCCCATATGATGGCTAGACATTCCTTCTCGGTGGTGGTGTAGTTTTTTTCAGCCTGATTCAGGTGCCGGCTGGCATAGGCGATAACCCGTTCCTCACCTTCGAGTTGTTGAGTTAAGACAGCTCCGAGGCCATAGTCGCTTGCGTCCGTTTGTAGGGTGAAGGGTTGAGAGAAGTCTGGGCAGGCTAGGACCGGTGCCTGAGTAAGTTTAGTTTTCAACTCGTCGAAAGCAGTCTGCTGTTCACTCATCCATTTGAAATGTTTACCCTTCTTTAGAAGACTGGTTAACGGCAGGGAAATTTTTGCAAAATCTGGTACAAACCACCGGTACCACGAGGCGACGCCCAAAAACCGGCGCACGTCCCGTACATTTGTTGGTGGTTGCATCTCTCGGATGGCTGCTACTTTATCGGGGTCTGTTCGGATGCCGTCGCCACATACTACATGACCCAAGTACTTGATCTCACGTTTAAAAAAATCGCACTTGTCGGGATTTATCTTCAAGTTGGCTTTCCTCAGACGGCAGAATACTTCTTTCAGATGTTTGAGGTGGTCTTCCAACGTTTGACTTGTGACGATGATGTCATCGAGGTATGCGAAGGCGTGTAGTTCCATCTCTGGGCCAATCACACGGTCTAGAGTCCGCTGGAATGTAGCTGGAGCTGAGTGTAGACCAAACGGCATCACTTTCCATTGGTAGAGTCCCCGTCCGGGTACAGTAAAGGCTGTAAGGGGTTTGCTGACTTCTACCATCGGAATTTGCCAGTAGCCGTTCTCTAGGTCAAGGCAACTAATGTAGCGAGCTTCTTTCAGGCGGTCTAAAATGTGATTGATGCGTGGGAGTGGGTATGCGTCGGGCACAGAGCGGGCATTAAGTTGTCGAAAATCCATGCATAGCCTCCAGGACCCATTCCTTTTCTTCACCAGGGTTATGGGAAAACTATACGGGCTCTTGGAGGGTTCTATACACCCTTTAGCTAACAGATTGTTGACTTCCGTATCTATAATGGATTGCATGGCCGGGTTTCGATTGGCATATCTGATTTTTATGGGTCGATCATCCTTCATGAAGATGCGCTGTTCGCTAATCTTGGTCGTACCTTTCACCTCTGTAAATTTTTGGAGTTCTGAGGTTAAGAATCTGTTAATCTCTACCTGTTCATCCGGACTGAAGTGCATGGGGGCATTGGTAAGAATATTTGCATTAATTTCACTTACCAATGTAGGGGAAGCCACTCGAGGGTTGATGTGCGTGTTTTCCGTCATGTGTCCCGCTGGTGCCTGTTCTCGAAATGTCATGCATTTCTTTGTAGGGTTGGGTTGGTGTTCGGCAAGACAGAGCGTTAGATTTCCAAACGATAATGTGGCCTTAAACCTTCGGAGGAGATTTAACCCTATGATCATTGCCTCTATTGCCGCTGGCATGATCATGAATGTCACAAGACCAATATTTCGATTGGTTACTACTTCGCATTCAATTGCCTCTCTTATGATTGTGGTAGAGCCGTCGGCTAGTACCACCTCCAACTCTTGGGGGGTTCGGAGATGGTTTGCGAAGATGGTTTCGGCCAGTTCCTTACTAATGTAATTACTTGTGGCCCCTTGTGTCGATGGTGGCTAAGATGGTGTGGTCGCCAAATTTTACCTCCGAGCTGAGTCGGTTGTCATCGCACCTTAGGTTAAGTAGTTCCAGGGATGTTCGCTGTGGTGCCTCCCCATTGGGGGTGGTTATAGTGAACTTCGGTCCCAGGTTTGGGTTACGGTCCGCCAGCATTCGATGTTGTTCGTGTCGGCCATTTTGTGGGTTCTGGTGATTAGGTACACTCTCCAGATCGTCCGCCAGCGCCAGTAATTCGGCCAGATTTGTGAAATCCCGCCTGCGGATGTACCATAGGTAGTTGGGGTGCGAATTCCGGAAAATACATTCTAACTGCTGTGTTTCCGTCATATCTGTATGACGCATCAAATTCTGTAGCGACAGCACGTAATCCTTAAATGGTTCGCGTGGTCGTTGGCATCTCCGTCTAATGTCGTCCTCCAACTTTTCAAAGAAACGGGCCGGTAGGAAGAAATTTAAAAAGTCGACCTTAAAGGCTTCCCATGAGTCCCAGTGCTGATTGTTACTTCTGAACCAGATAAGTGCCCGGTCCTTGAAGAATTCCGGCATAGTGCTGGGCAAGAATGACTTCGGAACACCGTACATATCTGCCATCTCTTCCAACCGCTCGACAAACAGTAGCGGCTCCTTGCCTCCATCGTATCGTACGCCCCATTTTCGTACGCAATCGATGATATTTACCAGTTGGAGGTTATCACGTTCATGCTGATATGAGTTTTCTCGGTTGTTGGAACTTGTGGTGGATTTTGCTTGGATCAGTTCGGGTTGCGTTGGGTGACGATCCGTTGAGGTGGAATGATCATCGGTTGTGACAGGGCTAGTTTCACCTGAGATGACAATTTTTGGTAGCTTCGGGTTGGATGTGAGGCCCCCGGTATATTTTTCTTGTAGTTCGAGCAGCCTTTTCATTCGATCGGGTTTATGTTCACCACCAACAAACTGTGCTAACTGCTTCCTCATGTCTTCTACCCCATTGGCCGGTTTGAGATTGAACTCGGTGAGGCACGACAACAACTCGTCCTTGCGTAGTGTATAAGCCCACGAGATTCTGGACATGATGTGGTGCTAGCTACAAGACAAACTGTATACTCTAGGGGAGAGAATAAGTATTTCAGTTATATAAGAAAGTTATATAAAAATTTTTAAAATATATGAAGAAATTTTTTTTTCCTTTTTTTTTTCTTTATGTCTCAAATATATTTATAATATATATTTATAAAATAAATATTTATAAAAATTTTCAAAGTTTTATATGTTGTATGACGGACTTGTCTTGTAAATGATCAACCTGGACACCAAATGTCTGATTCTCTGGTCTTAAATTTTCGACGGTTGGTTTCGTTTTTTTTTCATCGACCCTGGATTTAGTTCCAAACGCTACTAAATTTCTTGGTCTTCTAGGCACCTTTTTTTTCACTTTTATGATCACTGTGTTTTTTTTTCTTCTCTTTTTTTTCTTCTTTTTTTTTTTTTTTTTTAATTAAAACAAAATTATTTTATGCAACTGTATATCTATATTTTCCTTAGTTTTCTGTTCTGAAATTTCAGATTGTCCCTGCTCGGGCGCCACTGTAACGACGTGATTTCCACTTTGATTCCGGGGCAGGCTCAGTGGGAAAATCCAGGAGTTCGTTAACAGAATTAGTGAAACAAAATTTTATTTGTTTTCTTAAACGTTATAAAATTATTATTTATTTATTATATGCATTTAAGGCGACAATATCCAAAGTTAATAGAATGGCATTAGTGGTTTTCTTAAAGTTATATAATGTTCACTTATTTATTATATTCATTTAGCGCGACAAATATCAAAGTTTAATTAAAAAAAATGGGTTTCTGTTCCTTTTGTTGTAATTTATATTCGTTTAGGCGACAATGTAAACGGTTAACAATATCACTGTTTTGTTGTTTCTTATAACTTATATAGTTTTCCATTTATTCGCGATATGCGTTTTAACGATAATGTAAACTTTATAATCTTATGACGTGAAGCGTCTATGTGGCGTGGTCACGTTCAGGCAGAGAAACCAAAATGTCAGGTCGTTTCTGAGGTCAGACTTCGGGGGTAACACGGGTGATCAGCAACCCTCTCGTGCTACTTCCAGGTCGACTAACCTTTCCAACTTCGATAATACTAAAGGCGTAACGTCCAATTAGTATTGTCGGAGTTAGCGTATCTCCACTTTCCCTACTCACAATTTAAATAGTTATTGACCATTTATATTGTGTCTCTCCAATTGAATATCAATGACATATGACCAACAGCCCTTATGTATTAATCTCAATTTGCCCTCACGTGTAGCCTTCGAGTATCAGCCGTAACAAACTTACTACTCGCTGGCTACCACACAACTGAATCCCTTTTCTTGTCTCGTCGTTCTTTTATAGGCCACCACAACGCGAACGAAACGACGCCAACCAAACGACGCTTAGCCATCAACCAATCACGACGTTGCTGACGTGTGATTGATGGCTGTTGTTTGTTGGTAGATAGCAAGTTGTTGTTCGTTTGCATGTATACAACTCTACGTGTTGGAATTATTTAGTTTGTCGGAAGGTGTCGTTGTGGTAGCTAATAATTTGAACAGGGTGACTGGGACTAAAATCAAATGTTAAACTATTAATATTATACAATTATGGATAGACTAATATGATTTTCTATGTAAATCATTATCTTGTTTCTGTTATAAATGTATTACTTAGAGAACATATGAGTGGTAATACTAATGCGAGTAATGTGATTTCAAATAATAATATTAAGGATATTAATGAATTTAAGTTTAGATAGAAAGGGAAAAAATATTATGCACCGTTAATGGCATGATATGAATTCATATTTACGTAGTAAGGATAGTAAACATACCAATAGATTGATATGATTTTAAGTTTAATAGTAATTATATTAACATATATATATATATTTTTTTTTTAATTTTTTTTTTTTTTTTTTTAATTAGTAATTCATTAATAAAAATATACATGATGTAAAATTGGGGATGTGTTAGTGGCTATACGAACCGATGCTGTTGGTGAGTATTGGTGTGGGCCAACACAAGGGCCGACTTTGGTCTTCACAAGTTTAGTGGTTGAACATAATAATTGTGCAACAACATAAAAAAATGCCACAAAATAAAATGCATATATATTAACAATACCAAGAACGCAGAACATAGCTCATGTTAGTAGTATTGCCACATATTTTTTTATTGCTATCACGTAATAATAAAAAAATCTCCAATATGAAAGAAAAAATGAAAACGAACAAGTAAGAAAATTATAGTCGGTCTAGCCCGACTATACGATACCCTATACCATGGTTAAGAAACCCTATCTCTTCGGTCCAACTAATTGGATATAGCAAATAAGCATAAACCAAATTTGAGTGGCATTTTTATGAATTTTTTTCGCTGCAGATATGAAAAAGTTCATATCGGATACTACATTTATATGGGGACTAAGTCGAAAAATGGACCGATCCTGACCATATTTGTTATAGTCACTTATACTTTGAAAAAATATATACAATATATACAAACCAAATTTGAGAAAAATCTGTGCAATATTTTTTTTTTTTGATAGATTTAAGTGAAGATCGGGAAGCAGCTTTATATGGGGCCTATGACTAAGAATTTTCCTATAGGGAGCAATTTTGAACTACTGATTAATGGATGTAATAAACACATACAAACCCAATTTGACTGAGATCTATATGATAATTTGGAACTTATGGCAATTTATGTCGATTTCATAGGGGTCATTTGTATGGGGGCTAGGTCTGAACACGGACCGATTCTCACCAATTTCAATAGCGTTCATCCCATGGCTGATGAAAGCTTATATACCAAATTTCATCAAAATATATTTATATTTGCGACCTGTAGTTTGATTACAAGCTTTACATGGACACACAGACGGACGGACTGACATGGCTATTTCGACTTAAAAAGTGATTCTGAGTCGATCGGTATAATTAAAGATGGGTCTAGGACGAATATTTTTGGTTGTTACAAACAGCAGCACAAAGTCATTATACCCAAACCACATAGTGGTATACGGTATAAAAATGGAAATTTTCCAATGGAAAATGAAAATGGAAAATGGAGAATGAAAAATAAAATGAAAAATGGAAAATGAAAAACGGAAAATGGAAAATGTAAAATAGAAAATGAAAAATAGAGAATAGAAAATGAAAAATGGAAAATTGAAAAATGAAAAATGGAAAATAGAAAATAGAAAATTGAGAATGGAAAATGGAAAATGAAAAACGGAAAACGGAAGACGCAAAATGAAAAATGTAAAATAGAATATGAAAAATGGAAAATGAAAAATGGAAAATGAGAAAAGAAAATTGAAAAATGCAAAATGGAAAATGTAATTGAAAAATGGAAAATGAAAATTGAAAAATGAAAAATGAAAATTGAAAAATGGAAAATGAAAATTGAAAAATGAAAAATGAAAAGTGGAAAATGGAAACGAAAACTGAAATATGAAAAATGGAAAATGGAAAATGGAAAATGTAAAATAGAATATGAAAAATGGAGAATGGAAAATGGAAAATGAAGAATGGAAAATGAAAATAGAAAATTGAAAAATGGAAAATGCAAAATGAAAAATGGAAAATGAAATTGAAAAATGGAAAATGAAAATTGAAAAATGAAAAATTCAAATTGAAAAATGGAAAATGAAAATTGAAAAATGAAAATTGGAAAGTGGAAAATGGAAACGAAAACTGAAATATGAAAAATGGAAAATGGAAAATGAAAATTGAAAAAGGGAAATGGAAATGGAAAATGAAAAATGGAAAATGAAAATTGAAAAATGGAAAATGAAAATTGAAGAATGAAAAATGAGTAATAGAAAATAGAAATTGAAAATTGAAAAATTAAAAATGAAAAATGGAAAATGAAAATGAAAAATGGAAAATGAAAATTGAAAAATGAATACTAAAAATTAAAAATGAAAAATGGAAAACGCAAAATGGAAAATGGATATGGAAAAATGAAAAATGGGAAATGAAAATTGAAAAATGGAAAATGAAAAATGAAAATGGAAAAATGAAAAATGGAAAATGAAAAATGGAAATTGAAAAATTAAAAATGAAAAATGAAAAATGGAAAATGAAAATTGAAAAATTAAAAATGGAAAATGGACAATGAAAATTGAAATATGAAAAACGGAAAATGAAAAATGGAAAATGGAATACGAAAACTGAAAAATTAAAACATGAAAAATGGAAAATGAAAATTGAAAAATTAAAAATGGAAAGTGGAAAATGAATAACGAAAAAATGAAAAATGAAAAGTTAAAAAATGAAAAATTTAAAATGGAAAATGGAAACTGAAATATGAAAAATGGAATATGGAATATGGAAAGTGTAAAATGAAAATTGAAAAATGGAACATGAAAAATTAAGATTGAAAAATGAGTAATGAAAGATGAAAAATGAATAATGAATAACGAATAACGTAAAATTAAAAATTAATAATTAAAGCTTAAAAATTAAAAATTTTAATGAAAAATTAAAAATTAAAAACTAAAAATAAAAAATTAAAAATTAAAGACTCAGGCGAAGGGTATCAAAAAATTCGGCTCAGCCGAATTTAACACTCTTGTTAATTTTTCATTTTTCATTTTTCAATATTCATTTTCCATTTTTCGTTTTTTATATTTTCATTAATAATTTTTCACTTTTCATTTTTCAATTTTCATTTTTTAGTTTTCAATTTTCATTTTCCATTTTACATTTTTAATTTTTCAATTTTCATTTTTCACATTTAATTTTTAATTTTTCGTTTTAAATTTTTCATTTTTTATTTTTCATTATTCATATTTAATTTTTCATTTTTAATTTTTCAATTTTCATTATTAATTTTTCTTTTTTAATTTTCCGTTTTCCATTTTTCCTTTTTTACTTTTCATTTTCCATTCTCCATTTCTCATTTTTCATTTTCTATTTTTATTTTCCATTTTCCGGTTTTCATTTTTCATTTTCTATTTTAATTTTTCATGTTTCTTTTTCCATTTTTCATTTTACATTCTCCATTTTCCAGTTTTCATTTTCCATTTTCAATTTTTTAATTTTCAGTTTTCATTTTCCATTTTTCATTTTTCATTTCCTATTTTCCATTCTCGATTTTTTATTTTCTATTTTCCATTTTCAATTTTCATTCTCCATTTTTCATATTCTATTTTCCATTTTCCGTTTTTCATTTTCCATTCTCCATTTCTCATTTTCTATTTTCGATTTTACATTTGTCATTTTCCATTTTTCATTTTCTATTTTTCATTTTAATTTTTCTTTTTTAATTTTCCGTTTTCCATTTTTCATTTAAAATTTTTTATTTTCCAGTTTTCATTTTCCATTTTTCATTTTCCATTTTTCATTTTCCATTTTCGTTTTTCATTTTCCATTTTCCATTTTCCATTCTCCATTTTTCATTTTCTGTTTTCCATTTTCCACTTTTCATTTTCCATTTTTCATTTTCCATTTTTCGTTTTCATTTTTTCTTTCATATTGGCGATTTTTTGTTTATTATAACGTGATAACTAATAAATGCGTTGTTTGAGCTCGAGGCCATGAAATAAATTTTATTTATTGTTTGCCGATATTTCGAAACTCTTTGAGTTTCATTATCTGGGCTAATAAAAATATAATTTACATATACATATTAAACAACGATTTTAAAATATTGCTGTTGTTTCTTCATGTATGTAGAAAATTTTGAAGTTGACTCTAAAATCTGGTCAGACCACATGACACTGAAACCAAAGCTGAGGATAACAACAAATATTAAAAGTTGTGAAAAGTTAAATTTATTTCCGAAACTGATTTTGAACGATAAAAATATGGAAAAATATAAACAAAATTTGAATAAAAACTTATACAACAAAATCAAGGTGAATTTATGATCTTAGAACAATTAGTTAACATTATAAATTTGTCATTACCAAAAAATCGAAAAGTAAAGCACTCAACCACATTTAAATCTAAATGGCTTAACTACAACTGCTTAAAAGCAAGGAAAAACATTTCAACTTCTCAATAAATTCAGAAATACAAATAACCAGCAAGAACAAGAAAAATATCTTGAAGCTAAATACAAATATGTTCGAGAATGCAGAAAAAGAAAAGAAGAGAACTATATTGAAATCAACAAAATAAATGATTCAAAGCAATGGTTGAAGTTTGCAAGAGAAATAAGAGGTGACAGCTTTAAAGTTGGAACATCAATAAAAGCAAACGGTTTTAAAAGATATTTTGAGACATTACTAAATCAATCACAATTGTCAAATGATATTCATTATGCACCAATGTGGCACGAAGACCAAGATTTAGACCAAAATATAACTATTGCGGAAATAAAAACTGAAATAAAAAAACCAAGCAGAACAAAGGCCATGGTGAGGATAGGGTGCCTTACGAAATGTTTAAGTATGCCTCGGACAACTTTCTTGTAGAACTTTCAAATATTTTTAATATCATTTTCGAAACTGGAAAGTTAGATGGAGAGTTTGAACGCAGCATTATATTTCTAACTTACAAAAAAGGGGATATGAATTGCACCAATAATTATAGAGGAATCGCTTATGAATTGTGTGGCAACACTGTTAATGTGGATTAAGGCCCATTTACATGATACCACTCAGTCGTATGATTTTTCGAAATAAAAATCCGATGAAATTCATCGGACTGTCATAAAGTCGTACCGATATTATTTCTGCATACTTAGGCCATTTACACCATAACACTCAAGTCTTATGAAAACAGCTGTTTAGAATAATAAGCAAATTTATTTTGAAATTTATATTTTATTTTCACTTTCTTTGTTTTTGTTTACCATTTTTTTAATATTACCAAAAAAAAAAAACAACTCTGGTCCGATGAAAATGGCAAGTTTTTAGAAATGTTTCAAAAACCATCGGACTTCGAAAATGAAATCCTACAGACTGTCAATTTCATAACAAAAGCTTTTTACATTATACGACTTTTTCATAATACTCGAATTTCTGACAGATCGTATTACAAAGTGTGATAGTGTAAACTGGCCTTTATAAACACCTGACTAGAAAGCTGGGCTGAAAAACACAACATACTAACTGAATTTCAAGCGGGCTTAAACCTAATTACTCTACGGTTGATAATATATATAATCTATCGGTAATAGTTCATTCGAAGTTTAAGGAGAAAAAGAAGATTTATGCTCTTTTCGTGGATTTTAAAGCTGCCTTCGATAAAGTACCAAGAAAATTGCTTATATATAAATTACATGCGTTAGGTATCTCAACAAAAGTTGTGAACTTTATTGAAAATGTTTATAGAAAAACGAAGTCAGCAGTATGGACGTGGAATGATATATCCAAATAATTTGAAACGTTATCTGGAGTTAAGCCCTAAACACATAACGGCGAGTTGCGAGTGCGAGAAAAAACGAGAATGAGGCAGTATGGTTTTTTCTATATGTGGAAGCGAGATCGATAGTAAAGGTTTTTTGTGTGGCGTTGCCAACTTAGGTTGTAAAAACACTCGCAAGGTAAATAGAATTGATTCTATTTTCTGTGCGAGAAAAATCAGATGTCAGGAGAATCAGCTGTATATATGAATATATGACAGGAGAATCAGTAATTACTTTATTTAACCCGTTAATAATTTCGATTTTATTCATTTTGTTATATTTATTGTTTGTTATATGAACAGCTTTGTATACAATTGACAATTGAATTATGTTTGACAGTAGGATAATCAGCTGCTCGAAAGCATTTTGATGATTTTGTAAAAACACAAAAGCACAAATTATCGCATGCAAAACGCTTAGTTTTTACTCGTACTCGCAACTCGCCGTTATGTGTTTAGGGCTTAAGCAAGAATGTCTGTTGTCACCATTACTCTTTATATTTAAATGATCTTTACGAATACTTGGGTGGTGAGCTAATGATAGATGATATAAACGTGCGCTTACTTCTGTATGCAGATGATATTGTTTTATTGGTAGATAATATAAAAACTTTGCAAAATGTGGTTAAGAAGCTGGAAACGTACTGTGACAAACAGAACATGGAGGTAAACATGTTGAAGGCAGAAATGATGGTTTTCAGAACTGGGGGAAGACTTGGGCTAAGAGATAAGGTTGAATTTAGAAATGAAGAAATAAAAATAGTCAACGAGTACAACTATCTAGGTGTCATTTTGATGCTGAAGATGAGTTTTAAGAAACACATTGAGAAAAGAAATTTGCCCTCCAAAAATAGCATAAACTTAACATGGAGCACTTTCGTAAATAAACCGCACATAAAGTTAAAAACTAATTGGAAGCTCTTTCAAGCGGTACGCCGCACAGTGGTCAATTTCGCGAGATAGCGGTCAAAACTATATAACTTTTGGTATTTTTTTACGCAATTTGTTTTTTTCAATAGGAGGGACTTTAAGCTTCAATTTGCGTGTTCAAACGTAAAAATCGACTGATAGGAACGTAAGTAATTTGGAGTTAAAAATGCATTTTAATTTTTTGTTGAGTTTCCATGTAAAAGTTGAATATTTTGACATTTTAAATAGGTATTTTTTTTTATAATTTCTTATTTTCTTCAATCGTATTTTACAACCAATACTTATTTATTATTCCTAAACTTAATTTTGGTCAGAAAATGCCAACATTTGGCCCCTGACATTTATTTAGTCTCAATATTCACAGGGGCCAAAGGTTGGTTTTTTTGGAAGAAAGCTAATTCTTGTGAGGATTAAACTGAAAAATAACACTGAAATTCCCAACAATATCAATACCATTTGGATATATTATATACAGAACACAACATCGATAAAATTTTAAGTAAACTTTTACTATTGATTTAAAGTGCACATATATTTTATTTAAATGTATTAATAAAAATTTATACTAAAATTAGAAACAAATTATAATCTTTAAACTAGTATTAATTAAACAATATTAGTAAAAATTTCTTCCAAATAGCTTTGATTTTCATTTTGCAGTAGTTGTTTAGCTTCTTCATCTAACTCTAATGAGGTTGATTTCCATTTTTGTCGAATACTGGACATATATGGGTCTGATGTGCACAACAAAATATTAATAAGATCTTCATTAGTACAATATCTGGTAATTTTTCTTGTATTGTGCTCGCGAAAGAATCTGTAGACTTTGTTCCTTTTTTCTTGGGCTTCTTCTGAGAGATCTCCAATTGGAAGCATATTGTGCTGAATTATTTGTTGAAACAAAATTTTGTGAACTGTGGTTGGCATATGTCTCCAAGAATATTTTTGGTTATAAAGGGTTGCTGTCTCATTAGCATACTGACCAAATTTTTTTGCATCTATCTTTTTGCTACATGCTATAACTTGTAATATGATTTGGAATCGTCGTATTAAATCATAATCTACTCCAGTTATAGAAGCTGCAGTTTCTGCATCGGAAAAAAATCTCCTTGCTGTGTTTCCATCATTAGAATTTCCTTCTCCTTGCTTTGGCTGGTCAATTATAAGGCCTATCTCACGGTATTTTTTTTGAATATCTTTTTTTTTTGCTTTCTTTTTTTCCAAATTTTCTTTGTTGTTTCTCACTGTTTCGCCTAACGGGCCAAATTCCAAATCGTATCCCAATTTAAGAATATGCTCCATAAAACGAATTCTAGCATGAAGAGGTGACATTCCAAATTCATATGCTTCATTAAAACTATCGTCTTGTGTTGGTGGTTGGCTCAATTGACTTGATGTTTTTGGCATATGGTGCAGCTTGACGATGACTTTGTTTTGGTTAAAGCTTGTGCAACTTTTCCATCAATCATTGTGAGACACATTTTAAAATTTACTTCAATGTCTTGGTCATCAAATTTAAATGTTACTGGTTGAAGTTCTTTAATTTGATCATTTATTTTTCGAACTTCTTCATCTATGACATCTTGAGTCTCCTTTTTGTAAGCAAACTTTATTGGTCTACAAAATTTTGTTGACGAGGGAATTTCATTCTTCCATACATCTATCTCTGCAGCTCTACTAGTTGACGGCTCTGAACCAATATAAGTTTTTGTTAAACGTAATGGAACGAAAGAAATCATGAATAAATTGACATCTGATGAATTTTCCGCATTACATTGTTTGTATTGTTTCTGGCCAGAGGACGATCACATCCCCATTTAGAAATTAAAGTCATGCTGCAATTTTTAAACTTCTTTAAATAGTCAACATCAAGAAGATCCTGCAATTTTATTTCTGCTGAACTAGAAGTTACACTAATAGCAGTTGGTGAAGGTAAGCAATCTTTTTTGGCAGAAACTATATCTCGATATGATGGAAAAATCCACAATTTTTTTCATTGGTTCGCTTCCGCAATTCTGTATATTGGTTTTTAGTCATTTTCAAATCCAAAAATAGTGCAAATGCTTCTTCTGGAGTAAATTTATTTTCTTCAGTTGGTGTCGGCATACTTTCTAAAATCCTTTTTGTGCGTCTGGGGCTTGCTTCCACTATTTTTTTAATGATAGCAATTTTACCCTTTTTAGTTTTCGATGGTTGAATTTGATGCAGAAATGAATCCTTTATGATGCTACAAGAAACTTCTTCATTGATATGTTTAAGCTTGCGTCTTCGTGATCTTTCACTACAATTATCAATTGGCTTTGCTGGTCGACCACCTTTTCCAGTTTCCGTGGTAGTTACTGATGGCTTTTTATACCCTATACCACTATGTGGTTTGGGTATAATGACTTTGTGCTGCTGTTTGTAACAACCAAAAATATTTGACATAGACCCATCTTTAATTATACCGATCGAATCAGAATCACTTTTTGAGTTGATTTAACAATGTCCGTCCGTCCGTCTGTGTGTCCATGTAAACCTTGTAATCAAACTGCAGGTCGCAAATATAAATATATTTTGATGAAATTTGGTACATAAGCTTTTGTCGGCCATGGGATGAACGCTTTTGAAATTGGCGAGAATCGGTCCATGTTCAGACCTAGCCCCCATAAAAATTACCCCTATGAAATCGACATAAATTGCCATAAGATCCAAATTGTCATATAGATCTTACTCAAATTGGGTTTGTATGCGTTCATTACATCCATTAATGAGTAGTCCAAAAATGATCCCTTTGGCCCCATATAGACTGCTTCCCGATCTTCACTTAAATCTATTAAAAACAAAAATATTGCACTGATTCATCTCAAATTTTGTTTGTATATATTTTTACAAAATACAAGAGACTTTACCAAACATGATCAGGATTGGTATTTTCTATGTCCAGTTAGTTGGGCCTAAGAGATAGGGTTTCTAAACGCATGGTATAGGGTATCATATAGTCGGTCTAGACCGACTATAATTTTCTTACTTGTTAAAAATAAGTTTATTTCTAAGCCATTCTTGGTTGCGTGAGTAAAACAATTTCTTGTTTCTGGAACATTGATTGTACCGTTTTCTTAAAGTATTTAAAAAGTTTTTTATTTTTAAGTTATGAATTTTAATTTCTTGTTTGTCACATATTTTGAAGATTGGATTATTCATTATATGTAAAATAATGTCGTTTTCATCTTTCCGTTCAAAATATATATCAGATAGAACACTATAACTGAATTTAGCCATTGTTTAAACAATAATGAAGAAAAAAAATGAATGCATGGATTAATATACTATTGCTCGAAGTTTCAACATGATCTTTTTTACCTCTTTGAAACATAATATAACAGGTAGTTGGTTTTACCAGTTATTTCCATTGGTTTTAAATTTATTTGCAATTTTCACGTATTTAAGTTGTGTAATATTAGATGGCAATAAAATCTTTTTTACCTTTTCCAAATGAATTGCTAGATACCACATAATTTGAGAGTTAACAGGTACTGGCAATAATATAAAAGGTACTTGGTTTTACCAGTTATTTCCATTGGTTTTAAATTTATTTGCAATTTTCACGTATTTAAGTTGTGTAATATTAGATGGCAATAAAATCTTTTTTACCTTTTCCAAATGAATTGCCAGATACCACATAATTTGAGAGTTCTATTGTCATTTTTGTCAAAATTTTGATACACCCTTCTATGTGGACTAGGTCCAAATATGGGCTAACTTCTCCTAATTTCAACAGAATTATTTTTTGGGTCAATAAGAACTCTTGTACAAAATTTCATCAAAATATATGCATAATAGCCACTTTCACATACAAATAACTTCTCAAAAAATATGACGTGCATTTGTACCGAATATCTTACCTTGGGTCAGAAAAATTGCTGTAGCTCAAAAAGTGCAGTCCCGATGCATGGACATGTATATATAGGAATGTAGGGGAGAGTTAGGACTACAAAATAGTAAATTTGTGTTTTGACTCAGCTTGACTCACAGGAGTTGTGCTCTATGAAGTAGGAAATTTCCGAGAAATTTGACCTTTTAAAAAAAAAAAATTTAAATTGTTCTGAAAACAGTAGAGCTTCAATTTTTTTACCAGTAATAGGAAATAAGTTAAGTTACAACAAAATTTATTTCGTCCAAAAATCTTGAAAAACAAAAAAGTTATGATCATTTCAACTTTAAAAATTAACTAAAAATATCATAAATTTACTAAATTCTGAAAAAGCCCATTTGTACCACCCTGTTCTCAGTGAAATAGTTGAAATAGAGCTCTAATTTTTTGGCTCCCGAGGTTTACTACTGTCTACTTTCATATGAGTCTAATAACTTTAAAATCGGAGAACAAAAACCAAAAGGAGTTTTGGCCGCTATCTCAAAATATTGACCACAGTGCGCCGATCTATGCAAGCTTATGCAGCTCAGGTTTGCGGATACTATTTGCTTGAAGAGGTGGATAAACTACAGCGTTATGTCGTAATAAGATTTTACACCAAACTATGCTTTACATTTAGAAACAAACGCAGAATGCAGCTATTTTTATACGTTAAACTTACATTTACATTATATATATAAAACACCGTTCCGATATGCACATAACAGGTTACTATACAAACTGTCTCTAATTTCATGGAGAGATAACATTTTTTGGACAAAAGCAATTAATGAAAAAAACAGTGCGTTTTGAATATGAAAATGTTTCAGCACAGGAATTTTTAACAAAGAGTACTGTGCTACATAAGGTTGAAATGTGTCAAAAGTGAGGATTAATTCAAAAGTTGAAGTTAATATATTTTAATAATTTTTTACCGGGTTAAAGCAGATAAAATTCACCATTAATAGCTGTCAAAACAATTTTTCCAAGTAGTTACTTTTTTGTTATACTCTCTCAAAGTTCAATAATTTTCGCTAATTTAGTGCTAAAAAGTAAAAACTACTAATTTCAAGTATATTATTTTGGTTGTTTTAGAACGAACAACATCAAAACTTTTTTTTAAATGAAAGCTTTAACTATCTTCTTGATAATTTTTTTTTTAAATGTAGCAATATTTTTAACATTTTTTAAATATTATCCCAAAAAATGGGTATTTATGAAATAAATATAGAGTTTCAAAGTGTTATTGAGTGATATTGGGTAGAACTGTTTCCATAGTAAATTACGTTGGGGTTTCAGCTTGTGGATTCCAAAACCTTTTGCGTATATTTGCAATTACGAAAAATATTTAAACTTCTTTTAAAAATCCCCAGTTGCAAATCAAAATATGCTGCAAACTCAATAGCAAACACGTGTTCATTGTTATTTTTGTATTGCACTGTGTGTAATTTTTTAAGTCATGGAAATATAACCATATACAGACAACACTTTGTGATAAAAGACAAAAAAAGACCCGTGTCTCCCAGTTTTGCCCCAAGTCATGCACTTTTTTATGGGCCCCCAAAGATTTGGGGCCTCGGTGTCATTTTGCAAAAAAGTGATAATTTTCTCAAGCTCATATCCTGCAAACCGTTTTGAATTTTGATTTACTCTCTGAGCAAAGTTGAAGCCCTTGTCATAAAGAACAGAAATTGTGAACATATAAAATCAAAAAAACTTCACCTTCAAGATCAAAATCGCAAAAAACTTAAAAAATTCGTTTTTTTACCTCTTTTCCCCAGTTCAGGTCCATAGGTAGCAAACCTTTCAAAATTCGAGGAAACAATCAACTACAAAAATATACCTAAGATCTCAATATCTGCATGATAGATTACCTTGGTCAGACCTAAAATTCACAGGTTTCAATCACAGGTTTACATCGAATATCGTAGTTAATTCTTTACCGGGACATAGATTTACGGGAAAAAAGAACGACATCTGTATCTGAGATACCCGTTGAGAAACACGAAAGAAATTTCAATGGTGTTAATTTTCTTTCATCATAGTCCTTTGGGGGACATGTGGGTATTAATGCAACCAGGAGCAGGATAATGACACAATTTCGTGGGCAGATATGAATGGTGATATTAGATGTTATGCGAAAAAGTGTGAGAAATATCAACGCAATAAGAGCTCAGAAAAATATTTATGCCACTGGTCTTTACAGATCTTCCAAGTCGGCCATTCCAGAAGGTATAAATGGATATGGTAGGACCCCTTACTGAGACTACTTGATAAAAACTTGATATAACTTCCAGGACTATTTTTGAAATTTATGTTATGTGTAGGAATATCGGATGAAGAGGTTAGTACTGTTTCAAAAGTTTTCTTTCGTAAAATTATAGTCAAGTGCGGTGTACTTTTTTTTTCAAAGGGCTTTCTGACACATGTAAACATATAGGAGTTATAAAATTGAATGCGACCCCATATCATCCACAGAGAAATACCGTATTGGAAGGGAGTCACCACCCTCTGGCGGAATAATTGACGAGTTTTGTGGATGTGTATTGTAGTATTGGGATCAACGGTGCTAGCTTATGCACAACAATAAGGTACATTCGTTTACTTTAATTACAGTCTGGACAATGGTATTGCTTTGCGCGATGTTTGTTTGTAAACGCAGGGCATTGTTATGGTATCCACATTTGTACCAATTACAATGCCTTCATTAATAGCACGCGGCCATCATCCCACGGACGGAAGATACTCCTGCGGTTGGTACAACGTGGGCGCCAGTGAAGCCGTTTATTAAGAAGGAATATGAAAAAACAGAAGTAAGGAAGAAATGGGAGAATTCCCCATGAGGAAAGAAAGAAATATATTGAAAAAACGGGACATTTTCCCATTGTTTTTTTATTTATTTATTTATTTATTTATTTATTTATTTATTTATTTATTTATTTATTTATTTATTTACCAAAAAACTATGTGTTAACAATTTAGTTAGTAGAGCTTCAGCGTCTATTGAACATTATTGACTCTAGTTGACGAATTATATAAAAAATTCATATTCTATACTGTTTACAGTTACGTACAGTAGGAAATAAAATTGAATAAAAATTAAATACAAAAAATAAAATATTTCCTGTGATCAAAATTTAATTAAGGATGGGGTAGGGTTTTATAGGCTAAAAAAGCTTATTTTCATAATTTTTTTTAAGATATGAATAACGTTGGATTATTTGTTTCATATAAACATTATAGTATAATATTTGAAATATCAATTAAAAATTTTAATAAATAAGTCCGTGACAGCGAATATCTAGAGCCATGTCGAAAAACAGTTGTTTTGGGTGAACATCATAACTCGTTACCGGATCATATTAAATAAAAAAATCGAAATGCGTTTAAAAGGTGATATGTTTACCGAGGTAATAAAGAAGAGGTTTTTTGTTTTTGTTTTATTTTTTGGCAGCATTTTGAAGTGAAAAACACGATATTTGCCATAAAATTTCTGTGAATTTGTTGCTAAAAATGGGAAAAAAATGGTAAAAGAAAAAACTTCGTGATTACCTGGCGATCAAACATGTTATTTGCGAGAAATTCGATTTGAAGTTTTTTAAAAACTGATTTATATACGATATACCGTATGAGGCCGGTATCGCTGTATCTTCGTTAGTTTTGCTCAAATTTTATTGAAATTTTGAAGCAGCAAATATTGAGGAATATTATTATATTCCAAACTACCCATGTGTTCTACTCTTTGCTTTGTAATTTCCAACCAATTTCGAGATTCATGCTGTTCCTTGTACTAAATACAGATTGATTTCTTGAAAATGTAATAGTATGATGACCAATGCTATGGACTGATTTATAAACATGTAGCAATAGTTGCATTATATATAAACCATATATTGGAAGAATAGTCAAAGATACATCTATAAAACAAAATGTTGAATATGTTAATGGTAGATGGACTGCTATTGATGAGAATGAGATTTTGGTTAATAAAAAAATAGATGTATAGTAATAATTAATGTTGATATTATTTTTATGTCCTGCTAATTTAATTTTATTTTTGAATTGTTAAATTTTATACTAGGCAATGGAAGAAAAATTCCACCCAAAGCAATGTTAATAACGATTGTAAGGGGAAACTAAAAATGAATCCATTGAGAATTTTGTGTATAATGGCCTGTGCATTCGATTCTGCCAGTGCCAACTCTAACCAGGACAATACCGTCAGTTGTAGTCTTAAATCATTGTAATGTTTGATGAGATTACATTGCCCAAATTGGAAAAGATTATGGACAAAAGAAAATAAATAGATAAATGAAAATTCTATATTTTGAATGAAGAACATATTGCACTATTGAAGAATAAAAAAAATAGCTTTGGGAAAACTTACAAAAGGCAGAAGAAATTTGGGCAAGATTATTAAGGATTAAAAACCCGGAGATATTGAATATTGGTCATAACCAATAAAAGCTTTGAATAAGAATAGAACTGATAGACTACCAGCAATACCAAGACCAGACCTCTCAGTAATAAATGAAACCGCGGTGACTTTATAAGGAAATAAAGCAAAAATACATTTTTTTTTTTCAATTACAAATAAAAAGAATTATCATAATTATATTGCTACTAAAAACGCTTTATATTTACGTGAAATCCCCATTTCTCTAACACTTTTTGTTAAAAAATTATTAATGAAAACATACTGACCTAAGTCGTACTAAAGCCCCATTACATTTTTATAAACAGTTATTTTTCTCGAAAGACTGATTTTCGCCGATTAAAGTTATGTATACTGTCATATTCTACTAAAAAATGTTTATATTTACGTGAAATCTCCATTTCTCTAACACTGCTTTTTATTAATACAAATATTCTGACCTAAGTCGTAATGAGGACCCATTACATTTATATAAAAAGCTATTTTTCTCAAAAGCATGATTTTCGAGTTAGGCGGTTATTGCTTGTGACAACAGAATTAATGAATCAATCTGCAAACTGTATTAAAAAAAACAAATTAGCAAATAAATATGTTTTCATATTATATCAAATTTAATATCAAGTATTTGAATTTTTATTTATTATTTTTATACCCTCCACACGTCAGTGGCAGAGGGTATATATAGGTTTGTCTTTCCGTTTGTAACGCATCGAAAAACTAATATCCGACCCCATAAAGTATATATATTCTTGATCCTTATCACAGCTCGAGTCGATATAGCGATGTCCGTCTGTCCGTCTGTCTGTTGAAATCACGCTCATTCACAAAAAAAGCCATCTAACTGGATAAGGTTACAATAATATCATTTGCCATAATTCCCAGCTGGTTGGTATTGAAAACGGGCTACATCGGGCATCATTGTGATTGTAAAAAAAAAAACATAAAACCCAGTTTAGTGGTTGAACATAATAATTGTACAACAACATAAAAAAATGCCACAAAAATAATATGCATATATATTAACAATACCAAGAACACAGAACATAGCTCATGTTAGTAGTATTGCAACATATTTTTTTTTTTATCGTTATCACGTTATAATAAAAAAATCGCCAATATGAAAGAAAAAATGAAAACGAATAATGGAAATTTTCCAATGGAAAATGAAAATGTAAAATAGAGAATGGAAAATAAAAATGAAAAACGGAAAATAGAAAATGAAAAATAGAGAATAGAAAATGGAAAATGAAAAATGGAAAATGAAAAAAGAAAATTGAAAAATGAAATATGGAAAATGAAAAATGGAAAATGGAAAATAGAAAATTGAGAATGGAAAATGAGAAACGGAAAATGGAAAATGAAAAATGTAAAATAGAATATGAAAAATGGAGAATGGAAAATGAAAAATGAAAATTGAAAGATGAAAATTGAAAAATGGAAAATGAAAATTGAAAATTGAAAAATGAAAAATGGAAAGTGGAAAATGGAAACGAAAACTGAAATGTGAAAAATGGAAAATGGAAAATGAAAAATGGAAAATGAAAATTGAAAAAGGGAAAATGGAAATGGGAAATGAACATTGAAAAATGAAAAATGGAAAATGAAAATTGAAGAATGAAAAATGACTAATGGAAAATGGAAATTGAAAATTGAAAAATTAAAAATGAAAAATGAAAAATGTAAAATGAATAAGAAAAATGGAAAATGAAAATTGAAAAATTAATATTAAAAAATGCAAAATGAAAAATGGAAATTGAAAACGCAAAATGGAAAATGGAAAAATGAAAAATGGGAAATGGAAAATGAAAAATGAAAATTGAAAATTGAAAAATGAAAAATGGAAAATGAAAATTGAAAAATTAAAAATGGGAAGTGGAAAATGAACAACGAAAATTAAAAAATGATAGATGAAAAATTAAAAAATGAAAAATTTAAAATGGAAACTGAAATATGAAAAATGGAATATGGAAAGTGTAAAATGAAAATTGAAAAATGGAACATGAAAAATTAAGATTGAAAAATGAGTAATGAAAGATGAAAAATTAATAATGAATAACGAAAAATTAAAAATTAAAAATTAATAATTAAAGCTTAAAAGCTGTCATATTCTACTAAAAAATCTTTATATTTACGTGAAATCCCCATTTCTCTAACACTGCTTTTTATTAATACAAATATTCTGACCTAAGTCGTAATGAGGACCCATTACATTTATATAAAAAGCTATTTTTCTCAAAAGCATGATTTTCGAGTTAGGCGGTTATTGCTTGTGACAACAGAATTAATGAATCAATCTGCAAACTGTATTAAAAAAAACAAATTAGCAAATAAATATGTTTTCATATTATATCAAATTTAATATCAAGTATTTGAATTTTTATTTATTATTTTTATACCCTCCACACGTCAGTGGCAGAGGGTATATATAGGTTTGTCTTTCCGTTTGTAACGCATCGAAAAACTAATATCCGACCCCATAAAGTATATATATTCTTGATCCTTATCACAGCTCGAGTCGATATAGCGATGTCCGTCTGTCCGTCTGTCTGTTGAAATCACGCTCATTCACAAAAAAAGCCATCTAACTGGATAAGGTTACAATAATATCATTTGCCATAATTCCCAGCTGGTTGGCATTGAAAACGGGCTACATCGGGCATCATTGTGATTGTAAAAAAAAAAAACATAAAACCCAGTTTAGTGGTTGAACATAATAATTGTACAACAACATAAAAAAATGCCACAAAAATAATATGCATATGTATTAACAATACCAAGAACACAGAACATAACTCATGTTAGTAGTATTGCCACATATTTTTTTATCGTTATCACGTTATAATAAAAAAAATCGCCAATATGAAAGAAAAAATGAAAACGAATAATGGAAATTTTCCAATGGAAAATGAAAGTGTAAAAGGAGAATGGAAAATGAAAATGAAAAATGAAAAACGGAAAATAGAAAATGAAAAATAGAGAATAGAAAATGGAAAATGAAAAATGGAAAATGAAAAAAGAAAATTGAAAAATGAAATATGGAAAATGAAAAATGGAAAATGGAAAATAGAAAATTGAGAATGGAAAATGAGAAACGGAAAATGGAAAATGAAAAATGTAAAATAGAATATGAAAAATGGAGAATGGAAAATGAAAAATGAAAATTGAAAGATGAAAATTGAAAAATGGAAAATGAAAATTGAAAATTGAAAAATGAAAAATGGAAAGTGGAAAATGGAAACGAAAACTGAAATGTGAAAAATGGAAAATGGAAAATGAAAAATGGAAAATGGAAAATGAAAATTGAAAAAGGGAAAATGGAAATGGGAAATGAACATTGAAAAATGAAAAATGGAAAATGAAAATTGAAGAATGAAAAATGACTAATGGAAAATGGAAATTGAAAATTGAAAAATTAAAAATGAAAAATGAAAAATGTAAAATGAATATGAAAAATGGAAAATGAAAATTGAAAAATTAATATTAAAAAATGCAAAATGAAAAATGGAAATTGAAAACGCAAAATGGAAAATGGAAAAATGAAAAATGGGAAATGGAAAATGAAAAATGAAAATTGAAAAATGGAAAATGAAAATTGAAAAATTAAAAATGGGAAGTGGAAAATGAACAACGAAAATTAAAAAATGATAGATGAAAAATTAAAAAATGAAAAATTTAAAATGGAAACTGAAATATGAAAAATGGAATATGGAAAGTGTAAAATGAAAATTGAAAAATGGAACATGAAAAATTAAGATTGAAAAATGAGTAATGAAAGATGAAAAATTAATACCTAATGAATAACGAAAAATTAAAAATTAAAAATTAATAATTAAAGCTTAAAAATTAAAAATTAAAAATTTAAATTAAAAATTAGAAATTAAAAATCAAAAATTAAAAATTAAAAATAAAAAATTAAAAATTAAAAATTAAAAATTAAAAATTGGAAATTAAAAATTAAAAATAAAAGTTAAAAACTAAAAATTAAAAACTAAAAATTAAAAATTAAAAATTAAAAATTAAAAATTAAAAATAAAAAATTAAAAATTAAAAATTAAAAATTAAAAATTAAAAATTAAAAATTAAAAATTAAAAATTAAAAATTAAAAATTAAAAATTAAAAATTAAAAATTAAAAATTAAAAATTAAAAATTAAAAATTAAAAATTAAAAATCAATAATCAAAAATTAAAAATTAAAAATGAAAAACTAAAAATTAAAAATCAAAAATTAAAAACTAAAAATTAAAAATTAAAAATTGAAAATTAAAAATTAAAAATTAAAAGTTTAAAGTAAAAATTAAAAATTAAAAATTAAAAATTAAATTAAATTTTTTTTAAACCTTTTTTCCCCTGTTCAGGTCCATAGGTAGCAAACCGTTCAAAATTCAAGGAAACAATCAACTACAAAAATGTACCTAAGATCTCAATAAACAACTCACGCGATCACGCACCGACCGCAGTACAGGCAAAGCAGTAAACTCAGCACACGCATCAAGGGACGCAGCACACAATATAAAAGCGGCACGACGCTCACATCGAGGCATTACACAGCGCGACTTCAACGAGAGCGCTGCGGTGAAAGTTATAGAGTAAGTGCTACAGCATAATTCGCACACAACATTGGCAACTGACAATTTCAATATGCAATGTGAAAAAATTGATTTAGTTTGCTACATTTGCAGTCATTAAATCAGAAAAAAAGTTCTACAAGATTTCAAAAGGAAAAGAATCTTTTAACTAGTGAATTCAATAGAGCATATAAGTTGTTTTTCGACGAAGTATACTTGACCGTTGAAAATTACACACCTAATACAGTGTGTCGCCAATGTTATAACAATCTCATGGCATGGTTGAGTGGTATGAAGTATTGTAAGCCGGTAAACTGGATTAATCGCCCAGGTGAGCGTAATGCAACCAGTTGCTATGTATGCGTAAATTATACAGCCACACTACCTGTGCTTGCACCTGAAAATTTTGTATCACCAAGGCCGCCAACTCCAGATCGTAGGACAGAATTTACAGGAATGAGTAGAGCAAGTGGTGTTACTTATGAAGATCCATTTGATACCGATTATGAGCCCCAACAGGGAAGAGATTAACCACAACTAATAACACAAATGGAAATAGATAACATTGTAGCCATATTGGGACTATCGCAGCGACATGCCATATTTTTGACAGCGTTTTTAAAGCAAAGAAAACTTACACATGCTAATGTTAACTCTACGGCGTACCGTAAACGGCAAACTGAATTACGGAGCCTCTACACTCTAAATGATGACAATTCGTTCGCTTACTGCAACGATATAAAACCTTTGGTGGTAAAAATGGAAATGAACTACATCGCTAGTGAGTGGAGATTATATAAATTAAAATTTATTAGATTAAATTCTTTAAAAAAATATTTTTTTTATTGTTAACTGAAATGTTAACAATACAACTTTATTTATTTGTTTCTCAAAACTGACTGCAAGACTTTACAAATAAAAACAACTTTCAATAAAAATTAAACAAAACATAACTGTTGATTCGGCGTTTCCCACGTTGAACGATGGTATGACATTTTGTTGGCTGCGTGTGCGGATTCGGGTTACTGCCTGTGAATCCGCTTAGCAATGCGTTTTGACGTTGGCACGTTTAGCTTATGTTGTTGGTATGCGCGTGTACTGTTCGTATTTATGTCTGGGTTATTGTTGATGTTTGTTGTTGTTATAATTACATTACATTGCGCGTCTAGTGTTGTTGTTGGTGTGGTCTCAGAGGTGTTAGCTCCTCCCCCTTTAAGTTCATACGTCCTCGTATGAATAATTAGAAAAATGGAAGGCTGTGAATTCTCTGGTTCTTGACACCTCTTGATGGCAATGATAATGGAATGAAACTTTCGTGTCCGCTCTTACTTTATCGTCTTTTACAGTTTCCAATCCTTTGTTTGCGTTTGATGATTCTTCATTTACTTTTGATGATTTGGTTTCTGATGATTTGTTTTCTAATAGTTAATTTTCTGATGTCTTGTTTTTTGATTATTTGTTTTCTGTTGTTTTCTTCATTATCCGGACGATAATAACCAATAATGTTAGAGCTATTAACAGTAGAGCGTTGATGGATAGGTTGATTTTATTCTGGACTTGTAATTTTTCAATTACTTGAGAATTGTTGACATTAACAGCTACCATCCTTTCGAGCGTCATTACTTGTTCTTGAAAATTTTCTCTACTTGGCTGCAATAATGCGGGTAATGGTTTTGTAAGGGATATCTGGGTTGTCAGATATGTTTGATTTCTAATTCGTACTGTGGAATTGAGGTGATGAATTATGAATGTGCCATCTATGTTGATTGTTGCGTTGTCTATTTCGATTTGTCCTTTAAATTCGTTCAACAGTACCATGTTTTCATCTATCTTCTCTACTAGTGCCACGTGCTCATCGTTAGTTGTTGTGCATCGGGAAGGTTTACTCTTCAGGAGGTTTGGGATGCACTCTGAATCACTGATGTCTTTAATGTTTTCTGTTTCACAAATACTTTATTTAATATAGTCTTTGCAGTCATTCTTAATTCCAAATAACTTATTATAGCATTTCAATAGCTTTTTAAAATTTGTCTTAATTATTACATTGTTTCTTTTTACAGGTCTAATTGAAAAATTTTCACAAGTCTCGCTAGCAGTTGTTGGAATATTTACTATGTAAATGATTTCTCTATTATTTGATGCGAATTTAAAATTTGGAAAAGTTCAGTAACTCATCCATATTACCGAATGGAATATTGTCCCTATAAAAAATATCCTTTAAAACATTAACTTCAGTATCAGAAAAAATAAATGGATTTACAATATTTGCTTTAGCCCATTGAATGGCATATTCCTTGTTAGATAACTCTTCTTTTATGATCTCTAATTTATACTTAAAGTCTAACAATTTTTCTTCTTTAATTTCATTTTCTAACAATTTGGAAACATTATTGGTTATAATTGAGAGTCTATTAATTTTTTCTAGCGTTAATTGATTAATTAAAATTTGGTTATTATTGTTTTTTAGGACATTGTTAATTTAATCTTTTATTATTTCGAAATCATGGTGACCCGGACTACCAGCTAACCATTTCCCAGCGCTACCGATAAAATCCAGAGACCTCTTTGTTCTCGTCTTAGATTTCAGTCTTGATAGACAGGATTTCATCTGAGATAAGTTATAGGATAGATAAGGTAACAGCGAGTTGTTGGTACTCTTGTTTAAGTTGATTTTGTTTTCCAGTTGTTCAATTAATTTTTCGTACTCCCCCAAGTCGATAATGTGGACAAGCTTGAATACGCCAGTCTGGATTTTAGCTGAGCCTGTATTGATCACGACGAGTCTAGAGTTAGAGTAGTCCATTATCTGGAACTCACTCTCAGAAACCGTAATCGTCAAAAGTAATCTATAAATCGTACCTTATACTTTTTTAGATGATGTGGGTAAATTTCCTGTATTCTTCCCATAATGACTTCTGAGGTTTTTATGCAGTTTATTACAGACGGATTTAGATATCTCTTTAGTACTGATAGTAGTTTTTCGGTATCATAATCCTGTTCTGATATCATATGTCTGTGATATCCTGGAAAAATTGTCTGAAATTCATATGCTGGAGTGTTGTCAATTTGGAGGAATAACTGATTCTTAAATGCATTAATAGGGACTTCAACACTGGGTATAAGTTCTTCTGGTGAACTGTCGCCACTATGTACCGTTCCGGTCAGAGAATTAATGTTCGTTCTACCTGGTTTATATTGGATTTCGTAATTTTACTCTTCCAATATTGCTTTCCACCTTTTCATTTTGGAATTGGTGTTTTTATTGCTTAGTGCATAAGCTATTGGCTGATGGTCAGTATAGATTATGACTTTTCCCGATCCATATAGTTAATTTCTCAAATTTGTTAGAGCCCAAATTATGGCTAACATTTCTTTCTCATTTGTCGCGTAACTTTCCTCGGTTTGTGTTAGTGTTCTTGAAATAAAAGATATCGGTCTGTCGTCTTGGCTCAACACTGCTCCTATTGCTACATTAGATGCATCCGTGGTCAGCTGGAATGGTTTTTCAAAGTTTGGGTATGAAAGTATGACCTCTTGGGACACTAGGGCATTTTTTAATGCATCGATAGCGGATCTTGATTTATTATCGAGTTTGATCTCTCTTTTGTTTGACTCTGATTTGGATATCATGCCTCCGTCTCCTCTGAGCAGTTTGGTCAATGGTTTGGCAATGTCGGCGTATCCTTTAATAAATCTTCTGTAGTATCCAGAAAGGCCTAGAAATTATCGAAGCTCTTTAATATTGCTAGGATATGGAAATTTAACGATCGCTTCCAATTTTTTGGGATTAGCTTTTATTCCACTGCATGAAACCATAAAACCAAGAAATTCGACTTCTTCTTTAAAGAACTCACACTTATCCAACTGTACCTTCATATTAGCGGCGTTAAGTGTTCCGAAGATATCATTTAGGTGGTTCAAGTGCGAATTTTAATTTTTGCTGAAAATAATAATATCATCTATGTACACGTAGCATATCCGTCCAATATGTTCCCTTAGAATGTCATCAAGGGCACGCTGGAATATGGATGGAGCATTTCTCAATCCAAACGGTAAACGTAGAAATTCATATTTCCCATTGTTGACAGAAAATGCTGTTTTCTCTACATCTTCTTCCCTAATAGGTATTTGGTGAAATCCGCTCTTCAGATCGATCACCGTGAAATATTTGTTTCCTCCAAGATGAGAAAGTACGTCGTTTATGTCAGGTATGGTATTGAATTAAGTTTTCTGAAGTCTGCTACAACTCTATATTTTTCTCTTCCAGACGCATCTTGTTTTTTGGGGACTACCCAAATGGGAGAATTGTATGGGGAGCGCGATGGTCGGATTATTTTATCTTTTAGTAATCTATTAATTTCTTCTTCTACGACCCCCCTTAACGCCATCAAATATGGATAATTTTTTGAATATGTCGGTGTATTAGTCGTCGTTCTTATTTCTCCCACAACCCTAGTTGTGTACGTGAGACTTTCATCTGGATCCGCAAATAAATTTCTATGACGGTCCACTATATTAGTTAGAGAGTTTTTTGATACTCGGATAGATGGTCAGTCCTCAATTCAATATTGTTAACGTCTTGTGCAATATGTTGGAATAATTTAATTCGCCTGGTTCCCTGCACAACCATGTAGTTTTCAGAAGTGTAAATTACTGCCGATAATTGCTTTAAGCAGTCGTGGCCTAAAATCGCGTCGAAAGTTTTTAGTCCTGGTAAAAGGTAAAATTTTATTGGAATATAATTTATCCCAAACATGTAACCCATTACGTGATGAGTTATTTGAACGTTTCCTGCAACTGAGTTTGCATTGAATTTCTCCTGGTTTAATTTTGGATTAAGTGCTAATTGTGATCTAATGTAATTTTTATTGCTACCTGTGTCAATTAAAATTTTGAGTGTCTGTCCGTTCCTCGTCCTAGCCTGAAAGTATGGTAACGAGGAACTGTTTAACCAAAAAAATTTAGATCTACTAGACTGTCATTCTGCAAATTTTCCGAAGGGTCGTATTCGGGCATTTCATAGGCGGTATCTGCATATGATTGTCCGTTGTCTTCGACTTCCCTATAATATTCTTCTAAATCCGGTACTCCTCCAATAGCACCTTCCTCGTCATAGCAATTAATGTTTTCTATGGTCGGCTGTTGATTTCCACTTTCAGTGTCTGATGTTACATGGAAGTTTCTTTGCATTTTATTCTATGGGGCTTGAATAGACGCTGTTGTTGGTCTCTTGAAGGCTGTGTTTTGTGGTCTATTCATATAATTTACTTGGCGTGTCTTTATTGATCGGTCCACATCCATTGGTTCATGTCCCGATGATGGTTGTTGCGTTTGAGGATATTGGTTTGAAAATCTTTGTTTATTTCCTTGATTATATTGGGGCCTTGGTGTCCGGGTTCGATTACCTATTGGTCGCCAATTAGCATTACGATTAAAGGTTGTCGTAATCGTATTTCTAGGTGGTAGTGGTGGCCTAGGAAGTGGTCTGCCACCAATGTGTGCTAATTCTGGATAAAATCTGGGCATATTTCCCATGAATAAATTTGTTCCAATGCGGTCCTTTTGAACACTATTTCTGTTGAAATGACTGTGAGCGTAATTCATTCTGAATGTCATATTGTCAAGTTTTAAGCAAATGTGCAATGCTTGGGGAAATGAAGTCGGTTCCCGAACGCTAAGAAGTCTCGGTAGGTCTCCATTAAGTCCTCCGACAAAAGTATCGAGAGCCTTATCTCTATATGTATGGGTCATCACTCTAAGACTTCTTTCATCTAAATCCAAGCAAGATACTTTATCCAATATTAAGGAGAGATGCTGGTAAACCCTCTGATAAAATTCTGTAATTGACCTATTGCCTTTGCAAAGCGCAGTTATTTGGTACTCTAATGTACCGATGTCCCTTTTGTCCGAATAATGCATCATAAGGCATTTTTTTATTCTTGTCCAGTCTAGTGGTGTCCTATAAGATTCTAGAGCTGTGTCTGCTTCTCCTATAAGTTTAGTTCATATTGTATGAAGTATCGCATAGTATCTTCCTGTTCCCTTTTGTGATTCGTGTAATTCTAGCACTCTGTCTACTGACTTTCTCCAAGAATTAAATTCACCAATACTACCGGAAAATTCTCTTAGAGATTTAACTATATCGGGTACCCTGTCCAACTCTTCTAGCCTAGTCGTTAGCTGTCCTATTGGTTGGTCCGAATCATCATCTAAGCTACAGTCTTGGGGTGTTCGTAATGTTTCCCTAAGAATGTCTCTTAACTCCCGTTTCTGTAATGCGGTAAGTCCTATGTTCGATGTCGCATTCGACCCGGATGGTGTACTTTGGGACATTGTAAGTGATCTACTAAGTCTTTCAGTTAGGTCTTCTATGGATTCGTTGGACATATTGGAAATGGTTTAAGTTAAAAAGGGATTTACTTTAGTTTCAAATTATATTGTTAAGTTAGATCTTGAAGTTAAATTAGATTTTTAAAGTTAAAATTTTGGGAAAAATTATTTTGGAAAAATTTTTTTGTTAAATTTTTGAAATAAAATTTTAAATTATTTTTATTTTTTTAATTCCACAAAAATTAAATTAAATTTTTAGTTAGATTTTAGATTTTGTTAAATTAAATTAAAGTTTAAATTTCGGATATTAAAAATTTTTAAATTAAATTTTTAGTTAAGTTTTAGATTAAATTTTTAATTATGGTTTACAATTTTGAAATAAAATTTGTTAAATTAAATTAAAAAAAGAATATTGAAAATTTTAAATGATATTTAAAGTTTGAATTTTGGAAATAAAAATTTGTTAAATTAAATTTTTAGTTAAATTTTAGATTAAATTTTTAATTAAAGTTCAAATTTTTAAAATCAAATTTGTTAAACTAAATTTTTAGTTAAAGATTAAAAAAATTTTAGTTACGTTTAAATTTTGGAAATGATTTTTTTTCTACAATTTCAAAAGTGAAATTAAGTTTTTTAATTATAGATTAAATTATTTTTTTTTCTCACGTTTCAAAGGAAAAAAAAAACGATCTTTCATTAGGAATATCTGGATCATTGCTGGACTTGATGGCTGTATCTCCTTGTAGTTAGATGCTGTTGATTAATTTTTCCTCCCGGTTCTATTTCTTCTCCTTTTCACTCCAAAAAAAGATTTTATAGTTGATATGATAAAACTTCTAAATTATAAAATTTTCTCCACTTTCTATCGTTCATTTATTTTCACCTTACTGTTTCTATTTTATAGCTTATAATTTGTTTCACCTTTATGTTTAGTTATTGATTACAGTTTTAATTAATTTAATTAGTTTCTTATTTAATCAGTTTAGAAAAAAAATTTTTTTATTGATTTTAGTTTATTTTATTTATTTTTTAAATATTTCTTCAACTGGTTTTCTAAAAAAAAACTTTAATTATTTTCTTTGCGAAAAACTATTATTATTTTTACTTATTTCACTTTATTATTTTCTGTTTTTGTATTTTCGCTGTTAGTGTCACTGTTATTTGATTAGCGGCCGCTAATCCTTAGGAGGATCTCTCTTTTGTCCCTTACGAAGGACTACTCGAGCGCACCGTTTCCGCGCTTTATAACTTTTTTTTTTACGAAAATGGACCCTTTATCCTTGGGTCCCTGCTCGGGCGCCAATTAAAATTTATTAGATTAAATTCTTTAAAAAAATATTTTTTTTATTGTTAACTGAAATGTTAACAATACAACTTTATTTATTTGTTTCTCAAAACTGACTGCAAGACTTTACAAATAAAAACAACTTTAAATAAAAATTAAACAAAACATAACTGTTGATTCGACGTTTCCCAAGGTTTCGGGTTACTGCCTGTGAATCCGCTTAGCAATGCGTTTTGACGTTGGCACGTTTAGCTTATGTTGTTGGTATGCGCGTGTAATGTTGGTATTTATGTCTGGGTTATTGTTGATGTTTGTTGTTGTTATAATTACATTACGTTGTGCGTGTAGTGTTGTTGTTGTTGGTGTGGTCTCACAGGTGTTAACTTATATTGATGGTTCTGTTTCAAGCTAGAAAACAGTGTTGTTGCATGTGTCGAACAGAAAACCTTCCATTCCGCTAGCAATGGATATTAACATGAAAGAAAGCTATGAAACACTGAAAGATATAATGAAAGAAATCAAATACTACGAAAATAAATGGAAGATTTGCTGTGGTTTGAAAGTTATAAACATTTTGCAAGGAATCATCGATAAGGGCGGCTTCCCAAAATTCTTTTGTTTTCTTTGTAATTGGGATTCGCGCTCACCTCTGCATCAATTCCAATGTAATTCGTGGAGACCAAGAGGAAGTGTGGAGGAACAACGGAAACAATATATATTGAAGAATGCACCTTTAATTGACGACATCTTGCTGCCACCGCTCCACATAAAATTGGGAATTGTTAAAAAATTCATCGGAGTGGCCGTTGTAAATTGTTCAAACGCATTCGACTATTTGAAAAGCGTTTTCCCAAAGCGTAGCGATGACAAAATTAAAAAAGGTATTGTAGTAAATTTAAAACGAATTTCTGTTCATCTCATTATACTATTCGCACTATGTTAATGTTTTCCTATCTGTCTTTATTTTTTGTCTTCATTTAACAGGAGTACTTAATAGCCCTGACATTAGAAAGCCATTCAAGAGCAACTTTGATTCATCGCTTGATGAAAATCATTCAATGGCATGGATTTACCTTCAGCGAGTATGCACCAGAGTTTTAGGAGGGGATCGAGACGCGGAACCGGAAGCAAGAGA
Source organism: Cordilura impudica (assembly GCA_963682025.1). Classification (NCBI taxonomy): domain Eukaryota; kingdom Metazoa; phylum Arthropoda; class Insecta; order Diptera; family Scathophagidae; genus Cordilura; species Cordilura impudica. The sequence continues at coordinate 165,682,933 of OY821518.1, read as the reverse complement.
ATGGGTGAAAGAAATGATGTATTATTTTGAGAAAATCGTCACATCGATGGCATTAAAGATGCATTTTCTTCACTTTCATTTTGACGATTTTACCAAACAACTCCCTACCGAATCCGATGAGCAAGGATAACGGTTTCACCAAACCACAATGCCCATGGAAAAACGGTACAAAGGCAAAAAACTAGACGCATTGCTTGCAGAGGTAATATCAATTTTATTGATGCATTATTTTGCATTCCTTTTTTGATTTCTTTTCTAATTCATTTCAGGTATGTAGGTGGAGTCACAAGATCATCCTGTATGATGTTAATGAAGTATTTGAAGAAGAAAAAGCTGATGATGGAGGGCAGTCTGGAAGCAACGTGCCTGTGGACACCATAAGTTCTGAATCAGAGTCAGATTCGGACGATTCGGACGATGATTTGAGGACGATGATTAAGAGAGTGTGATTTGCAAGTCCAGGGCCATCAACATTATAAACATAATACGAATATTTTTTTTATTATTTTTGTAATAGATAGCAATGTTGAAGTAAAAAAGAAACAAATAAAATTAAAAAATTTTCAGGAAATTTTTCACTTTTGCGACTACCTAGGCGCTACCTAAACGGTGTTAACAATCATTCCTAGGAAGTTCATATGGTGTAGAAATTTGTTGTGTATTTAGATCTGAGGTACATTTTTGTAGTTAATTGTTTCCTCGAATTTTGAACGGTTTGCTACCTATGGACCTGAACAGGGGAAAAGAGGTAAAAAAAAATCGAATTTTTTTAAATTTTGTGATTTTGATCTTGAAGACGAAGGTTTTTGATTTTATAAGTTCAAAAATTTTATTCTTTATGACAAGAGCTACAACTTTGCCTCAGAGAACGGTTTGCAAGATATGAGCCTGAGAAAATTATCACTTTTTTGCAAAAATGACACCGAGGCCCCAAATCTTTTGGGGGCCCATAAAGAAAAGTGCATGACTTGGGGCAAAATTGGGAGACACGGGTCTCTTTTTGGTCTTTTATCACGTAGCGGTATCCGTATATGGTTATATTTGCATGACTAAAAAAATTACACACAGTGTAATCAAACAATACAGCTACGCAAATCAATAAATCTGGCATCTGATAAAAAATTACAAAAACTTAAGGAATTATAAATGACGAACATACAAATAAAATAATTTAAGAAAATGTTTCCAAAAAAGCACCCCACAAGTTAGCACTATTGATTCGACGCGTTATAAACGCAAAAAGAACTGGCGATATATTTTCAGGATTCAAGACCTAATGGGAACTTTCCTCTTAATCTCTGACCAAATACCCTAAATTGTGTTTGTGTGTCGCCATCGTCTTTGACAAATCCACTTCATAATTATAAAAGTTGGCGTTATTGATGCTTCGATACGCCCTCCACCCAGCAGTTACAGTTGTGGAGCTAGGCAAAACACCTCTCATTATTATTTCTTGTAATGTTTTTGGAGGGACTCCTAACAACTAGGAGGGACTCCAAAAATAATCCTTTCAGGTGTTATTTTGATATCACTAAACACCCGAACGCCTTCCACTCAATGTCCTCGGTGATATTTTCTCTTACCGAACTTGGACTAGTCAAGCAAGACCCGCATTTATCACTTCCAAGAAAAAAGTTTTCCTTAAAAAAGACTGCTCTTTGTTGTAAAGTCTATTACATCGCAAGCGTGCTGTCGTTTTAAAGCTCATCGGCGACTTACATATCTTACGCATTCATCATTCATTCAAGTATTTTGTCCCTAATTCTTTCTTATCAAAAATTTTTTATTATGTTTTAAATTTTGGCAACATAAAGCTTTTTTGTTTATGATTTTTATAATTTTTTAAAATTATTATGTCAGATTGTTTGATCTGAAAACTCATATTCATTATCAATATATTTCCTTATTTGAGGTGAAAACAATTGAATTTCAACCACATTAATTTATATATAAAATTTCTTTATACCAAAATAAAGAATAAGGAAATTAACCACTGACTAAATGACGCACTCTGTGTAATGTTGACGGAAATTATATTTTCAATAAATTATTTTATTTTTATTTACACAAAAAACTTTTTCACAGCTTTCATGGCTACAAAATTGCTGAATTTCGTTGGTTTGAAAAACTAGCTCACATACGTCACAGTCGTTATCTGTTTAGTTATCATTCTTTGAATTCCTTTTTTTTGCAATGTTAATTTTATGACGCTAGTTCTAGCTAGACATAATGCCGGGTTATTTCGACGTATAGATCCCTTTGTAAATAAGGTTATGGAGAGCTATTTGATTTCAATACTTAAAACTAGCAAAAAGAATGGTTATGTAATATAACCAGAAAGTACTTAGGTACATAACACAACTGCATGCTGAGCAGCAACCCGAGGTTCGTGAAATAAACACTGCAACGTGTTATGTCGTTATTATGTTATTCGACGAATCTTTAATTACTGCTGTTGTTTGAATACGAAAAAAATCAAATATTATAAAATGCAAAGCCTGCTGTGTGATACATATCAACTTCTTTTAAAAAACGAACAAAAAAAAAAAAAAAAATATTACAATATCATTATTTCATCATTATTTAAAATTTTTTTACATATTAATTGTGAAGGATTTGTTTAATGCCGCCCCTATCTGTCAGTCGCCCTGAGCCATGGCCTTACTGGCTCTATCCTAGCGGTGTACCTGGATTAAGTTTACTGATCGGAGACACTGTTTTTTAAAGGAAATTCAAATAGGTTGAATGCTTCAATATCGTTTGTTGAAAGAATAGAAACGCAACAAAACGCGGTCGTAAAAATATTTCATTTGAACAATGTAAAGATAATACACAAGTAAAAAAATTAAAAGAATATGCACATATATATATATGCAACGCAAATGAGTTTGAGAGCTTCTGGGCAAACTCAAGCATCAAAAGTGCTCAAAGAAATTACAGCAACAGGGACGACAAGATATCAAAAATATGTGAAGAAAGTTCCACAGCTGTTGATTGCAGAAGAAGCTCTTGATGTTGTAGTAGAAGCGAAGTTAATTCGAAGCAATTACAATATTAAAGAAATGCTTCTCCCGATAAACAACATTTAAAAAGCTAAACAAAAATGTTACCCGAAACGGGATCATTTGCAAGTTTGTGAGACTTCTGCTTACGTTAGCCTGCAAGGTCTTTTAGATCAAACTACTGAACGCCTAGTAGAGTTAAAAGAAACCGAGATTATTTCATTAAATAACGAAGAATTTTCTGAAATAACATTATATACTTAGGGGGAATTTGATGGAAGCTCTGGACATAGCTCGCATAAACAAGCATTTCATGGCTTTGATGCTACTAATTCGTTCATTGCATCCATTTTACCAATGAAATTAGTTTGTAACGACAAAATAATTTGGCAAAATCCTCGCCCATCTTCCACCAGATGATACAACATCTACACAAAAGTGTTATGTTTGTGGTGCAACAAGTAAAGATTTTAATTCAATTTATAGAATGATTTGTACAGAAGTTAATATAGAATATTTACTGTTTGGTTTATCAATCCTTCATGGCTGGATACGATTTTTTGAATGTCTTCTTCACTTATCATATTAACTTCCAATAAAAAAAAATGGGAGGCTAAATCAGATGATGATAGATATGAAAATTGTTTCAGCTACACAATTACGAATTCAGAAAGACTTTTTTTTCAGAATGCCGTGGTTTCTGCCTAAATTATAAAAGTGTAAAAAGAATTGATAGAACGAATGCATGCGATACTTATTGATGTATCCTGTGGACATGAGATTCAAGTTGAAAAGTTTAGAAACTATACTCACAACACGGCCAGACATGTCGCTAAGCTCCGCCCGTTATTTATATGCCTCCCACATTACATAAATACTTTATTCACGGGTCAGAAATAGTACCAAATGCATTACTGCCAATTGGCCAACTATCTGGGGAAGCTCAAAAAGCTCGAAACAAAGATTTTAAAAATGATAGAGAGCATAATGCGCGTAAATGCAGTCGGGAGAAGTCAAATGAAAACATATTTAAAGGTTTCTACTTAGTTCAGATCCATTACTTACCTACAATAGTAAAAGTTATAAAAAAAAAATTCATCGTATACCATAGATGGCACTAGATTTATTAATTTTGCCAAACACAACAGGTGAAGAAGAGGTTAATGATGATGAATATGAAGATGATGACTATGAAAGTGATGAGATATTGATGAGTATGAAATATGATGCAATGAATATGATGCAAGAATGAAAATTTTGTTGATATGAAGCATAACACTGCGGAGCAAAAAAAAATAAAAAATCTGCGGCATTTATTTTGTTAATGGTTTTTGTAAACACTTTTATTAGGCATACACAGTATGCATTTACTTTTTTTTTTGGATTGAATCTGGTTCTCGCGATAAACCGCTATTTAAAAAAAGAAGGAGGCTTCACCACATATTTTAGCATAACTCAAGAATGATTTGTCCGATTTGGTTAAACAAAACATGAAAATCCACAGCTAAATTACCTCCAAGTTATATCTACAGTATTTTTTATCTACATTTTTTTGATGTAAAATTGAAATATTTTTGTTGTTTTAAAATTCATAAAAAAATCAGAAACATCAAAATTGCTTTTTTTTAATCTTAGGTTAAAAACATAGATATGTTGCAAATAAAACAAGCCATATTTAATTAAAATCGATTAACAAGTTTTGATTTAATTTACAATTTAGTGATGGTATCTCATTTTGATAAAAAATTTCTAAATGAAATTTTGTATGGGATTTCCATCAAGAACAAACATTACTACAGAAAAGTTAACATCATGCCACTAAATGTCGAAATGGTAATCAATGTTACCCAAATTTACTGGATTACTGTAAAATTGTAATTAAAGTTTTAACTTGTAAAATGTATTATTATGATATCTTTCTTCAATTCTGTATAAGACTGATGTACTAGAAAATTATACCAATATGTATTGAAAAAATATTTTTATTATCCTTTATAATACGATATAAAAATAAAAAAGATACAGCCTGTTCATCTAATAATTTAAAAAAAAAATTACAAAAAACTTTTTCTGTAAGCTCTTTTGTGATGGTTTTGCTCCGGGCAATCCCTTATTAAAGTCAAACAGTATTCTGGCGATCCCATCGACCTTGGTATATTTCTTCCATTATCCTGATTTCCTGGTGGAACCGTTCTCCTTGTTCCTCATTGTAATCGCCAAGATAATACGGGAATCTTTCCAAATGGCTATGCAAAAAATGAAATTTAATGCTCATATTAACTCCTAATCTGCATAGTCTGGTGCTTTATAATTCCCCAAAAAATATTTGACTACCAAAACAAAGCTTAGCCTTGCTTCAGTTTCAATTTGTGTCATATGTTTTACAAATGCAGTGTCTTTCATAAGACTACGGATTTGCGGTCCATCGAAGATGCCTGCTTTTATTTTTTCAATACTCACATATTTAAAACAGTCACCAGTTTTATCAAGGGTTTTGATGAACGGTTTCATTAGCACAAGCTTGATGTGAAGAGGTAGAAGAAGGATATTCTCTCGGCTTATCAGTGGTTCATGAATCACGTTTGCTCTCCCTACTATACATTCCCTCAAAGGCCATACCTTTCTAATCCAATGTTCTGTTTTTGCGCGACTATCCCAAAGACATATGAAGCAGGCATATTTAGTATACCCACCTTGCTGGCCTAACAAAAAATTCACCATCTTCACGTCGACGCATACTGACTACTGATGTATTACGTGCGAAATCTTTTCTAAAACAATTTTAATATTTCGATATTCGTCCTTTACTTTGGTAATATGACCGATTGGAACTGAAGCAAATTTATTTCCATTGTGAAGCAATACACATATCAGACTTCTTTTTGAGCTATCTATAAAAAGCCTCCAATTGTGAGACTTATATTCGGGAAGGCCCATACAATTTAAGAGTCCAGAAACATTGTTACAAAATACAAACGTATCTTCTTCGGTAAAGCAAGGAAGAAGGTCTTGCTCTCTGGTCCTAAAGGATGTAATGATAACACCAGGTTTAAGACAGTGTTTTTCTTTCAATCTCGAAGCAAGAAGTTCGGCCGATTTTTTTGATAAATTCAAGTCACGAACCAAGTAATTGAGCTCCTCTTGAGAAAATCCCTCTTTTGTATAACTACTTTCTTCGAACTCACTTTCACTGCTGATCGTCTGTTTGTCTGCTCCCTCTAACAGTTCAACATCATCACAGTTTGCAGTAGAAAACACTGGAATTGGCAAATCGTCACTGTGCAGGATAAACCCAAGTACGTTTTTTATACCGTTTGATAGCTTTTACTATACATCCACTGCACAAAAGTAACAGTCATTTAAGTGATTAGTAGGCTCAGTCCATATCATCGGGACTCCAAATTGAAGCCCTTTACGACTTCCTTGACTGCATTATCGCAAAGATTCTACACAAAACTTACAGACGATAATGGGCACCCAGTATTTATTATTTTGTGCAAGCTTTCTCCCAAAGTATGCTTCGTAGGCTTCTATCACAAACTCCGTGATCTTTTTTCTCATATTTTTCAAAACAAACGCCCTTTTTGTTAGCAAAGAAAAACTAGTTTTCTATGGTAGATATAAATTGATTTAAAACTAAAATACAAATCAATGAGTATTGTCTATAAAAGCAGAAACATAAAAAGTGTTTTATTGCAAAGTATGAACGAAGAAATATGTAAACAAATTGATTCTCAACACTTTTAAACCTACAGTTATCCAGTAAATTTGGGTAATATTGAACAAAATTTATTCTAGAAATTTTTATCAAAATGAGATACCATCACTAAATTGTAAATTAAATCAAAACTTGTGATCGATTTTAATTAAATATGGCTTGTTTTATTTGCAACATATCTATGTTTTTAACATAAGATTAAAAAGAGCAATTTATTCGGAAAAATTTTATGATTATTTCCGAAACCATTGCCCTAATTAAAAAATAGTATAGATATAACTTGGAGGTAATTTAGCTGTGGATTTTCATATTTTTTATTTAACCAAATCGGACAAACCTTCAATCCACAAAAAGTGAATTATATACTTAGGTCTTCACCAGCACATGTAGCAAAATTGACTAACAATCCCTATGCCGCAGAATTAGTGTGACTCTGTGCAATTAATAAAAAAAAAATAACAAGTAAGAGTGTTAAATTCGGCTGTGCCGAATTTTTTGATACCCTCCACCTGGGTCTTAAACTCTATATTACACCCAATGTTGAGTACGGCTAACACTTTTAAGCTTTTGCCGATACTGAAACATTAATTTCGAATACCAAAATTCAAATGATTCTTGGCTAAAAAGTATTATTATTAAAAATAAGCTAATTTTATAATATTTTTATCTGAATTATTTTTTATTTTTATCTGCATTACATATAACACAAAAAAAAATTTTTTTAAATTAATTTTTAATTTTTAATTTTTAATTTTTAATTTTTAATTTTTAATTTTTAATTTTTAATTTTTAATTTTTAATTTTTAATTTTTAATTTTTAATTTTAATTTTTAATTTTTAACTTTTAATTTTTAATTTTTAATTTTTAATTTTTAATTTTTTATTTTTAATTTTTAATTTTTAATTCTTAGTTTTTAATTTTTAATTTTTAATTTTTAATTTTTAATTTTTAATTTTTAATTTTTAATTTTTAATTTTTAATTTTTAATTTTTAATTTTTAATTTTTAATTTTTAATTTTTAATTTTTAATTTTTAATTTTTAATTTTTAATTTTTAATTTTTAATTTTTATTTTTTAATTTTTAATTTTTAATTTTTAATTTTTAATTTTTAATTTTTAATTTTCAATTTTCAATTTTTAATTTTTAATTTTTAATTTTTAATTTTTAATTTTTAATTTTTAATTTTTAATTTTTAATTTTTAATTTTTAATTTTTAATTTTTAATTTTTAATTTTTAATTTTTAATTTTTAATTTTTAATTTTTAATTTTTAATTTTTAATTTTTAATTTTTAATTTTTAATTTTTAATTTTTAATTTTTAATTTTTAATTTTTAATTTTTAATTTTTAATTTTTAATTTTTAATTTTTAATTTTTAATTTTTAATTTTTAATTTTTAATTTTTAATTTTTAATTTTTAATTTTTAATTTTTAATTTTTAATTTTTAATTTTTAATTTTTAATTTTTAATTTTTAATTTTTAATTTTTAATTTTTAATTTTTAATTTTTAGTTTTTAATTTTTAATTTTTAATTTTTAAATTTTAATTTTTAATTTTTAATTTTTAATTTTTAACTTTAAATTTTTAATTTTTAATTTTTTTAATTTTTAATTTTTAATTTTTAGTTTTTAATTTTTAATTTTTAATTTTTAATTTTTAATTTTTTTTTTAATTTTTAATTTTTAATTTTTAATTTTTAATTTTTAATTTTTAATTTTTAATTTTTAATTTTTAATTTTTAATTTTTAATTCTTAATTTTTAATTTTTAATTTTTAATTTTTAATTTTTAATTTTTAATTTTTAATTTTGAATTTTTAATTTTTAATTTTTAATTTTTAATTTTTAGTTTTTAATTTTTAATTTTAATTTTTAATTTTTGATTTTTAAGTTTTAATTTTTAATTTTAAATTTTTAATTTTTAATTTTTAATATTTAATATTAATTTTTAATTTTAATTTTAATTTTTAATTTTTATTTTTTAATTTTTAATTTTTAATTTTTAATTTTTAATTTTTAATTTTTAATTTTTAATTTTTAATTTTTAATTTTTAATTTTTAATTTTTATTTTTAATTTTTAATTTTTAATTTTTAATTTTTAATTTTTAATTTTTAATTTTTAATTTTTAATTTTTAATTTTTAATTTTTAATTTTTAATTTTTAATTTTTAATTTTTAATTTTTAATTTTTAATTTTTAATTTTTAATTTTTAATTTTTAATTTTTAATTTTTAATTTTTAATTTTTAATTTTTAATTTTTAATTTTTAATTTTTAATTTTTAAATTTTAAATTTTAATTTTTAATTTTTAATTTTTAATTTTTATTTTTTAATTTTTAATTTTTAATTTTTAATTTTTAATTTTTAATTTTTTATTTTTAATTTTTAATTTTTAATTTTTAATTTTTAATTTTTAATTTTTAATTTTTAATTTTTAATTTTTAATTTTTAATTTTTAATTTTTAATTTTTAATTTTTAAATTTTAATTCTTAATTTTTAATTTTTAATTTTTAATTTCTAATTTCTAATTTTTAATTTTTAATTTTTAATTTTTAGTTTTTAGTTTTTAATTTTTAATTTTTAATTTTTAATTTTTAATTTTTAATTTTTAATTTTTAATTTTTAATTTTTAATTTTTAATTTTTAATTTTTAATTTTTAATTTTTAATTTTTAATTTTTAATTTTTAATTTTTAATTTTTAATTTTTAATTTTTAATTTTTAATTTTTAATTTTTAATTTTTATTTTTTAATTTTTAATTTTTAATTTTTAATTTTTAATTTTTAATTTTTAATTTTTAATTTTTAATTTTTAATTTTTAATTTTTAATTTTTAATTTTTAATTTTTAATTTTTAATTTTTAATTTTTAATTTTTAATTTTTAATTTTTAATTTTTAATTTTTAATTTTTAATTTTTAATTTTTAATTTTTAATTTTTAATTTTTAATTTTTAATTTTTAATTTTTAATTTTTAATTTTTAATTTTTAATTTTTAATTTTTAATTTTTAATTTTTAGTTTTTAGTTTTTAATTTTTAATTTTTAATTTCTAATTTTTAATTTTTAATTTTTAATTTTTAATTTTTAATTTTTAATTTTTAATTTTTAATTTTTAATTTTTAATTTTTAATTTTTAATTTTTAATTTTTAATTTTTAATTTTTAATTTTTAATTTTTAATTTTTAATTTTTAATTTTTAATTTTTAATTTTTAATTTTTAATTTTAAATTTTAAATTTTTAATTTTTAATTTTGAATTTTGAATTTTTAATTTTTAATTTTTAATTTTTAATTTTTAATTTTTAATTTTTAATTTTTAATTTTTAATTTTTAATTTAAAATTTTTAATTTTTAATTTTTAACTTTTAATTTTTAGTTTTTAATTTTAATTTTTAATTTTTAATTTTTAATTTTTAATTTTTAATTTTTAATTTTTAATTTTTAATTTTTAATTTTTAATTTTTAATTTTTAAGTTTTAATTTTTAATTTTTAATTTTTAATTTTTAATTTTTAATTTTTAATTTTTAATTTTTAATTTTTAATTTTTAATTTTTAATTTTTAATTTTTAATTTTTAATTTTTAATTTTTAATTTTTAATTTTTAATTTTTAATTTTTAATTTTTAATTTTTAATTTTTAATTTTTAATTTTTAATTTTTAATTTTTAATTTTTAATTTTTAATTTTTAATTTTCAATTTATAATTTTAATTTTTAATTTTTAATTTTTAATTTTTAATTTTTAATTTTTAATTTTGAATTTTTAATTTTTAATTTTTAATTTTTAATTTTTAATTTTTAATTTTTAATTTTTAATTTTTAATTTTTAATTTTTAATTTTTAATTTTTAATTTTTAATTTTTAATTTTTAATTTTTAATTTTTAATTTTTAATTTTTAATTATTAATTTTTAATTTTTAATTTTTAATTTTTAATTTTTAATTTTTAATTTTTAATTTTTAAGTTTTAATTTTTAATTTTTAATTTTTAATTTTTAATTTTTAATTTTTAATCCTTATTTCTAATTTTTAATTTTTAATTTTTAATTTTTTATTTTTAATTTTTAATTTTTAATTTTTAATTTTTAATTTTTAATTTTTAATTTTAGATTTTTAATTTTTAGTTTTTAATTTTTAATTTTTAATTTTTAATTTTTAATTTTTAATTTTTAATTTTTAATTTTTAGTTTTTAGTTTTTAATTTTTAATTTTTAATTTTTAATTTTTAATTTTTAGTTTTTAAATTTTTATTTTTAATTTTTAATTTTTAATTTTAATTTTTATTTTTTAATTTTTAATTTTTAATTTTTAATTTTTAATTTTTAATTTTTAATTTTAATTTTTAGTTTTTAATTTTTAATTTTTAATTTTTAATTTTTAATTTTTAGTTTTTAATTTTTAATTTTTAATTTTTAATTTTTAATTTTTAATTTTTAATTTTTAATTTTTAATTTTTAATTTTTAATTTTTAATTTTTAATTTTTAATTTTTAATTTTTAATTTTTAATTTTTAATTTTTAATTTTTAATTTTTAATTTTTAATTTTTAATTTTTAATTTTTAATTTTTAATTTTTAATTTTTAATTTTTAATTTTTAATTTTTAATTTTTAATTTTTAATTTTTAATTTTTAATTTGTAGTTTTTAGTTTTTAATTTTTAATTTTTAATTTTTAATTTTTAAGTTTTAATTTTTAATTTTTAATTTTTAATTTTTAATTTTTAATTTTTAATTTTAAATTTTTAATTTTAAATTTTTGATTTTTAATTTTTAATTTTTAATTTTTAATTTTTAACTTTTAATTTTTATTTTTAATTTTTAATTTGTAATTTTTAATTTTTAATTTTTAATTTTTAATTTTTAATTTTTAATTTTTAATTTTTAATTTTTAATTTTTAATTTTTAATTTTTAATTTTTAATTTTTAATTTTTAATTTTTAATTTTTAATTTTTAATTTTTAATTTTTAATTTTTAATTTTTAATTTTTAATTTTTAATTTTTAATTTTTAATTTTTAATTTTTAATTTTTAATTTTTAATTTTTAATTTTTAATTTTTAATTTTTAATTTTTAATTTTTAATTTTTAATTTTTAATTTTTAATTTTTAATTGTTAATTTTTAATTTTTAATTTTTAATTTTTAATTTTTACTTTTTAATTTTTAATTTTTAATTTTTAATTTTTAATTTTTAATTTTTAATTTTTAATTTTTAACTTTTAATTTTTAATTTTTAATTTTTAATTTTTAATTTTTAATTTTTAATTTTTAATTTTTAAATTTTTAATTTTTAATTTTTAATTTTTAATTTCTAATTTTTAATTTTTAATTTTCAATTTTTAATTTTTAATTTTTAATTTTTAATTTATAATTTTTAATTTTTAATTTTTAGTTTTTAATTTTTAATTTTTAATTTTTAATTTTCAATTTTTAATATTTAATTTATAATTTTTAATTTTTAATCTTTATTTTTAATTTTTAATTTTCAATTTTTAATTTTTAATTTTAATTTTTAATTTTTAATTTTTAATTTTTAATTTATAATTTTTAATTTATAATTTTTAATTTAAATTTTTAATTTTTAATTTTTAATTTTTAATTTTTAATTTTTAATTTTTAATTTTTAATTTTTTATTTTTAATTTTTAATTTTTAATTTTTAATTTTTAATTTTTAATTTTTAATTTTTAATTTTTAATTTTTAATTTTTAATTTTTAATTTTTAATTTTTAATTTTTATTTTTTAATTTTTAATTTTTAATTTTTAATTTTTAATTTTTAATTTTTAATTTTTAATTTTTAATTTTTAATTTTTAGTTTTTAATTTTTAATTTTTAATTTTTAATTTTTAATTTTTAATTTTTAATTTTTAATTTTTAATTTTTAATTTTTAATTTTTAATTTTTAATTTTTAATTTTTAATTTTTAATTTTTAATTTTTAATTTTTAATTTTTAATTTTTAATTTTTAATTTTTAATTTTTAATTTTTAATTTTTAATTTTTAATTTTTAATTTTAAATTTTAAATTTTTAATTTTTAGTTTTTAATTTTTAATTTTAATTTTTAATTTTTAATTTTTAATTTTTATTTTTTAATTTTTAATTTTTAATTTTTAATTTTTAATTTTTAATTTTTAATTTTTAATTTTTAATTTTTAATTTTTAATTTTTAATTTTTAATTTTTAATTTTTAATTTTTAATTTTTAATTTTTAATTTTTAATTTTTAATTTTTAATTTTTAATTTTTAATTTTTAATTTTTAATTTTTAATTTTTAATTTTTAATTTTTAATTTTTAATTTTTTAATTTTTAATTTTTAATTTTTAATTTTTAATTTTTAATTTTTAATTTTTAATTTTTAATTTTTAATTTTAATTTTTAATTTTTAATTTTTAATTTTTAATTTTTAATTTTTAATTTTAATTTTTAATTTTTAATTTTTAATTTTTAATTTTTAATTTTTAATTTTTAATTTTTAATTTTTAATTTTTAATTTTTAATTTTTAATTTTTAATTTTTAATTTTTAATTTTTAATTTTTAATTTTTAATTTTTAATTTTTAATTTTTAATTTTTAATTTTTTAATTTTTAATTTTTAATTTTTAATTTTTAATTTTTAATTTTTAATTTTTAATTTTTAATTTTTAATTTTTAATTTTTAATTTTTAATTTTTAGTTTTTAATTTTTAATTTTTAATTTTAAATTTTTAATTTTTAATTTTTAATTTATAATTTTTAATTTATAATTTTTAATTTAAATTTTTAATTTTTAATTTTTAATTTTTAATTTTTAATTTTTAATTTTTAATTTTTAATTTTTAATTTTTAATTTTTAATTTTTAATTTTTAATTTTTAATTTTTAATTTTTAATTTTTAATTTTTAATTTTTAATTTTTAATTTTAATTTTTAATTTTTAATTTTTAATTTTTAATTTTTAATTTTTAATTTTTAATTTTTAATTTTTAATTTTTAATTTTTAATTTTTAATTTTTAATTTTTAATTTTTAATTTTTAATTTTTAATTTTTAATTTTTAATTTTTAATTTTTAATTTTTAATTTTTAATTTTTAATTTTTAATTTTTAATTTTTAATTTTTAATTTTTAATTTTTAATTTTTAATTTTTAATTTTTAATTTTTAATTTTAAATTTTTAATTTTTAATTTTTAATTTTTAATTTTTAATTTTTAATTTTTAATTTTTAATTTTTAATTTTTAATTTTTAATTTTTAATTTTTAATTTTTAATTTTTAATTTTTAATTTTTAATTTTTAATTTTTAATTTTTAATTTTTAATTTTTAATTTTTAATTTTAATTTTTAATTTTTAATTTTTATTTTTTAATTTTTAATTTTTAATTTTTAAGTTTTAATTTCTAATTTTTAATTTTTAATTTTTAATTTTTAATTTTTAATTTTTAATTTTTAATATTTAATATTTAATTTTTAATTTTTAATTTTTAATTTTTAATTTTAAATTTTAAATTTTTAATTTTTTATTTTTAATTTTTAATTTTTAATTTTTAATTTTTAGTTTTTAATTTTTATTTTTAATTTTTATTTTTTAATTTTTAATTTTTAATTTTTAATTTTTAATTTTTAATTTTTAATTTTTAATTTTTAATTTTTAATTTTTAATTTTTAATTTTTAATTTTTAATTTTTAATTTTTAATTTTTAATTTTTAATTTTTAATTTTTAATTTTTAATTTTTAATTTTTAATTTTTAATTTTTAATTTTTAATTTTTAATTTTTAATTTTTAATTTTAATTTTTAATTTTTAATTTTTAATTTTAAATTTTAATTTTTAATTTTTAATTTTTAATTTTTAATTTTTAATTTTTAATTTTTAATTTTTAATTTTTTAATTTTTAATTTTTAATTTTTAATTTTTAATTTTTAATTTTTAATTTTTAATTTTTAATTTTTAATTTTTAATTTTTAATTTTTAATTTTTAATTTTTAATTTTTAATTTTTAATTTTTAATTTTTAATTTTTAATTTTTAATTTTTAATTTTTAATTTTTAATTTTTAATTTTTAATTTTTAATTTTTAATTTTTAATTTTTAATTTTTAATTTTTAATTTTAATTTTTAATTTTTAATTTTTAATTTTTAATTTTTAATTTTTAATTTTTAATTTTTAATTTTTAATTTTTAGTTTTTAATTTTTAATTTTTAATTTTTAATTTTTAATTTTTAATTTTTAATTTTTAATTTTTGATTTTTAATTTTTAATTTTTAATTTTTAATTTTTAATTTTTAATTTTTAATGTTTAATTTTTAATTTTTAATTTTAAATTTTTAATTTTTAATTTTTAATTTTTAATTTTTAATTTTGAATTTGGAATTTTTAATTTTTAATTTTTAATTTTTAATTTTTAATTTTTAATTTTTAATTTTTAATTTTTAATTTTTAATTTTTAATTTTTAATTTTTAATTTTTAATTTTTAATTTTTAATTTTAATTCTTAATTTTTAATTTTTAATTTTTAATTTTTAATTTTTAATTTATAATTTTTAATTTTTAATTTTTAATTTTAAATTTTAAATTTTTAATTTTTAATTTTTAGTTTTTAGTTTTTTAATTTTTAATTTTTAATTTTAAATTTTTAATTTTTAATTTATAATTTTTAATTTAAATTTTTAATTTTTAATTTTAAATTTTTAATTTTTAATTTTTAATTTTTAATTTTTAATTTTTAATTTTTAATTTTTAATTTTTAATTTTTAATTTTTAATTTTTAATTTTT
>OY821518.1:165656274-165667264 GCA_963682025.1 Cordilura impudica | reverse complement strand
TCTAATTTGTAATTTTTAATTTTTAATTTTTAATTTTTAATTTTAATTTTTAATTTTTAATTTTAATTTTTAATTTTTATTTTTTAATTTTTAATTTCTAATTTTCAATTTTTAATTTTTAATTTTTATTTTTTAATTTTTAATTTTTAATTTCTAATTTGTAATTTTTAATTTTTAATTTCTAATTATTAATTTTTAATTTTTAATTTTTAATTTTTAATTTTTAGTTTTTAATTTTTAATTTTTATTTTTAATTTTTAATTTTTAATTTTTAATTTTTAATTTTCACTTTTTATTTTTTAATTTTTAGTTTTTAATTTTTAATTTTTAATTTTTAATTTTTAATTTTTAATTTTTATTTTTTAATTTTTAATTTTTAATTTTTAATTTTTAATTTTTAATTTTTAATTTTTAATTTTTAATTTTTAATTTTTAATTTTTAATTTTTAAATTTTAATTTTTAATTTTTAATTTTTAATTTTTAATTTTTAATTTTTAATTTTTAATTTTTAATTTTTAATTTTTAATTTTTAATTTCTAATTTTTAATTTTTAATTTTTAATTTTTAATTTTTAATTTTTAATTTTTAATTTTTAATTTTTAATTTTTAATTTTTAATTTTTAATTTTTAATTTTTAATTTTTAATTTTTAATTTTTAATTTTTAATTTTTAATTTTTAATTTTTAATTTTTAATTTTTAATTTTTAATTTTTAATTTTTAATTTTTAATTTTTAATTTTTAATTTTTAATTTTTAATTTTTAATTTTTAATTTTTAATTTTTAATTTTTAATTTTTAATTTTTAATTTTTAATTTTTAATTTTTAATTTTTAATTTTTAATTTTTAATTTTTAATTTTTAATTTTTAATTTTTAATTTTTAATTTTTAATTTTTAATTTTTAATTTTTAATTTTTAATTTTTAATTTTTAATTTTTAATTTTTAATTTTTAATTTGTAATTTTTAATTTTTAATTTTTTATTTTTAATTTTTAATTTTTAATTTTTAATTTTTAATTTTAAATTTTTAATTTTTAATTTTTAATTTTTAATTTTAATTTTTAATTTTTAATTTTTAATTTTTAATTTTTAATTTTTAATTTTTAATTTTTAATTTTTAATTTTTAATTTTTAATTTTTAATTTTTAATTTTTAATTTTTATTTTTTAATTTTTATTTTTAATTTTTAATTTTTAATTTTTAATTTTTAATTTTTAATTTCTAATTTTTAATTTTAATTTTTAATTTTTAATTTTTAATTTTTAATTTTTAATTTTTAATTTTTAATTTTTAATTTTTAATTTTTAATTTTTAATTTTTAATTTTTAATTTTTAATTTTTAATTTTTAATTTTTAATTTTTAATTTTTAATTTTTAATTTTTAATTTTTAATTTTTAATTTTTAATTTTTAATTTTTAATTTTTAATTTTTAATTTTTAATTTTTAATTTTTAATTTTTAATTTTTAATTTTTAATTTTTAATTTTTAATTTTTAATTTTTAATTTTTAATTTTTAATTTTTAATTTTTAATTTTTAATTTTTAATTTTTAATTTTTAATTTTTAATTTTTAATTTTTAATTTTTAATTTTTAATTTTTAATTTTTAATTTTTAATTTTTAATTTTTAATTTTTAATTTTTAATTTTTAATTTTTAATTTTTAATTTTTAATTTTTAATTTTTAATTTTTAATTTTTAATTTTTAATTTTTAATTTTTAATTTTTAATTTTTAATTTTTAATTTTTAATTTTTAATTTTTAATTTTTAATTTTTAATTTTTAATTTTTAATTTTTAATTTTTAATTTTTAATTTTTAATTTTTAATTTTTAATTTTTAATTTTTAATTTTTAATTTTTAATTTTTAATTTTTAATTTTTAATTTTTAATTTTTAATTTTTAATTTTTAATTTTTAATTTTTAATTTTTAATTTTTAATTTTTAATTTTTAATTTTTAATTTTTAATTTTTAATTTTTAATTTTTAATTTTTAATTTTTAATTTTTAATTTTTAATTTTTAATTTTTAATTTTTAATTTTTAATTTTTAATTTTTAATTTTTAATTTTTAATTTTTAATTTTTAATTTTTAATTTTTAATTTTTAATTTTTAATTTTTAATTTTTAATTTTTAATTTTTAATTTTTAATTTTTAATTTTTAATTTTTAATTTTTAATTTTTAATTTTTAATTTTTAATTTTTAATTTTTAATTTTTAATTTTTAATTTTTAATTTTTAATTTTTAATTTTTAATTTTTAATTTTTAATTTTTAATTTTTAATTTTTAATTTTTAATTTTTAATTTTTAATTTTTAATTTTTAATTTTTAATTTTTAATTTTTAATTTTTAATTTTTAATTTTTAATTTTTAATTTTTAATTTTTAATTTTTAATTTTTAATTTTTAATTTTTAATTTTTAATTTTTAATTTTTAATTTTTAATTTTTAATTTTTAATTTTTAATTTTTAATTTTTAATTTTTAATTTTTAATTTTTAATTTTTAATTTTTAATTTTTAATTTTTAATTTTTAATTTTTAATTTTTAATTTTTAATTTTTAATTTTTAATTTTTAATTTTTAATTTTTAATTTTTAATTTTTAATTTTTAATTTTTAATTTTTAATTTTTAATTTTTAATTTTTAATTTTTAATTTTTAATTTTTAATTTTTAATTTTTAATTTTTAATTTTTAATTTTTAATTTTTAATTTTTAATTTTTAATTTTTAATTTTTAATTTTTAATTTTTAATTTTTAATTTTTAATTTTTAATTTTTAATTTTTAATTTTTAATTTTTAATTTTTAATTTTTAATTTTTAATTTTTAATTTTTAATTTTTAATTTTTAATTTTTAATTTTTAATTTTTAATTTTTAATTTTTAATTTTTAATTTTTAATTTTTAATTTTTAATTTTTAATTTTTAATTTTTAATTTTTAATTTTTAAGTTTTAATTTTTAATTTTTAATTTTTAATTTTTAATTTTTAATTTTTAATATTTAATTTTTAATTTTTAATTTTTAATTTGTAATTTTTAATTTTTAATTTTTAATTTTTAATTTTTAATTTTTAATTTTTAATTTTTAAATTTAAATTTTTAATTTTTAAATTTTAATTTTTAATTTTTAATTTTTAATTTTTAATTTTTAATTTTTAATTTTCAATTTTTAATTTTTAATTTTTAATTTTTAATTTTTAATTTTTAATTTTTAATTTTTAATTTTTAATTTTTAATTTTTAATTTTTAATTTTTAATTTTTAATTTTTAATTTTTAATTTTTAATTTTTAATTTTTAATTTTTAATTTTTAATTTTTAATTTTTAATTTTTAATTTTTAATTTTTAATTTTTAATTTTTAATTTTTAATTTTTAATTTTTAATTTTTAATTTTTAATTTTTAATTTTTAATTTTTAATTTTTAATTTTTAATTTTTAATTTTTAATTTTTAATTTTTAATTTTTAATTTTTAATTTTTAATTTTTAATTTTTAATTTTTAATTTTTAATTTTTAATTTTTAATTTTTAATTTTTAATTTTTAATTTTTAATTTTTAATTTTTAATTTTTAATTTTTAATTTTTAATTTTTAATTTTTAATTTTTAATTTTTAATTTTTAATTTTTAATTTTTAATTTTTAATTTTTAATTTTTAATTTTTAATTTTTAATTTTTAATTTTTAATTTTTAATTTTTAATTTTTAATTTTTAATTTTTAATTTTTAATTTTTAATTTTTAATTTTTAATTTTTAATTTTTAATTTTTAATTTTTAATTTTTAATTTTTAATTTTTAATTTTTAATTTTTAATTTTTAATTTTTAATTTTTAATTTTTAATTTTTAATTTTTAATTTTTAATTTTTAATTTTTAATTTTTAATTTTTAATTTTTCATTTTTAATTTTTAATTTTTAATTTTTAATTTTTAATTTTTAATTTTTAATTTTTAATTTTTAATTTTTAATTTTTAATTTTTAATTTTTAATTTTTAATTTTTAATTTTTAATTTTTAATTTTTAATTTTTAATTTTTAATTTTTAATTTTTAATTTTTAATTTTTAATTTTTAATTTTTAATTTTTAATTTTTAATATTTAATTTTTAATTTTTAATTTTTAATTTTTAAATTTTAATTTTTAGTTTTTAATTTTTAATTTTTAATTTTTAATTTTTAATTTTTAATTTTTAATTTTTAATTTTTAATTTTTAATTTTTAATTTTTAATTTTTAATTTTTAATTTTTAATTTTTAATTTTTAATTTTTAATTTTTAATTTTTAATTTTTAATTTTTAATTTTTAATTTTTAATTTTTAATTTTTAATTTTTAATTTTTAATTTTTAATTTTTAATTTTTAATTTTTAATTTTTAATTTTTAATTTTTAATTTTTAATTTTTAATTTTTAATTTTTAATTTTTAATTTTTAATTTTTAATTTTTAATTTTTAATTTTTAATTTTTAATTTTTAATTTTCAATTTTTAATTTTTAATTTTTAATTTTTAATTTTTAATTTTTAAGTTTTAATTTTTAATTTTTAATTTTTAATTTTTAATTTTTAATTTTTAATTTTTAATTTTTAATTTTTAATTTTTAATTTTTAATTTTTACTTTTTACTTTTTACTTTTTAATTTTTAATTTTTAATTTTTAATTTTTAATTTTTAATTTTTAATTTTTAATTTTTAATTTTTTATTTTTAATTTTTAGTTTTAATTTTTAATTTTTAATTTTGAATTTTTAATTTTAGTTTTTAATTTTTAATTTTTATTTTTTATTTTTTAATTTTTACTTTTAAATTTTTAATTTTTAATTCCTTTTTTTTAATTTTTAGTTTTAATTTTTAATTTTTAATTTTTAATTTTTAATTTTTAATTTTTAATTTTTAATTTTAATTTTTAATTTTTAATTTTTAATTTTTAATTTTTAATTTTTAATTTTTAATTTTTAATTTTTAATTTTTAATTTTTAAATTTGATTTTTAATTTTTAATTTTTATTTTTTAATTTTTAATTTTTAATTTTTAATTTTTAATTTTTAATTTTTAATTTTTAATTTTTAATTTTAGTTTTTAATTTTTAATTTTTATTTTTTAATTTTTAATTTTAAATTTTTAATTTTTAATTTTTAATTTTTAATTTTTAATTTTTAATTTTTAATTTTTAATTTTTAATTTTTAATTTTTAATTTTTAATTTTTAATTTTAATTTTTAATTTTTATTTTTTTATTTTTATTTTTTAATTTTTAATTTCTAATTTTTAATTTTTAATTTTTAACATTTATTTTTTAATTTTTAATTATTAATTTCTAATTTTTAATTTTTAATTTTTAATTTTTACTTTTTAATTTTTAATTTTTAATTTTTTATTTTTAAGTTTTAGTTTTTATTTTTAATTTTTAATGTTTAATTTTTAATTTTAAATTTTTAATTTTTAATTTTTAATTTTTAATTTTTAATTTTTAATTTTTAATTTTTAATTTTTAATTTTTAATTTTTATTTTTTAACTTTTAATTTTTAATTTGTAATTTTTAATTTTTAATTTTTAATATTTAATATTTAATTTTTAATTTCTAATTTTTAATTTTTAATTTTTAATTTTTAATTTTTAATTTCTAATTTTTATTTTTAAATTTTAATTTTTAATTTTCAATTTTTATTTTTTAATTTTTAATTTTTAATTTTTAATTTTTAATTTTTAATTTTTATTTTTTAATTTTTAATTTTTCATTTTTAATTTTTAATTTTTAATTTTTAATTTTTAATTTTTAATTTTTAATTTTTAATTTTTAATTTTTAATTTTTAATTTTTAATTTTTAATTTTTAATTTTTAATTTTTAATTTTTAATTTTTAATTTTTAATTTTTAATTTTTAATTTCTAATTTTTAATTTTTAATTTTTAATTTTTAATTTTTAATTTTTAATTTTTACTTTTTAATTTTTAATTTTTAATTTTTAATTTTTAATTTTTAATTTTTAATTTTTAATTTTTAATTTTTAATTTTTAATTTTTAATTTTTAATTTTTAATTTTTAATTTTTAATTTTTAATTTTTAATTTTTAATTTTTAATTTTTAATTTTTAATTTTTAATTTTTAATTTTTAATTTTTAATTTTTAATTTTTAATTTTTAATTTTTAATTTTTAATTTTTAATTTTTAATTTTTAATTTTTAATTTTTAATTTTTAATTTTTAAATTTTAATTTTTAATTTTTAATTTTTAATTTTTAATTTTTAATTTTTAATTTTTAATTTTTAATTTTTAATTTTTAATTTTTAATTTTTAATTTTTAATTTTTAATTTTTAATTTTTTATTTTTAATTTTTAATTTTTAATTTTTTATTTTTAATTTTTAATTTTTAATTTTTAATTTTTAATTTTTAATTTTTAATTTTTAATTTTTAATTTTTAATTTTTAATTTTTAATTTTTAATTTTTAATTTTTAATTTTTAATTTTTAATTTTTAATTTTTAATTTTTAATTTTTAATTTTTAATTTTTAATTTTTAATTTTTAATTTTTAATTTTTAATTTTTAATTTTTAATTTTTAATTTTTAATTTTTAATTTTTAATTTTTAATTTTTAATTTTTAATTTTTAATTTTTAATTTTTAATTTTTAATTTTTAATTTTTAATTTTTAATTTTTAATTTTTAATTTTTAATTTTTAATTTTTAATTTTTAATTTTTAATTTTTAATTTTTAATTTTTAATTTTTAATTTTTAATTTTTAATTTTTAATTTTTAATTTTTAATTTTTAATTTTTAATTTTTAATTTTTAATTTTTAATTTTTAATTTTTAATTTTTAATTTTTAATTTTTAATTTTTAATTTTTAATTTTTAATTTTTAATTTTTAATTTTTAATTTTTAATTTTTAATTTTTAATTTTTAATTTTTAATTTTTAATTTTTAATTTTTAATTTTTAATTTTTAATTTTTAATTTTTAATTTTTAATTTTTAATTTTTAATTTTTAATTTTTAATTTTTAATTTTTAATTTTTAATTTTTAATTTTTAATTTTTAATTTTTAATTTTTAATTTTTAATTTTTAATTTTTAATTTTTAATTTTTAATTTTTAATTTTTAATTTTTAATATTTAATTTTTAATTTTTAATTTTTAATTTTTAAATTTTAATTTTTAATTTTTAATTTTTAATTTTTAATTTTTAATTTTTAATTTTTAATTTTTAATTTTTAATTTTTAATTTTTAATATTTAATTTTTAATTTTTAATTTTTAATTTTTAATTTTTCATTTTAATTTTTAATTTTTAATTATTAATTATTAATTATTAATTATTAATTATTAATTATTAATTATTAATTTGTAATTTTTAATTTTTAATTTTTAATTTTTAATTTTTAATTTTTAATTTTTAATTTTTAATTTTTAATTATTAATTTTTAATGTTTAATTTTTAATTTTTAATATTTAATTTTTAATTTTTCATTTTTAATTTTTAATTTTTAATTTTTAATTTTTTATTTTTGCTTTTAATTTTTAATTTTTAATTTTTAGTTTCTAATTTTAATTTTTAATTTTTAGTTTTTCATTTTTAATTTTTAATTTTTAATTTTTAATTTTTAATTTTTAATTTTTAATTTTTAATTTTTAATTTTTAATTTTTAATTTTTAATTTTTAATTTTTAATTTTTAATTTTTAATTTTTAATTTTTAATTTTTAATTTTTAATTTTTAATTTTTAATTTTTAATTTTTAATTTTAATTTTTAATTTTTAATTTTTAATTTTTAATTTTTAATTTTTAATTTTTAATTTTTAATTTTTAATTTTTAATTTTTAATTTTTAATTTTTAATTTTTAATTTTTAATTTTTAATTTTTAATTTTTAATTTTTAATTTTTAATTTTTAATTTTTAATTTTTAATTTTTAATTTTTAATTTTTAACATTTAATTTTTAATTTTTAATTTTTAATTTTTAATTGTTAATTTTTAATTTTTAAATTTTAATTTTTAGTTTTTAATTTTTAATTTTTAATTTTTAATTTTTAATTTTTAATTTTTAATTTTTAATTTTTAATTTTCAATTTTTAATTATTAATTTTTAATTTTTAATTTTTAATTTTTAATTTTTAATTTTTAATTTTTAATTTTTAATTTTTAATTTTTAATTTTTAATTTTTAATTTTTAATTTTTAATTTTTAATTTTTAATTTTTAATTTTTAATTTTTAATTTTTAATTTTTAATTTTTAATTTTTAATTTTTAATTTTTAATTTTTAATTTTTAATTTTTAATTTTTAATTTTTAATTTTTAATTTTTAATTTTTAATTTTTAATTTTTAATTTTTAATTTTTAATTTTTAATTTTTAATTTTTAATTTTTAATTTTTAATTTTTAATTTTTAATTTTTAATTTTTAATTTTTAATTTTTAATTTTTAATTTTTAATTTTTAATTTTTAATTTTTAATTTTTAATTTTTAATTATTAATTATTAATTATTAATTTGTAATTTTTAATTTTTAATTTTTAATTTTTAATTTTTAATTTTTAATTTTTAATTTTTAATTTTTAATTTTTTAATTTTTAATTTTTAATTTTTAATTTTTAATTTTTAATTTTTAATTTTTAATTTTTAATTTTTAATTTTTAATTTTTAATTTTTAATTTTTAATTTTTAATTTTTAATTTTTAATTTTTAATTTTAATTTTTAATTTTTAATTTTTAATTTTTAATTTTAATTTTTAATTTTTAATTTTTAATTTTTAATTTTTAATTTTTAATTTTTAATTTTTAATTTTTAATTTTTAATTTTTAATTTTTAATTTTTAATTTTTAATTTTTAATTTTTAATTTTTAATTTTAATTTTTAATTTTTAATTTTTAATTTTTAATTTTTAATTTTTAATTTTAATTTTAATTTTTAATATTTAATTTTTAATTTTTAATTTTTAATTTTTAAATTTTAATTTTTAATTTTTAATTTTTAATTTTTAATTTTTAATTTTTAATATTTAATTTTTAATTTTAATTTTTAATTTTTAATTTTTCATTTTTAATTTTTAATTTTTAATTTTTAATTATTAATTATTAATTATTAATTATTAATTATTAATTATTAATTATTAATTTGTAATTTTTAATTTTTAATTTTTAATTTTTAATTTTTAATTTTTAATTTTTAATTTTTAATTTTTAATTTTTAATTTTTAATTTTTAATTTTTAATTTTTAATTTTTAATTATTAATTTTTAATGTTTAATTTTTAATTTTTAATATTTAATTTTTAATTTTTCATTTTTAATTTTTAATTTTTAATTTTTAATTTTTAATTTTTGCTTTTAATTTTTAATTTTTAGTTTCTAATTTTAATTTTTAATTTTTAGTTTTTCATTTTTAATTTTTAATTTTTAATTTTTAATTTTTAATTTTTAATTTTTAATTTTTAATTTTTAATTTTTAATTTTTAATTTTTAATTTTTAATTTTTAATTTTTAATTTTTAATTTTTAATTTTTAATTTTTAATTTTTAATTTTTAATTTTTAATTTTTAATTTTTAATTTTTAGTTTTTCATTTTTAATTTTTAATTTTTAATTTTTAATTTTTAATTTTTAATTTTTAATTTTTAATTTTTAATTTTTAATTTTTAATTTTTAATTTTTAATTTTTAATTTTTAATTTTTAATTTTTAATTTTTAATTTTTAATTTTTAATTTTTAATTTTTAATTTTTAATTTTTAATTTTTAATTTTTAATTTTTTAATTTTTAATTTTTAATTTTTAATTTTTAATTTTAATTTTTAATTTTTAATTTTTAATTTTTAATTTTTAATTTTTAATTTTTAATTTTTAATTTTTAATTTTTAATTTTTAATTTTTAATTTTTAATTTTTAATTTTTAATTTTTAATTTTTAATTTTTAATTTTTAATTTTTAATTTTTAACATTTAATTTTTAATTTTTAATTTTTAATTTTTAATTTTTAATTGTTAATTTTTAATTTTTAAATTTTAATTTTTAGTTTTTAATTTTTAATTTTTAATTTTTAATTTTTAATTTTTAATTTTTAATTTTTAATTTTTAATTTTTAATTTTTAATTTTCAATTTTTAATTATTAATTTTTAATTTTTAATTTTTAATTTTTAATTTTTAATTTTTAATTTTTAATTTTTAATTTTTAATTTTTAATTTTTAATTTTTAATTTTTAATTTTTAATTTTTAATTTTTAATTTTTAATTTTTAATTTTTAATTTTTAATTTTTAATTTTTAATTTTTAATTTTTAATTTTTAATTTTTAATTTTTAATTTTTAATTTTTAATTTTTAATTTTTAATTTTTAATTTTTAATTTTTAATTTTTAATTTTTAATTTTTAATTTTTAATTTTTAATTTTTAATTTTTAATTTTTAATTTTTAATTTTTAATTTTTAATTTTTAATTTTTAATTTTTAATTTTTAATTATTAATTATTAATTATTAATTTGTAATTTTTAATTTTTAATTTTTAATTTTTAATTTTTAATTTTTAATTTTTAATTTTTAATTTTTAATTTTTAATTTTTAATTTTTAATTTTTAATTTTTAATTTTTAATTTTTAATTTTTAATTTTTAATTTTTAATTTTTAATTTTTAATTTTTAATTTTTAATTTTTAATTTTTAATTTTTAATTTTTAATTTTTAATTTTTAATTTTTAATTTTTAATTTTTAATTTTTAATTTTTAATTTTTAATTTTTAATTTTTAATTTTTAATTTTTAATTTTTAATTTTTAATTTTTAATTTTTAATTTTTAATTTTTAATTTTTAATTTTTAATTTTTAATTTTTAATTTTTAATTTTTAATTTTTAATTTTTAATTTTTAATTTTTAATTTTTAATTTTTAATTTTTAATTTTTAATTTTAATTTTTAATTTTTAATTTTTAATTTTTAATTTTTAATTTTTAATTTTTAATTTTTAATTTTTAATTTTCAATTTTTAATTATTAATTTTTAATTTTTAATTTTTAATTTTTAAT
>OY821518.1:165493774-165653774 GCA_963682025.1 Cordilura impudica | reverse complement strand
TTTTAATTTTTAATTTTTAATTTTTAATTTTTAATTTTTAATTTTTAATTTTTAATTTTTAATTTTTAATTTTTAATTTTCAATTTTCAATTTTTAATTTTTAATTTTTAATTATTAATTTTTAATTTTTAATTTTTAATTTTTAATTTTTAATATTTAATTTTTAATTTTTCATTTTTAATTTTTAATTTTTAATTTTTAATTTTTAATTTTTAATTTTTAATTTTTAATTTTTAATTTTTACTTTTAATTTTTAATTTTTAGTTTCTAATTTTAATTTTTAATTTTTAGTTTTTCATTTTTAATTTTTAATTTTTAATTTTTAATTTTTAATTTTTAATTTTTAATTTTTAATTTTTAATTTTTAATTTTTAATTTTTAATTTTTAATTTTTAATTTTTAATTTTTAATTTTTAATTTTTAATTTTTAATTTTTAATTTTTAATTTTTAATTTTTAATTTTTAATTTTTAATTTTTAATTTTTAATTTTTAATTTTTAATTTTTAATTTTTAATTTTTAATTTTTAATTTTTAATTTTTAATTTTTAATTTTTAATTTTTAATTTTTAATTTTTAATTTTTAATTTTTAATTTTTAATTTTTAATTTTTAATTTTTAATTTTTAATTTTTAATTTTTAATTTTTAATTTTTAATTTTTAATTTTTAATTTTTAATTTTTAATTTTTAATTATTAATTATTAATTATTAATTTGTAATTTTTAATTTTTAATTTTTTATTTTTACTTTTTAATTTTTAATATTTAATATTTAATTTTAAATTTTTAATTTTTTATTTTTAATTTTTAGTTTTTATTTTTAATTTTTAATTTTTAATTTTTAATTTTTAATTTTTAATTTTTATTTTTAATTTTAATTTTAATTTTAATTTTTATTTTTTTATGTCAAATTTTTAATTTTTAATTTTTGATTTTTAATTTCTAATTTTTAATTTTTAATTTTTAAGCTTTAATTATTAATTTTTAATTTTTATTTTACGTTATTCATTATTAATTTTTCATCTTTCGTTACTCATTTTTCAATCTTAATTTTTCATGTTCCATTTTTCAATTTTCATTTTACACTTTCCATATTCCATTTTTCATATTTCAGTTTCCATTTTCCATTTTAAATTTTTCATTTTTTAATTTTTCATCTATCATTTTTTAATTTTCGTTATTCATTTTCCACTTTCCATTTTTAATTTTTGAATTTTCATTTTCCATTTTTCATTTTCATTTTACATTTTTTCATTTTTAATTTTTCAATTTTCAATATCCATTTTCCATTAGTCATTTTTCATTCTTCAATTTTCATTTTCCATTTCTCATTTTTCAATGTTCATTTTCCATTTTCCATTTCCATTTTCCCCTTTTTCAATTTTCATTTGTCATTTTCCATTTTTCATTTTCCATTTTCCATTTTTCATTTTCCATTTTCCATTTTTCGTATTTCAGATTTCGTTTCCATTTTCCACTTTCCATTTTTCATTTTTCAATTTTCAATTTTCATTTTCCATTTTTCAATTTTCATTTTTCATTTTTCAATTTTCAATTTTCAATTTTCAATTTTCATTTTCCATTTTTCAATTTCATTTTCCATTTTTCATTTTGCATTTTCCATTTTTAAAATTTTTTTTTTTCATTTCCCATTTTTCATTTTCCATTCTCCATTTTTCATATTCTATTTTACAATTTTCATTTTCCATTTTCCGTTTCTCATTTTCCATTTTCCATTCTCAATTTTCTATTTTCCATTTTTCATTTTCCATATTTCATTTTTCAATTTACTTTTTTCATTTTCCATTTTCTATTCTCTATTTTTCATTTTCTATTTTCCGTTTTTCATTTTTCATTTTCATTTTCCATTCTCCTTTTACATTTTCATTTTCCATTGGAAAATTTCCATTATTCGTTTTCATTTTTTCTTTCATATTGGCGATTTTTTTTATTATAACGTGATAACGATAAAAAAATATGTGGCAATACTACTAACATGAGTTATGTTCTGTGTTCTTGGTATTGTTAATACATATGCATATTATTTTTGTGGCATTTTTTTATGTTGTTGTACAATTATTATGTTCAACCACTAAACTGTTACAACAAACACACTGGGTTTTATGTTTTTACAATCACAATGATGCTCGATGTAGCCCGTTTTCAATACCAACCTGCTCGGAATTATGGCAAATGATATTATTGTAACCTTATCCAGTTAGATGGCTTTTTTTGTGAATGAGCGTGATTTCAACAGAAAGACGGACAGACGGACATCGCTATATCGACTCGAGCTGTGATAAGGATCAAGAATATATATACTTTATGGGGTCGGATATTAGTTTTTCGATGCGTTACAAACGGAAAGACAAACCTATATATACCCTCTGCCACTGACGTGTGGAGGGTATAAAAATAATAAATAAAAATTTAAATACTTGATATTAAATTTGAATCAGTTTGCAGATTGATTCATTAATTCTGTTGTCACAAGCAATAACCGCCTAACTCGAAAATCATGCTTTTGAGAAAAATAGCTTTTTATATAAATGTAATGTTGCCTCATTACGACTTAGGTCAGAATATTTGTATTAATATCTTTTTAAAAAGCCGTGTTAGAGAAATGGGGATTTCACGTAAATATAAAGATTTTTTTAGTACAATATGACAGTATACATAACTTTAATCGGCGAAAATCAGTCTTTCGAGAAAAATAACTGTTTATAAAAATGTAATGGGGCTTTATTACGACTTAGGTCAGTATGTTTTCATTAATAATTTTTTAACAAAAAGTGTTAGAGAAATGGGGATTTCACGTAAATATAAAGCGTTTTTAGTAGAATATGACAGCATACATAACTCAAATCGTTCTTAAGTCGACTTAGGCGGTTATCGCTTATGACCACAGAATTTATCTCTTTAGAATCCAAAGGCACACCAATTTTTTCCAAAAAACAAAAAAGCGACTGACATGTTTAAAAAAATTTTTTTAAATTATTTTTTCCCCAAATGTTAGTTTTTAATGCAATGATAATAATTTGTAAAAAAAAATATTTTTTTTTTAAATACGGCTTCCCTGAATTAATCCTCATTTTGACTATCATTCAACAAACTGTGCGCCGGCCATATCTATATTTTCCTTTTTTTATAAATCAGAAAACACATCATTACAATTGTAAATTAAAACAAAGTGATACAATAAATCTTTATTTAAAAGTTAAATAATTTATATTTTTATTTTGTTATGAAACCGGCCAAAAAAGTCTAAACATTATTTTTACCATTATCATTGCCAAGAAAATTATAATTGATGTTGAAGTTCTTTAAAAGTAGTTTATTAAAATTTTAAAACATATCCCATATTTCAATATAATTATGATAATTCTTTTTATTTGTAATTGAAAAAAAAACGTATTTTTGCTTTATTTCCTTATAAAGTCGCCGCGGTTTCATTTATTACTGAGAGGTCTGGTCTTGGTATTGCTGGTAGTCTATCAGTTCTATTTTTATTCAAACCTTTTATTGGTTATGACCAATATTCAATATCTCCGGTTTTTTAATCCTTAATAATCTTGCCCAAATTTCTTCTGCCTTTTGTAAGTTTTCCCAAAGCTATTTTTTTTATTCTTCAATGGTGCAATATGTTCTTCATTCAAAATATAGAATTTTCATTTATCTATTTATTTTCTTTTGTCCATAAACTTTTCCAATTTGGGCAATGTAATCTCATCAAACATTACAATAATTTAAGACTACAACTGACGTTATTGTCCTGGTTAGAGTTGGCACTGGCAGAATCGAATGCACAGGCCATTATACACAAAATTCTCAATGGATTCATTTTTAGTTTCCCCTTACAATCGTTATTAACATTGCTTTGCGTGGAATTTTTCTTCCATTGCCTAGTATAAAATTTAACAATTCAAAAATAAAATTAAATTAGCAGGACATAAAAATAATATCAACATTAATTATTACTATACATCTATTTTTTTATTAACCAAAATCTCATTCTCATCAATAGCATTCCATCTACCATTAACATATTCAACATTTTGCTTTATAGATTTATCTTTGACTATTCTTCCAATATATGGTTTATACAGGGTGCGGCTAAAGTTACTATATGATGTAAAACAATTGTAACTGCTTTGCTTGCGAGTATTTAACTTTTTCTTTTTTCCTATTTCAGAAATTAAACTTGGGAGAATATTTAAAAATGGAACGCTATACAATTGCGCAAAGAACTAAGATTGTTTTTCTATTCATTGAAAATCATCGTTCGATAATTAATACTCAACGTGCATACAGAAGATTTTATGGTGTAAGAACTGTTCCAACGGGTCCAACCATTCGTTCGTTGGTGAATAATTTTGCTGAATATGGGACTGTTCAAGACGTACGGGCAGACCTCGAACTGTCAGATCGGCCGAAAATATTGATGCTGTGCGACAGAGCGTCGAAGAAAATCCGCAGACATCAACGAGAAGACGATCTTCCCAGTTGCAGCTTTCTGACCGCACTCTTCGGCGAATTTTAAAACAGGATTTGCACCTCTTCCCTTACAAAATCCAAGTAGTCCAAAAACTAAATACTGAGGACTTCGTATTGCGCTTGGAATATGCTAGAGCAGTTTTAAATCTCGTTGATCAAAAAGAAAATTTTTTGTCAAATTTAATTATGACCGACGAAGCGCATTTTCACTTGAACGGTTTCGTAAATAAACAAAACAACAGATTTTGGGGACAAAGACAAAGTTTATGTGAATAAGCCCCAAACCTTGCAGCAACTAAAGGACAACATTCAAGAAGAAATTGATCGTATACCACAAGAAACACTCAACAAAGTTATGGAAAATGCCATAAAAAGAGCACATTTTTGCGTTAGAGAAAACGGTTTTCATTTAACTGATATTATTTTTCATAATTAATGTAAAAAAAATAACATAAAATAAAATTTCTTTTTATCATAAATTTTTTTGTTTTTTTCATTCCATTCAATAGTTATTTAAAAAACAAATCATATAGTTACTTTAGCCGCACCCTGTATATAATGCAACTATTGCTGCATGTTTATAAATCATTCCATAGCATTGGTCATCATACTATTACATTTCCAAGAAATCAATCTGTATTTAGTACAAGGAACAGCATGAAACTCGTAATTGGTTGGAAATTACAAAGCAAAGGGTAGAACACATGGGTAGTTTGGAATATAATAATATTCCTCAATATTTGCTGTTTCAAAATTTCAATAAAATGTGAGCAAAACTAATGAAGATACAGTGATTCAAACGACCGGCCTCATACGGTATATCGTATATAAATCAGTTTTTAATAAACTTTAAATCGATTTTCTCGCAAATAACATGTTTGAAGTCCGTGGACATCATAACTCAAGATCTACTTGATCACCAGGTAATCACGAAGTTTTTTTCTTTTACCATTTTTTCCCATTTTTAGCAACAAATTCACAGAAATTTTATGGCAAATATCGTGTTTTTCACTTCAAAATGCTGCCAAAAAATAAAACAAAAATAAAAAAACCTCTTCTTTATTACCTCGGAAAACATATCACCTTTTAAACGCATTTCGATTTTTTTATTTAATATGATCCGGTAACGAGTTATGATGTTCACCCAAAACAACTGTTTTTCGACATGGCTCTAGATATTCGCTGTCACGGCCTTATTTATTAAAATTTTTAATTGATATTTCAAATATTATACTATAATGTTTATATGAAACAAATAATCCAACGTTATTCATATCTTAAAAAAAATTATGAAAATAAGCTTTTTTTAGCCTATAAAACCCTACCCCATCCTTAATTAAATTTTGATCACAGGAAATATTTTATTTTTTGTATTTAATTTTTATTCAATTTTATTTCCTACTGTACGTAACTGTAAACAGTATAGAATATGAATTTTTTACATAATTCGTCAACTAGAGTCAATAATCTTCAATAGACGCTGAAGCTCTACTAACTAAATTGTTAACACATAGTTTTTTGGTAAATAAATAAATAAATAAAAAAACAATGGGAAAATGTCCCGTTTTTTCAATATATTTCTTTCTTTCCTCATGGGGAATTCTCCCATTTCTTACTTATTTCTGTTTTTTCATATTCCTTCTTAATAAACGGCTTCACTGGCGCCCACGTTGTACCAACCGTAGGAGTATCTTCCGGCATTGAAGGCATTGTAATTGGTACAAATGTGGATACCACAATAATGCCCTGCGTTTACAAACAAACCTCGCGCAAAGCAATACCATTGTCCTGACTGTAATTAAAGTAAACGAATGTACCTTATTGTTGTGCATAAGCTAGCACCGTTGATCCCAATACTACAATACACATCCACAAAACTCGTCAATTATTCCGCCAGAGGGTGGTGACTCCCTTCCAATACGGTATTTCTCTGTGGATGATATGGGGTCGCATTCAATTTTATAACTCCTAAATGTTTACATGTATCAGAAAGCCCTTTGAAAAAAAAGTACACCGCACTTGACTATAATTTTACGAAAGAAAACTTTTGAAACAGTACTAGCCTCTTCATCCGATATTCCTACACATAACATAAATTTCAAAAATAGTCCTGGAAGTTATATCAAGTTTTTATCGGAAGTAGTCTCAGTAAGGGGTCCTACCATATCCATTTATACCTTCTGGAATGGCCGACTAGGAAGATCTGTAAAGACCAGTGGAATAAATATTTTTCTGAGCTCTTATTGCGTTGATATTTCTCACACTTTTTCGCATAACGTCTAATATCACCATTCATATCTGCCCACGAAATTGTGTCATTATCCTGCTCCTGGTTGCATTAATACCCACATGTCCCCCAAAGGACTATGATGAAAGAAAATTAACACCATTGAAATTTCTTTCGTGTTTCTCAACAGGTATCTCAGATACAGATGTCGTTCCTTTTTCCCGTGAATCTATGTCCCGGTAAAGAATTAACTACGATTTTCGATGTAAACCTGTGATTGAAACCTGTGAATTTTAGGTCTGACCAAGGTAATCTATCATGCAGATATTGAGATCTTAGGTATATTTTTGTAGTTGATTGTTTCCTCGAATTTTGAACGGTTTGCTTCCTATGGACCTGAACAGGGGAAAGAGGTAAAAAAACGAATTTTTTAAGTTTTTTGCGATTTTGATCTTGAAGATGAAGGTTTTTGATTTTATATGTTCAAAATTTTTGTTCTTTATGACAAGAGCTACAACTTTGGCTCAGAAAGTAAAAATTCCGAACGGTTTGCAAGATATGAGCCTGAGAAAATGATCACTTTTTTGCAAAATGACACCGAGGCCCCAAATCTTTGGGAGCCCATAAAAAAGTGCATGACTTGGGGCAAAACTGGGAGACACGGGTCTTTTTTTTTTTGGTCTTTTATCACGTAGTGGTATCCGTATATGGTTATATTTCCATGACTTAAAAAATTACACACAGTGTAATCAACCAATATAGCTACACAAATCAATAAATCTGGAATAATAAATGACTAACATACAAATAAAAAAATTTAAGAAAATGTTTCCAAAAAAGCACCCCACAAGTTAGAGCTATTAATTCGACGCGTTATAAACGCAAAAAGAACTGGCGACATATTATCAGGATTCTAGACCTAATGGGAACTTTCCTTTTAATCCCTGCCAAATACCCTAAATTGTGTTTGTGTGTCGCCATCGTCTTTGACAAATCCACTTCATAATTATAAAAGATGGCGTTATTGATGCTTCGACACACCCTCCACCCAGCAGTTACAGTTGTAGAGCTAGGCAAAACACGTCTCATTATTATTTCTTGTAATGTTTTTGGAGGGACTCCTAACAACTAGGAGGGACTCCAAAAATAATCCTCTCAGGTGTTCCTTTGATACCACTAAACACCCAAACGCCTTCCACTCAATGTCCTCGGTGATATTTTCTCTTACCGAACTTGGACTAGTCAAGCAAGACCAGCAATTATCATTTCCAAGAAAAAAGTTTTCCTTCAAAAAGGCTGCTCTCTGTTGTAAAATCTATTACATAGCAAGCGTGTTGTCGTTTTAAAGCTCATCGGCGACTTACACTTCTTACGCATTCATCATTCAAGTATTTTGTCCCTAATTCTTTCTTTTAAAAATCTTTTATTATGTTTTAAATTTTGACAACATAAAGGTTTTTTGTTTTTGATTTTTATAATTTTTTAAAATTATTATGTCAGATTGTTTGATCTGAAAACTCATATTCATTATCAATATATTTCCTTATTTGGGGTGGGAACAATTGAATTTCAACCACATTAATTTCTATATAAAATTTCTTTATACCAAAATAAAGCATACGGAAATTAACCACTGACTAAATGACGCACTCTGTGTAATGTTGACGGGTTTCTTTATCTACGATAAGAGAGAGAAATTATATTTTCAATAAATTATTTTATTTTTATTTACACAAAAAACTTTTTCAGAGCTTTCATGGCTGCAAAATTGCTGAATTTCGTTGGTTTGAATCCTAGCGGTGTCATAAGTTTACTGATCGGAGACACTGTTTTTTTAAGGAAATTCAAATTGGTTGAAATATCGTTTGTTGAAAGAATAGAAACGCAACAAAACGCGGTCGTAAAGATATTTCATTTGAAGAACGTAAAGATAATACAAAAGTAAAAAATTAAAAGAAATACGAGGTAGTGTTCCTTTGCCTATTTTAACATATGCAACGCAAATGAGTTTGAGACCTTCTGGGCAAACTCAAGTATCAAAAGTGCTCAAAGAAATTACAGCAACAGGGACGACAAGATATCAAAAAAATGTGAAGAAAGTTCCACAGCTGTTGAGTGCAGAAGAAGCTCTTGATGTTTTAGTAGAAGCGAAGTTAACTCGCAGCTAATACAATATAAAGGAAATGCTGCTCCCGATAAATTGCATTCTTACACCAAAATTCAACAATCTAAACAAAAATGTTATCCGAAACGGGATCATTTGCAAGTTTGTGAGACTTCTGCTTACGTTAGCCTGCAAAGTCTTTTAGATCAAACTACTGAACGCCTAGTAGAGTTAAAAGAAACCGAGATTATTTCATTAAATAACGAAGAATTTTCTGAAATAACATTATATACTTAGTGGGAATTTGATGGAAGCTCTGAACATAGCTGGTATAAACAAGCATTTCATGGCTTTGATGCTACTAATTCGCTGTATTCATTGCATCCATTTTACCAATGAAATTAGTTTGTAACGACAAAATAATTTGGCAAAATCCTCGCCCATCTTCCACCAGATGGAAAAGTATGTAATGCTCTAACGGATACAACATCTACACAAAAGTGTTATGTTTGAGGTGAAACACGTAAAGATTTTAATTCAGTCTATAGAATGATTTGTACAGAAGTAAATATAGAATCTTTACAGTTTGGTTTATCTATCCTTTATGGCTGGATACGATTTTTTTAATGTCTTCTTCACTTATCATATAAACTTCCAATAAAAAAATGGCAGGCTAAATCAGATGATGATATGAAAATTGCTTCAGCTACACAATTACGGATTCAGAAAGAGTTTAGAGAGAAAACTGGAATGATCGTTGACCAACCGAAGCCAGGCTTTGGAAGCTCTAATGAAGGCAACACTGCCAGATTTTTTTTTTCAGAAAGCCGTGGTTTCTGTCTAAATTATAAAAGTGTGCAAAGAATTGATAGAACGAATGCATGCGATACTTATTGATGTATCCTGTGGACATGAGATTCAAATTGAAAAGTTTAGAAACTATACTCACAACATGGCCAGACATATCGCTAAGCTCTACCCGTTGTTTATATGCCTCCCACATCACATAAATACTTTATTCGCGGGTCAGAAATAGTATCAAATGCATTACTGCCAATTGGCCAACTATCTGGGGAAGCTCAAAAAGCTCGAAACAAAGATTTTAAAAATTATAGAGAGCATAATGCGCGTAAATGCAGTCGGGAGAAGTCAAATGAAAACATATTTAAAGGTTTCTACTTAGTTCACATCCATTACTTACCTGCAATAGTAAAAGTTATAAAAAAAAATTCATCATATACCATAGATGGCACTAGATTTATTAATTTTGCCAAACACAACAGGTGAAGAAGAGGTTAATGATGATGAATATGAAGATGATGACTATGAAAGTGATGAGATATTGATGAGTATGAAATATGATGCAATGGTGATTACAAGAATGAAAATTTTGTTGATATGAAGCATAACACTGCGGAGCAAAAAAAATGAAAAAAACCTGCGGCATTTATTTTGATAATGGTTTTTGTAAACACTTTTATTAGACATACACAGTATGCATTTACTTTTTTTTGGATTGACTCTGGTTCTCGCGATAAATCGCTATTTAAAAAAAGAAGGAGGCTTCAACACATATTTTAGCATATCTTAAGAATGGTTTGTCCGATTTGGTTAAATAAAACATGAAAATCCACAGATAAATTACCTCCAAGTTATATCTACAGTATTTTTTAATTAGGGCAATAGTTTCGGCAATATTCATAAAGTTTTTCCGAAAAAAACATTTTTTTGATATAAAATTGAAATATTTTTGTTGTTCATAAAAAATCAAAAACATCAAAATTTCGTTTTTTTTAATCTTAGGTTAAAAACATAGATATGATGCAAATAAAACAAGCCATATTTAATTAAAATCGATTAACAAGTTTTGATTTAATTTACAATTTAGTGATGGTATCTCATTTTGATGAAAAATTTCTAAATGAAATTTTGTATGGGATTTCCATCAAGAACAAACATTACTACAGAAAAGTTAACATCATGCCACTAAATGTCAAAATGGTAATCAATGTTACCCAAATTTACTGGATTACTGTAAAATTGTACTTAAAGTTTTAACTTGTAAAATGTATTATTATGATATCTTTCTTCAATTCTGTATAAGACTGATGTGCTGAATACTAGAAAATTATACCAATATGTATTGAAAAAATATTTTTATTAATATCCTTTATAATACGATATAAAAACAAAAAAGATACAGCCTGTTCATCTAATAATTTAAAAAAAATTACAAAAAAACTTTTTCTGTAAGCTCTTTTGTGATGGTTTTGCTCCGGGCAATCCCATATTAAAGTCAAACAGTATTCTGCCAGCATATGACGATCCCATCGACCTTGGTATATTTCTTCCATTATCCTGATTTCCTGGTGGAACCGTTCTCCTTGTTCCTCATTGTAATCGCCAAGATAATACTGGAATCTGTCTAAATGGCTATGCAAAAAATGAAATTTAATGCTCATATTAACTCCTAATGTGCGAAAATTTTGAAGCATTTTAGCAACCAATTCTGCGTAGTCTGGTGCTTTATAATTCCCCAAAAAATGTTTGACTACCAAAACAACGCTTAGCCTTAGGTTGATAGGTTGAAAGTGGCTCCTAAACCAAAGGAAAAGCACACTTAGACTCTGGGTCCATTGTGATACCACGGGACGAATAGGCATTCCCCTCAGTCCCCACCGTAGAACCAGTTTTAGCTCCTGATGAAGCCCCTGATATGTGAAATGTCCACATTTGAGAGATCAGAGAGATCGTGAAGAAACGGCGATCCCAATTATCGAAGTCTCGTTCTGGAGAGCGCCGGGCAATAGCAAAGGAAGTGCTCTATGCTCTCCACCTCCTCCACATCCATGCAGCTATGACAGAAGTCATTTGACGAGACCTTGAGGTGTTCAGCGTGTCTCCCTATGAGGCAGTGCCCAGTGATAACAGCAACTACTATTGAAATCTCCCTACGGGGGAGTGATAGTAGCGCGCTAGTGCGCTTATGATTTAGAGCCGGCCAGATCTGTCTCGTGATCCTGCACGTTGATCCATTAGCCCATCTGTTGTCGGTTATGCCGGCGGTGTGAAGCCGAAGTTCCAGCCTACAAGATTCCAGGGGTATGCCAACACATTCCAAGTCCGCTGGAACCCGTAAGGTGGTGCCCTGTCTTGCCAACTCGTCAGCTTTACAGTTTCCCGGTATATTCCTGTGCCCTGGGACCCAAATGAGTCTGATGTCGGACTGCTTGGGCATCTCATTTAAAGACGTGCGGCAGTTAAGGGTGGTTCTTGTTTTCAGGAACATTGATTCCAAGGATTTTACCGCGGCCTGACTATCAGAGTAGATGTTGACTGCGGTTGTAGACAGAATATTCCGACCCAACCAGTCAGCAACTTCCTTTATTGCCAGTACCTCTGCCTGATAAACACTGCAGTGGTCTGGCAACCTGCGAGCCAGATTTAGTCCAAGCTCCTTTGAATAGACTCCGAAACCAACTTGACCACACAGTTTCGATCCGTCAGTATAGAAATTTATCGAACGCCTGCTACCTGGAACCCCCCTGACCAGGATTCCCTGGTCGGTATCAGAGTTTGGTAGTGTCGTTCGAATACACTCCTCGGAGTGGTGTAATCCACTTCAATGGTAAGTTCCTGTTATTCAGGATCACTCCATGGCCACAATTATGACCACGCCATTGCATTGTGCTTCTTAGTCGAATGGCCGATGAGGCCGCCGACTGCTTTCCTAATATGTCCAACGGTATTAGGTTAAGAGGATGTTCAAGGCATCCGTAGGTGTGGTACGAAGGGCACCAGTAATACACATGGAAGCCATTCTCTGTACCCTTGCAAGAAGGTTGAGGCCTTCTCTAGTGCAGGCCACCAGACGATGACCCCGTAAAGCAGTATTGGGCGAACCACCGCTGTGTAGATCCAGTAAGCAATTTTCGGGCTGAAGCCCCAGCGCTTACCAATGGCCTTTTTGCAGGAGTATAAAGCTATAGTCGCCTTCTTCGCCCTTTCCTCCAAGTTCCGTCTGAAGTTCAGCTTCCTGTCCAGGAATACTCCAAGATACATGGCTCCATCAGAGAAGGCGATATCAGCACCGTAAAGAGAAATAGGGTCGAAGGTAGGTATCTTATATTTCCTCGTGAAAAGAACAAGTTCCGTTTTGGTCGGATTTACCTCCAGACCGCAACTACTTGCCCTGCTAGATAGCATAGTGAGAGCCCTCTGTAGAATGTCTCTAAATGTGGACAGAAACTTCCCATTTACGGCTATGGCCACGACATCAGCATAGGCGACCACGTTGCAGCCTTGTCTCTCCAATGAAAGTAGCATTGAGTTCAGCGCTAAGTTCCATAGAAGTGGTGACAGAACGCCTCCTTGTGGCGTTCCCCTGTTCACGAATCGGGATATTAGAGTCGTTCCCAATTTAGATGTTATCCGCCTGTTGGCAAGCAGATTTCCAATCAGTGAGATGATCATGGGATTCACTCCTAGACTAGATAGTGCCGCTAATATCGAGTCCGGTGTGACATTGTTAAAAGCCCCTTCTATATCCAAAAAGGCTGTCATGGTGTATTCTCCTACCGAGAGCGATTTCTCGATGGTACTCACAAGCTCGTGAAGAGCTGTTTCGGTTGACCTTCCCTTGCTGTAAGCGTGTTGTCGCGTCGACAGCAGTTTAGGATCAATAACTCTTCGTAAGTAAGAATCTATCAAGCGCTCCATTGTCTTCAATAAGAACGATGATAGACTTATTGGTCTGAAGTCTTTTGGGACGGTGTGTGAACTTTTTCCAGCTTTTGGAATGAACACCACTCTCGTCTCCCTTCTCACTTCAAGGGTATATAAGCTAAGTTGATACAGCGAGTGAAAAGCCAACATAGCCAAGGGGAAATGTAGTCCGACACGTGCTGCAATTCAGCTGGAATGATACCGTCAGGTCCTGGAGATTTGTAAGGTCTGAAGCATCCAATCGCCCAGTTCAGTGTTGGTATGTTGACTATCTCCGAAGCAATATCCGTCGTACTAGCGTCTGAGTATCCTGACGCCTGAAGCGACGTAGGGGAGTTGCCCGGAAAATGGGTATCCAGTAGCAGGCTAAGTGATTCCCCACTAGAGGTAGTCCACACCCCCAATGGATCTTTCAGATAACCTAATGTGTGAGGGGTAGAAGCCAGAACCTTTCGCAATCTGGATGCTTCGGAAACATCTTCTATATTATCACAGAATTTTTTTCCAAGAATCACATTTTGCCGTTCTAATCTTCTTCTTGTAGGTCCTAAGCTGCAGCTTGTAGGCCAACCAATCCTCGTCCGCTCTTGAAGACTTTGCCTTGTTAAAGAGTTTCCTGTAGGAGTCTCTGCCCTGTTGCAGCTCGCTAGACCACCATGATGGTTTCTTCTTGCCTTTTGGCCTTGCCGCGGGGCAAGAAGCATCCAAAGATTTGTTAAAAGCCGTCGTAATGTGATCCACTAGACCGTCTATGTCCTCGGAATTACGCGGTTCAGATAAGGGTATTGTCGCCAATAACCCGGCAAAGGTTTTCCTATACTTAACCCAATTTGTCCTCTTCATATTTCTGGGGACACTT
The DNA here is from genome assembly GCA_963682025.1 of Cordilura impudica. Taxonomy (NCBI): domain Eukaryota; kingdom Metazoa; phylum Arthropoda; class Insecta; order Diptera; family Scathophagidae; genus Cordilura; species Cordilura impudica. The sequence continues at coordinate 165,639,367 of OY821518.1, read as the reverse complement.
TCCACTGGGTCTTTTTCTCTAAGCAAAAATTCAATGTATCGATGGTCAGAAAAGGAGTGGTCGTCCAACACCCTCCAACTATTAATTTTGTCAAATAATGTGTCCGATACAAATGTAACGTCAAGAACCTCCCTACGAATGCTAGTTACAAAAGTCGGTTCATTTCCCTTGTTACATATATATAGGTTAGTACTAAATAAAAACTCCAAAAGTAACTCACCTCTTTCGTTCACATTGGTATTTCCCCAGATCGGATGATGTGCATTGACGTCACAGCACAGCACTAATTGGTGTGTAGTCCTTTCGGCTTCCCGGATAAGCTTTGCCACATTGACTGGCGGAATAGGCCCAGGATCACAAAAATAGGCGGAGGAGAGCCAGATTGATATCCCATCTAGCTCCAGGCTGGCCGCTATTACATCCCTGTCACTGAAATTAGATAACTAGAAAATATTAAGGCTGTTCCTCGCCAAAATGCAGGTCCTTGGTGTACCTTTATCTTTAGCGACGAACAGCTTGTAATCAGGCGTCTTCAGTCCGCAAACCCTGCCTCCACAAACCCAGGGCTCTTGGATGAAGACTATGTCTACTTCACCTGTCGTCAGGCGAAGTAGAAGTGCAGCCGTGGCGGCTTTACAGTGATGGAGATTTATTTGTAGGAGCCGCATCATCTGAAGCTGCCTGCACATCCATCTCCCTCACCGTGATTTCGGCCTCGTCCTCCGTGCTATCAAGGAGGTCATCTTCGCCACCAAATAGGCCAGAAGCGTCCCCCAGCAGTTCGGAGTCGGATGTTAAGTAACCTTCCTCCATGGCTGTTTGGGAGCTCTCCTCAGCCTGGACCTCACCTGTGGTCCCCTCCCCAGCAGATTTTTCTACTGGTTTGGCGATTTCCGTGATTGGTCCTTGGTCGCCCTTGTAGACTTTTACTTGGATTTGCCCAAAGCCGTAGGAAACTATGCCGTTTGTCCCGGTTAAATGCGGGAGGGATTCGTCATTGAGTAGTAGTACTACCTGTCTCCGGTTCCCCTCCGCATCACCAAATCTACCAATCTTCCAATTGTGTGTTGGAAGATTGGGATTGCAGACCTTCAGCATCCTTAACACGGATTCAGCATCCCCGGGAGTTGCCGGAATCCAAGCATGCGCTCTAGGTCGGGACGGGATGTCATGCTTTTGCACGACATCCAGTTTTGCTCCCGGCCATAGCTCTCCAAGTTTGCTGACGGCAGCCTTATATACGTCTATTGATCGTTGATCAGCAAAAGCTATCAACTTTGCGCGGCCTTGATACCAGCCTGCATCGCGACAGGTTGGAGGTGGACCTGGCATGTCCTCAAGGACGGTGAAGAACACTTCGGCTAATTTAGCCTCCACATAACTCCACTTGTCCTTGGGGATAGTGCCATCTCCATCTCCCCTGTTAATGATTGCCATTACAAGGTTGTCTTTGACAACCTGGCTAAACGACTTCGGCACAGCATTGCCGGCCACCTTAGTACGTTTAGGTAATGGTTTCTCATCAGGCGAGCGCAACCTTTTAGCCGTCTTCGAAGTGTCCTGATTGCTATTACTGCCAGGAACACTTGTCTTAGCAGAGAGGTCCTGTTCTTCAGTGACCTTCTTAGCCCATGTGAGCGATTCTCTCTGTTTTTCAGACAGCGTCGCTGGATTTAATTTTCCCAACCTTTCGATTATTTTTAGGCACAACCTTCTCTGGTTGTACCTTACCTTAGACGGACGGACTTTGTGACCCCCTGTCTTGGCAGACATAGACCCCTCCTTAGCAGCTGTCCCAAGGTGACCGGATTTGATCGTAGCCACCATGGGTTTGCTACCGGTGCTGAGGATTGAATTCAGACCGACAACGGACCCCAACCCACTTGAGCTTTGACCAGAGGTCGCAGCGGTTTGTACTTGGCCAGACTCCTGGGTTTAGCCTTTGAGCAGCTGCTAGCTGAGCTAGCGGCAGACTGTGAAGCAGAGCCTCGAATTTTGTTTTGTTTATTTTTTTTTATTGCAATTTGCTTCCATTTTTGGTCCCACGAGTTTAGGGGAAAGAATGCCTCTACCTACTCGCTGAGGTGCCCAGGTATCAGCGAGGCTCCGTTAAAATACAGTCGGTAACCCCTGACTGCAAACCGTCCGATGAGCACGGGTCGCGTAACACTCCGGATTATGGGTGAGTAACCTTCGGTCGTGCACCTTCAAGGTTCTAGACATGGCCCAGGTTCAGGAAGAGGTACTGAGACAGTAAAACCCATTCCTTTACCTGCCCCATATAAGGAACCGCAGTGCACTTAAGCCACCGCATCGCGACAAGATTGTTACTCGTGGCGGTAGAAGCTTAGCCTTGCTTCAGTTTCAATTTATGTCATATGTTTTACAAATGCAGTCTGTTTCCATCGAAGATGTCTGCTTTTAATTTTTCAATACTCAGGGCTGGAAATTTTTGACACACATATTTAAAACAGTCACCAGTTATATCAAGGGCTTTGATGAACTGTTTCATTAGCACAAGCTTGATGCGAAGAGGTGGAAGAAGGATATTCTCTCGGCTTTTCAGTGGTTCATGAATCACGTTTGCTCTTCCTACTATACATTCCCTCAAAGGCCAGACCTTTCTAATCCAATGTTGTGTTTTTGCGCGACTATCCCAAAGACATATGAAACAGGGATATTTGGTATATCCACCTTGCTGGCTTAACAAAAAATTCACCATCTTCAAGTCGACGCATACTGACCACTGATGTATTACGTACGAAATCTTTTCTAAAATAATTTTAATATTTTGATATTCGTCCTTTAGTTTGGTAATATGACCGATTGGAGCTGAAGCAAATTTATTTCCATTGTGAAGTAATACACATTTCAGACTTCTTTTTGAGCTATCTATAAAAAGCCTCCAATTGTCAGACTTATATTCGGGAAGGCCCATACAATTTAAGAGTCCAGAAACATTGTAACAAAATACAAACGTATCTTTTTCGGTAAAGTAAGGAAGAAGGTCTTGCTCTCTGGTCCTAAAGGATGTAATGATAACACCAGGTTTAAGACAGTGTTTTTCTTTCAACCTCGAAGCAAGAAGTTCGGCCGATTTTTTTGATAAATTCAAGTCACGAACCAAGTCATTGAGCTCCTCTTGAGAAAATCCCTGTTTTATATAACTACTTTCTTCGAACTCACTTTCACTGCTGGTCGTCTGATTGTCTGACTCCTCTAACATTTCAACATCATCACAGTTTGCAGTAGAAAATACTGGAATTGGCAAATCGTCACTGTGCAATACTGGGGATGTAGCCGATTCCACATCAGGATAAACCCAAGTACGTTTTTTATACCATTTGATAGCTTTTACTATACATCCACTGCACAAAAGTAACAGTCATTTAAGTGATTGAATGAAGACCTTTGCGGCTTCCTTGAATGCATTATTGCAAAGATTCTACACAAGACTTACAGACGATAATGGGCACCCAATATTTATTATTTTGTGCAAGTTTTCTCCCAAAGTATGCTTCGTTGGCTTTTATCACAAACTCCGTGATCTTTTTTCTTAGTTTTTTCAAACAAAATTTGCCACATATATAACAAAAACTGTTGGAGTTCTTAAGGTCTTCTTAAGGAACTCATATTTTTCAAAACAAACGCCCTTTTTGTTAGCAGAGAAAAAACTTGTTTTTTATGCTACAGATAAATTGATTTAAAACTAAAATACAAATCAATGAATATGTGTCTATAAAAGCAGAAACATCCAGTAAATTTGGGTAATATTGAACAAAATTTAATCTAGAATTTTTTATCAAAATGAGATACCGTGACTAAAAAAGCAAAATTGACTAACAATCCCTATGGCGCAGAATTAGTGTGGCTCTGTGTAATTAATAAAAAAAATAATAAATATAAATTCAAATACTTGATATTAAATTTGATATAATATGAAAACATATTTATTTGCTAATTTGTTTTTATACCCTCCACACGTCAGTGGCAGAGGGTACATATTGGTTTGTCATTCCGTTTGTAACGCATCGAAAAACTAATTTCCGACCCCATAAAGTATATATATTCTTGATCCTTATCACAGCTCGAGTCGATATAGCGATGTCCGTCTGTCCGTCTGTCTGTTGAAATCACGCTCATTCACAGAAAAGCCATCTAACTGGATAAGGTTACAAAAATATCATTTGCCATAATTCCCAGCAGGTTGGTATTGAAAATGGGCTACATCGGGCATCATTGTGATTCGATACGAGCAAAAATGTGTAGATATCTCTAAAAAAAACATAAAACTCATTATGTTTGTTGTAACAGTTTAGTGGTTGAACATAATAATTGTAAAACAACATAAAAAAATGCCACAAAAATAAAATGCATATATATTAACAATACCAAGAACACAGAACATAGCTCATGTTAGTAGTATTGCCACATATTTTTTTATTGTTATCACGTTATAATAAAAAAAAATCGCCAATGTGAAAGAAAAAATGAAAACGAAAAATGGAAATTTTCCTATGGAAAATGAAAACGGAAAATGGAGAATGAAAAATAAAAATGAAAAATGGAAAATGAAAAACGGAAAATGGAAAATGTAAAATGGAAAATGAAAAATAGAGAATAGAAAATGAAAAATGGAAAATGAAAAAAGAAAATTGAAAAATGAAATATGGAAAATGAAAAATGGAAAATAGAAAATTGAGAATGGAAAATGGAAAATGAAAAACGGAAAACGGAATACGGAAAATGAAAAATGTAAAATAGAATATGAAAAATGGAAAAAGAAAAATGGAAAATGAAAAAAGAAAATTGAAAAATGGAAAATGCAAAATGAAAAATGGAAAATGAAATTGAAAAATGGAAAATGAAAATTGAAATATGAAAAATTAAAATTGAAAAATGAAAATGAAAATTGAAAAATGAAAAATGGAAAGTGGAAAATGGAAACGAAAACTGAAACATGAAAAATGGAAAAAGGGAAATGAAAATTGAAAAAGGGAAATGGAAATGGAAAATGAAAAATGGAAAATGAAAATTGAAAAATGAAAAATGGAAAGTGGAAAATGAAAACGAAAACTGAAATATGAAAAATGGAAAATGCAGAATAGAATATGAAAAATGGAGAATGGAAAATGGAAAAGAAGAATGGAAAATGAAAAAAGAAAATTGAAAAATTAAAAATGGAAAATGCAAAATGAAAAATGAAATTGAAAAATGGAAAATGAAAAATGAAAAATTAAAATTTAAAAATGAAAATGAAAATTGAAAAATGAAAAATGGAAAGTGGATATGGAAAAATGAAAAATGGGAAATGGAAAATAAAAATTGAGAAATGGAAAATGAAAAATTAAAAATGGAAAATGAAAATTGAACAATGAAAAATGGAAAATGGACAATGAAAATTGAAATATGAAAAACGGAAAATGGAAACTGGAATACGAAAACTGAAAAATTAAAAATGGAAAATGAAAATTGAAAAATGAAAAATGGAAAATTAAAATTGAAAAATGAAAAATTAAAAATGGTAAATGAAAATTTAAAAACGAAAAATGGAAAATTGAAAAATGGAAAATGAAAAATGAAAATGGAAAAATGAAAAATGAAAAATGGCAAATGGAAATTGAAAAATTAAAAATGAAAAATTAAAAATGGAAAATGGACAATGATAATTGAAATATGAAAAAGGGAAAATGAAAAATGGAAAATGGAATACGAAAACTGAAAAATTAAAAATGGAAAATGAAAATTGAAAAATTAAAAATGGAAAATGAAAATTGAAAAATTAAAAATGATAAATGAAAATTTAAAAACGAAAAATGGAAAATTGAAAAATGAAAAATGGCAAATTGAAATTGAAAAATTTAAAAATGAAAAATGGAAAATGAAAATTGAAAAATTAAAAATGGTAAGTGGAAAATGAATAACGAAAATTAAAAAAATGGAAGATGAAACGTTAAAAAATGAAAAGTTTAAAATGGAAAATGAAAACTGAAATATGAAAAATGGAATATGGAATATGGAAAGTGTAAAATGAAAATCGAAAAATGGAACATGAAAAATTAAGATTGAAAAATGAGTAATGAAGGATGAAAAATGAATAATGAATAACGAAAAATTAAAAATTAATAATTAAAGCTTAAAAATTAAAAATTTAAATTAAAAATTAAAAACTAAAAATAAAAAATTAAAAATTAAAAATAAAAATTAAAAATTAAAAATTAAAAATTAAAGACTCAGGTGGAGGGTATCAAAAAATTCGGCTCAGCCGAATTTAACACTCTTACTTGTTTTTTAATACAGTTTGCAGATTGATTCATTAATTCTGTGGTCACAAGCAATAACCGCCTAACTCGAAAATCATGCTTTTGAGAAAAATAGCTTTTTATATAAATGTAATGGGGCCTCATTACGACTTAGGTCAGAATATTTGTATTAATATCTTTTTAAAAAGCAGTGTTAGAGAAATGGGGATTTCACGTAAATATAAAAATTTTTTAGTAGCATATGACAGTACACATAACTTGAATCGGCGAAAATCAGTCTATCGAGAAAAATAACTGTTTATAAAAATGTAATGGGGCTTTATTACGACTTAGGTCAGTATATTTTCATTAATAACTTTTTAACAAAAAGTGTTAGAGAAATGGGGATTTCCCGTAAATATAAAGCGTTTTTAGTAGAATATGACAGCATACATAACTAAAATCGTTCTTAAGTCGACTTAGGCGGTTATCGCTTATGACCACAGAATTTATCTCTTTGGAATCCAAAGGCACACCAATTTTTTCCAAAATACAAAAAAGCGCCTGGAAATGGAAAATGAAAAATGGAATATGAAAATTGAAAAATGAAAAATGGAAAATGAAAATTGAAGAATGAAAAATGACTAATAGAAAATGGAAATTGAAAAATTAAAAATGAAAAATGAAAATTTAAAAACGAAAAATGGTAAATGAAAATTGAAAAATGAATATTAAAAAATTAAAAATGAAAAATGGAAAACGCAAAGTGGAAAATGGATATGGAAAAATGAAAAATGGGAAATGGAAATTGAAAATTGAAAAATGGAAAATGAAAAATGGAAAAATTAAAAATGGAAAATGAAAATTGAAAAATGAAAAATGGAAAATGGACAATGAAAATTGAAATATAAAAAACGGAAAATGGAAAATGGAATACGAAAATTGAAAAATTAAAAATGGAAAATGAAAATTGAAAAATGAAAAATGGAAAATGAAAATTGAAAAATGAAAAATTAAAAACGGTAAATGAAAATTTAAAAACGAAAAATGGAAAATTGAAAAATGGAAAATGAAAAATGAAAAATGAAAATGGAAAAATGAAACATGAAAACTTAAAAATGGAAAATGAAAAATGGAAAATGGAATACGAAAACTGAAAAATTAAAAATGGAAAATGAAAATTGAAAAATTAAAAATGGAAAATGAAAATTGAAAAATTAAAAATGGTAAATGAAAATTTAAAAACGAAAAATGGAAAATTGGAAAATGAAAAATTGCAAATGGAAATTGAAAAATTTAAAAATGAAAAATGAAAAATGACAAATGAAAAATGGAAAATGAAAATTGAAAAATTAAATATGGTAAGTGGAAAATGAATAACGAAAATTAAAAAAATGAAAGATGAAAAGTTAAAAAATGAAAAGTTTAAAATGGAAAATGGAAACTGAAATATGAAAAATGGAATATGGAATATGGAAAGTGTAAAATGAAAATTGAAAAATGGAACATGAAAAATTAAGATTGAAAAATGAGTAATGAAAGATGAAAAATGAATAATGAATAACGAAAAATTAAAAATTAATAATTAAAGCTTAAAAATTAATAATAAAAATTAAAAATTCAAAATTAAAGACTCAGGTGGAGGGTATCAAAAAATTCGGCTCAGCCGAATTTAACACTCTTACTTGTTTTTTAATACAGTTTGCAGATTGATTCATTAATTCTGTGGTCACAAGCAATAACCGCCTAACTCGAAAATCATGCTTTTGAGAAAAATAGCTTTTTATATAAATGTAATGGGGCCTCATTACGACTTAGGTCAGAATATTTGTATTAATATCTTTTTAAAAAGCAGTGTTAGAGAAATGGGGATTTCACGTAAATATAAAATTTTTTTAGTGCATATGACAGTATACATAACTTGAATCGGCGAAAATCAGTCTATCGAGAAAAATAACTGTTTATAAAAATGTAATGGGGCTTTATTACGACATAGGTCAGTATGTTTTCATTAATAACTTTTTAACAAAAAGTGTTAGAGAAATGGGGATTTCACGTAAATATAAAGCGTTTTTAGTAGAATATGACGGCATACATAACTCAAATCGTTCTTAAGTCGACTTAGGCGGTTATCGCTTATGACCACAGAATTTATCTCTTTGGAATCCAAAGGCACACCAATTTTTTCCAAAAAACAAAAAAGCGCCTGACAGGTTTAAAAAAATGGTAGTTTTTAATGCACTGATAATAATTTTTAAAAAAATATTTTTTTTAAATACGGCTTCCCTGAATTAATCCTCATTTTGACTATCATTCAACCCACTGTGCGCCGGCCAAATCTTTATTTTCCTTTTTTTATAAATCAGAAAACACATCATTACAATTGTAAATTAAAACAAAGTGATACAATAAATCTTTATTTAAAAGTTAAATAATTTATATTTTTATTTTGTTATGAAACCGACCAAAAAAGTATAAACATTATTTTTACCATTATCATTGCCAAGAAAATTGTAATTGATGTTGAAGTTCTTTAAAAGTAGTTTATTAAAATTTTAAAACATATCCTATATTTCAATATAATTATGATAATTCTTCTTATTTGTAATTGAAAAAAATATATTTTTGCTTTATTTCCTTATAAAGTCATCGCGGTTTCATTTATTACTGAGAGGTCTGGTTTTGGCTTTGCTGCTAGTTTATCAGGTCTAATTTTATTCAAAGCTTTTATTGGTTATGACCAATATTCAATATCTCCGGTTTTTTAATCCTTAATAATCTTGCCCAAATTTCTTCTGCCTTTTGTAAGCTTTCCCAAAATTATTTTTCTGATTCTTCAATGGTGCAATATGTTCTTCATTCAAAATATAGAATTTTCATTTATCTATTTAATTTCTTTTTGTCTATAAACTTTTCCAATTTGGGCAGTGTAATCTCATCAAACATTACAATGATTTTAGACTACAACTGACGGTATTGTCCTGGTTAGAGTTGGCACTGGCAGAATCGAATGCACAGGCCATTATACACAAAATTCTCAATGGATTCATTTTTAGTTTCCCCTTACAATCGTTATTAACATTGCTTTGGGTGGAATTTTTCTTCCATTGCCTAGTATAAAATTTAACAATTCAAAAATAAAATTAAATTAGCAGGACATAAAAATATTATCAACATTAATTATTACTATACATCTATTTTTTTATTAACCAAAATCTCATTCTCATCAATAGCATTCCATCTACCATTAACATATTCAACATTTTGCTTTATAGATGTATCTTTGACTATTCTTCCAATATATGGTTTATATATAATGCAATTATTGCTGCATGTTTATAAATCATTCCATAGCATTGGTCATCATACTATTACATTTCCAAGAAATCAATCTGTATTAAGTACAAGGAACAGCATGAATCTCGAAATTGGTTGGAAATTACAAAGCAAAGAGTAGAACACATGGGTAGTTTGGAATATAATAATATTCCTCAATATTTGCTGTTTCAAAATTTCAATAAAATTTGAGCAAAACTAACGAAGATACAGCGATTCAAACGACCGGCCTCATACGGTATATCGTATATAAATCAGTTTTTAAAAAACTTTAAATCGATTTTCCAAATAACATATTTGAAGTCCGTGGATATCATAACTCAAGATCTACTTGATCACCAGGTAATCACGAAGTTTTTTTCTTTTACCACTTTTTTCCATTTTTAGCAACAAATTCATAGAAATTTTATGGCTAATAGCGTGTTTTTCACTTCAAAATGCTGCCAAAAAAAAAAAAAATAAATAAATAAAAAACCTCTTCTTTATTACCACGGTAAACATATCACCTTTTAAACGCATTTCGATTTCTTTTATTTAATATGATCCGGTAACGAGTTATGATGTTCACCGCAAAACAACTGTTTTTCGACATGGCTCTAGATATTCGCTGTCACGGACTTATTTATTAAAATTTTTAGTTGATATTTCAAATATTATACTATAATGTTTATATGAAACAAATAATAAAATAAAAAAAATTATTAAATTAAATAAAACATATTTATACTCCTAGCATGTCTATGATGTGTTGCGAAAATAGGTTTCACGTTAAGTGTAGTGTATTTAATTTAAATGGTGTACCTATCTTTGGGGGGTGAACAGTCTTCTAACCTCCATATCGAGGTATATAAATTCGGTAAAAGAAGTGACACCAGAAAAAATAGAAACAAAGGTTTTAAGTAGTAGGTAGGACTCCTATCGTTTAGGTCTATCGAGGAAATAATATCGACGATAAACAAAATATTTGAAGACAATATTACTGGATTCAGTTCTATGTGTATTATATGAGGCTTGCTAGAGTAAGGAGGAGTACAGCAGAGAGTTTGCTAAATGTCTTCAGATACTGGCAGAAACGGCTCATGCAATAATAGGTGAGAACAATGGATAATGGAATAAAATAATGGAATCGATAATGGAAAAGAAAAAAATTAAAGTCGCATTTATAAAGGGCTTAGGGATCCAATGATTCAGAGAAGCATGTTGGCAAATAGTTCGTGCAGTTTAGACACACTGCTAGTTGAAGCATGAAGATGGAGAGGGGAAGACCCGCCATTGAAGAATGTAACTTTTAGTGAGGAATATATCAGGGAGGATATAGTTTCCGGTCTGTCGAACAGCTGTTGCATAGAATGGAGGAGAAAAAGCCGACGTCAATTAGTCACAATGGATCGAAGAGTACTACGTACAAGGGTCCACCAATGAAAGTGAAATGACGCGCCGATCTGTGTCGAGTGCAGGGAGTAGTATATGAAGAACAATTATGTATGTAAACAAGGACACAAAGAAATTCTCGTAAATAAAAACTATCAAAACAAACAAACCTACATATATACACATGTACGTTGTCAAGCGACCCATAGAAATAGAACGAAAGAATATCAAGTGGATATTGGGGTATGTCAAGCATATTTTTGTTAATGACTCTGTGTGTTTGTTTGGCTGAGCGGGTTAATGTTCTATGCATGGAAATCAAATAGAGTTGGTTGATCGATATGTAGAGCCACTAGATTGTATTTCATATGTAAACCGTATAGAATACACATATTGGTGTATGGTATCGGTCTGCACTTTAACCAGTACAATTCCACTCATTTATTTGGAATTGTACTCAATGCATAATTTCAAAGCTATATAAAGAGAATAAGAAACCACCCAAAATTCATGGTCGCCTGGTACAATCGTACATAATAAAATTAGAGAGAGTATTTGAAAATTATAGACTGACTTTAGAAAGTCACTCAGAAAACAATTCTTGTATCTTCTCATTATTAGTTTATAAGCACTGACATTTTAATAAAACAGAAAACTCTGGATTGAACTGAAACCAAAAGAACAAGTATTTTATTGAATAATCATCTGCTTCCCAACACTTCACGCTCATGAGCCGCGGAGGGGGTGTAGAAAGAGGCACTCGATGGGGGGAAAGAACCACCTGGATATATCAGACCGAGATTGAAAGTTTCGGATTTGGAGGCAAGGGATACCATTTACCTTTCTTTGGAATTACACTCTAATGGGGGAGAGTGGAATTTACCACTCTACCGGGTACGGTAAATGAGTTGGATGAAACTCACGGTGCCGAAGTGAGATCCGTAAATATTACATCGAAACCATATTGGCAAACAAAAAGAATAGTGTGGTAATGGTTCCATCTTGAGCGCTACTGAATTTGATTATTAATTTGAAAATTAATTCAAGCCGAACTTCAGTGAAATAATAAATTTCAAGGCATATCGCGAGAGGATCAGAGGATAATGGCAACAACTAAGACAAATTTAAATTTAGAAAGGGAGGACAATTCCTCCATTGAGTCTATAAGCAAAACATATCATGATAATTTCTGGTTGGAGAGAAATAAAATGTCTTTCACGAATGCACTGGGACAATTGGCAAAAAAAAAAAGCAGTAGAGGATGATACAGATATATTTTTCAATGCTGGATTTGGAGGTAGAGATGGATCAAAAGGACAGAGAACAACTGCAATCAGTACAGCATTGGGACATTTTGAATATGTAACAAGCTTATACATATTAGGTGTTGCAGCTATTGAGGAAAACGATTTCAAAGTAAAGATGGAGAAATGTAACTTCCGAAGACGCGAGATAGTATATTTCAGGTGTAGTGTATACATATTCATTTAACATAGAGTAGAATTTATTTATATAAAAAATTTGTGTCATCAAATTCCGAATACATATTGTACAAAAATATGTTTGTTTTATATTTTATTGAGGCACACTTAAAAGAAAAGAAAAGGCAATTAAATCAAAAGTGTATATGTGCATAATTTTATATTGGGAATAATAAACATATACGAACTATGCACTTCCCATACGGAATGTATATGTGCTGATTACACAACATATCAAGAAAATTTTGTTTAACTAGTCGAAACCAATGGTTTCAGTAAAAATATTTCAGTATATAAGCTAGAATAATTAAGCTGTAAAAAATAGGTGGTAATTCTGATTTAAACAGGGAAAGTCTTATGACTGTTCGTAAATAAAATGAAACCTCACATACTCTTTTCATTTATTGGACTCATCTTATCTGCATGATAGAGTACCTTGGTCAGATCTAAAATTCACAGCTTTCTCTCACAGGTTTACATATAGAAACGTAGCTAATTCTTTACGGGGACATAGATGCACGGGAAGAAGGATCGACATCTGTATCTGAGATACCCGTTGAGAAACACGAAAGAAATTTCAATGGTATTGGAGGCTTATTATAGATAGCTCAAAAAGAAGTCTGAAATGTGTATTGCTTCACAATGGAAATAAATTTGCTTCAGTGCCAATCGGTCATATTACCAAACTAAATTACGAATATCAAAATATTAAAATTTTTTTAGAAAAGATTTCGTACGTAATACATCAGTGGTTAGTATGCGTCGACTTGAAGATGGTGAATTTTTTGTTAGGCCAGCAAGGTGGGTATCACTGTTTCATATGTCTTTGGGATAGTCGCGCAAAAACAGAAGATTGGATTAGAAAGGTATGGCCTTTGAGGGATTGTATAGTAGGGAGAGCAAACGTGATTCATGAACCACTGATAAGCCGAGAGAATATCCTTTTTCTACCTCTTCACATCAAGCTTGTGCTAATGAAACCGTTCATCAAAGCCCTTGATAAAACTGGTGACTGTTTTAAATATGTGTGTCAAAAATTTCCAGCCCTGAGTATTGAAAAAATAAAAGCAGGCATCTTCGATGGACCGCAAATCCGTAGTGTTATGAAAGACACTGCATTTGTAAAACATATGACACAAATTGAAACTGAAGCAAGGCTAAGCTTTGCTTTGGTAGTCAAACATTTTTTGGGGAATTATAAAGCACCAAACTATGCAAAATTTTCGCACATTGGGAGTTAATATGAGCATTAAATTTCATTTTTTGCATAGCCATTTGGACAGATTCCCGTATTATCTTGGCGATTACAATGAGGAACAAGGAGAACGGTTCCACCAGGAAATCAGGATAATGGAAGATATATACCAAGATCGATGGGATCGCCATATGCTGGTAGAATACTTCTGGACTTTAATAAGGGATTGTCCGGAGAAAAACCATCACAAAAGAGCTTACAGAAAAAGTTTTTTGTAATTTTTTTTATTTATTAGATGAAAAGGATGTATCTTTTTTGTTTTTATATCGTTAATATAAAGGATATTAATAAAAATATTTTTTCAATACATATTGGTATAATTTTCTAGTATTCAGCACATCAGTCTTATACAGAATTGAAGAAAGATATCATAATAATACATTTTACAAGTTAAAACTTTAATTACAATTTTACAGTAATCCACTAAATTTGGGTAACATTGATTACCATTTTGACATTTAGTGGCATGATGTTAACTTTTCTGCAGTAATGTTTGTTCTTGATGGAAATCCCATACAAAATTTCATTTAGAAATTTTTCATCAAAATGAGATACCATCACTAAATTGTAAATTAAATCAAAACTTGTTAATCGATTTTAATTAAATATGGCTTGTTTTATTTGCATCATATCTATGTTTTTAACCTAAGATTAAAAAAAAACGCAATTTTGATGTTTTTGATTTTTTATGAATTTTAAAACAACAAAAATATTTCAATTTTACATCAAAAAAATGTTTTTTTCGGAAAAACTTTATGAATATTGCCGAAACTATTGCCCTAATTAAAAAATACTGTAGATATAACTTGGAGGTAATTTATCTGTGGATTTTCATGTTTTATTTAACCAAGTCGGACAAACCATTCTTGAGTTATGCTAAAATATGTGGTGAAGCCTCCTTCTTTTTTTAAATAGCGGTTTATCGCGAGAACCAGAGTCAATCCAAAAAAAGTAAACGCATACTGTGTATGTCTAATAAAAGTGTTTACAAAAACCATTAACAAAATAAATGCCGCAGGTTTTTTTTTTTTTGCTCCGCAGTGTTATGCTTCATATCAACAAAATTTTCATTCTTGTAATCACCATTGCATCATATTTCATACTCATCAATATCTCATCACTTTTATAGTCATCATCTTCATATTCATCATCATTAACCTCTTCTTCACCTGTTGTGTTTGGCAAAATTAATAAATCTAGTGCCATCTATGGTATATGATGAATTTTTTTTTTATAACTTTTACTATTGCAGGTAAGTAATGGATGTGAACTAAGTAGAAACCTTTAAATATGTTTTCATTTGACTTCTCCCGACTGAATTTACGCGCATTATGCTCTCTATAATTTTTAAAATCTTTGTTTCGAGCTTTTTGAGCTTCCCCAGATAGTTGGCCAGTTGGCAGTAATGCATTTGATACTATTTCTGACCCGTGAATAAAGTATTTATGTAATGTGGGAGGCATATAAACAACGGGTAGAGCTTAGCCATATGTCTGGCCGTGTTGTGAGTATAGTTTCTAAACTTTTCAACTTGAATCTCATGTCCACAGGATACATCAATAAGTATCGCATGCATTCGTTCTATCAATTCTTTGTACACTTTTATAATTTAGGCAGAAACTACGGCATTCTGAAATAAAATCTGGCAGTGTTGCCTTCGTTAGAGCTTCCAAAGACTGGCTTCGGTTGGTCAACGATCATTCCAGTTTTCTCTCTAAACTCTTTCTGAATCCGTAATTATGTAGCTGAAACAATTTTCATATCATCATCTGATTTAGCCTGCCATTTTTTTTATTGGAAGTTTATATGATAAGTGAAGAAGACATTCAAAAAATCGTATCCAGCCATGAAGGATAGATAAACCAAACTGTAAAGATTCTATATTTACTTCTGTGCAAATCATTCTATAGACTGAATTAAAATCTTTACTTGTTTCACCTCAAACATAACACTTTTGTGTAGATGTTGTATCCGTTAGAGCATTACATACTTTTCCATCTGGTGGAAGATGGGCGAGGATTTTGCCAAATTATTTTGTCGTTACAAACTAATTTCATTGGTAAAATGGATGCAATGAACACAGCGAATTAGTAGCATCAAAGCCATGAAATGCTTGTTTATACGAGCTTGTTCAGAGCTTCCATCAAATTCCCACTAAGTATATAATGTTATTTCAGAAAATTCTTCGTTATTTATGAAATAATCTCGGTTTCTTTTAACTCTACTAGGCGTTCAGTAGTTTGATCTAAAAGACTTTGCAGGCTAAAGTAAGCAGAAGTCTCACAAACTTGCAAATGATCCCGTTTCGGATAACATTTTTGTTTAGATTGTTGAATTTTGGTGTAAGAATGCAATTTATCGGGAGCAGCATTTCTTTTATATTGTATTGGCTGCGAGTTAACTTCGCTTCTACTAAAACATCAAGAGCTTCTTCTGCACTCAACAGCTGTGGAACTTTGTTCACATTTTTTTGATATCTTGTCGTCCCTGTTGCTGTAATTTCTTTGAGCACTTTTGATACTTGAGTTTGCCCAGAAGCTCTCAAACTCATTTGCGTTGCATATGTTAAAATAGGCAAAGGAACACTATCTCGTATTTCTTTTAATTTTTTTACTTTTGTATTATCTTTACATTCTTCAAATGAAATATCTTTACGACCGCGTTTTGTTGCGTTTCTATTCATTCAACAAACGATATTTCAACCAATTTGAATTTCCTTTAAAAAACAGTGTCTCCGATCAGTAAAGACACCGCTAGGATTCAAACCAACGAAATTCAGCAATTTTGCAGCCATGAAAGCTCTGAAAAAGTTTTTTGTGTAAATAAAAATAAAATAATTTATTGAAAATATAATTTCTCTCTTTTATCGTAGATAAAGAAACCCGCCAACATTACACAGAGTGCGTCATTTAGTCAGTGGTTAATTTCCGTATTCTTTATTTTGGTATAAAGAAATTTTATATAGAAATTAATGTGGTTGAAATACAATTGTTCTCACCCCAAATAAGGAAATATATTGATAATGAATATGAGTTTTCAGATCAAACAATCTGACATAATAATTTTAAAAAATTATAAAAATCAAAAACAAAAAATTTTTGAAAATAAAGAATTAGGGACAAAATACTTGAATGATGAATGCGTAAGAAATGTAAGTCGCCGATGAGCTTTAAAACGACAACACGCTTGCTATGTAATAGACTTTACAACAAAGAGCAGTCTTTTTGAAGGAAAACTTTTTTTTCGGAAATGATAATTGCTGATCTTGCTTGACTAGTCCAAGTTCGGTGAAGAGAAAATATCACCGAGGACATTGAGTGGAAGGCGTTTGGGTGTTTAGTGGTATCAAAAGAACACCTAAAAGGAATATTTTTGGAGTCCCTCCTAGTTGTTAGGAGTCCCTCCAAAAACATTACAAGGAATAATAATGAGACGTGTTTTGCCTAGCTCCACAACTGTAACTGCTGGGTGGAGGGTGTGTCGAAGCATCAATAACGCCAACTTTTATAATTATGAAGTGGATTTGTCAAAGACGATGGCGACACACAAACACAATTTAGGGTATTTGGTCAGGGATTAAAAGGAAAGTTCCCATTAGGTCTAGAATCCTGAAAATATATCGCCAGTTCTTTTTGCGTTTATAACGCGTCGAATCAATAGTTCTAACTTGTGGGGTGCTTTTTTGGAAACATTTTCTTAAATTATTTTATTTGTATGTTAGTCATTTAAAATTCCTTAAGCTTTTGTAATTTTTATCAGATGTCAGATTTATTGATTTGCGTAGCTATATTGTTTGATTACACTGTGTGTAATTTTTTTAGTCATGGAAATATAACCATATACGGATACCACTACGTGATAAAAGACCAAAAAAAAGACCCGTGTCTCCCAGTTTTGCCCCAAGTCATGCACTTTTTTATGGGCCCCCAAAGATTTGGGGCCTCGGTGTCATTTTTGCAAAAAAGTGCTCATTTTCTCAGGCTCATATCTTGCAAACCGTTCGGAATTTTTACTTTCTGAGGCAAAGTTGTAGCTCTTCATAAAGAACAAAAATTGTGAACATATAAAATCAAAAACCTTCATCTTCAAGATCAAAATCGCAAAAAACTTAAAAAATTCGTTTTTTTACCTCTTTTCCCCTGTTCAGGTCCATAGGTAGCAAACCGTTCAAAATTCAAGGAAACAATCAACTACAAAAATATACCTAAGATCTCAATATCTGTATGATAGACCTAAAATTCACAGGTTTCAATCACAGGTTTACGTCGAAAATCGTAGCTAATTCTTTACGAGGATTTAGATTCACGGGAAAAAGGAACGACATCTGTATCTGAGATACCCGTTGAGAAACACGAAAGAAATTTCAATGGTGTTAATTTTCTTTCATCATAGTCCTTTGGGGGACATGTGGGTATTAATGCAACCAGGAGCAGGATAATGACACAATTTCGTGGGCAGATATGAATGGTGATATTAGACGTTATGCGGAAAAGTGTGAGAAATATCAACGCAATAAGAGCTCAGAAAAATATTTATGCCACTGGTCTTTACAGATCTTCCTAGTCGGCCATTCCAGAAGGTATAAATGGATATGGTAGGACCCCTTACTGAGACTACTTCCGATAAAAACTTCCAGGACTATTTTTGAAATTTATGTTATGTGTAGGAATATCGGATGAAGAGGCTAGTACTGTTTCAAAAGTTTTCTTACGTAAAATTATAGTCAAGTGCGGTGTACTTTTTTTTCAAAGGGCTTTCTGATACATGTAAACATTTAGGAGTTATAAAATTGAATGCGACCCCATATCATCCACAGAGAAATACCGTATTGGAAGGGAGTCGCCACCCTCTTGTGACGGTGATCTTTTTTTGCTCTGCACTGTAACAAAAGAATTTCCGTTACAAGCAGAATAAGAAAGAAGAAAAAAAAATAACCTTGATCTTGGAATTATTTTCAAGTTCAAGTATGTACCTATAAACAACACCTTATATGGTATTTTTTTGGCAAACTGATTTATGTGTTTTTTTTCTCTTCATTGGTTGTATGAAATCATGAACACATTCATATGCAATCATGCTGGTCAAACCACGTATTTTCTTGTATTGATCTCACTTGCTCTCATAGTCATATATGAGTGTGAGTGTTATAAATACTAGAGAATATTATGAATGCATATGAATGTTCTCATTGAATTGGTGGTGATTTTGTTTGTTTAATAAACAGGTTTTTATCTAGAGATAGTGAATGAACGAAGAAGAAGGTTAAATATAATAAAGTTAAATTTGAATCAAGGAATTGAAGTTTGAAAGTGAACAAGAAAGATTGAGTAAAAAACCGAAAAAAAAATTTTATTTAAGAACGTTTAAGTTAATCATTAATTGTAGAAGAAATGCTAAATTAAAGAAAAAAATTTAAGTTAAGTTAAGAAATAAGTACAGTTGTGAAGAAAAAGTTAACGTTTACAAAAAAAAAAAAAAGTTAAAATAAGTGAAGCTTAAATAAGCTTACAAAATTAAAAGAATTTAAACTTAGAAAGACTTAAATATATTGAAGAAAACTTTAACGAAAATTCAATATTTTCTAATATTAATATATTCACAATAAAAAGAAAGACTGAATAAAAAAAAAAAAAAAGAAAATATAACTAAGTATCAAATTAACTCAATTTGAAATAATGGTTAAATACTAAACAAAATTGCATCTAAAATCCTTAAAAAAAAAAAAAAAAGGTTAAAATATTTCCGAAATAAATAAAAAATTTACAAACATCATGAGTATTTTCCACCAATACCGCGCTTGATCATCACTGCTACTTCAACTTAGGTGTTAAACAACAACCACCGTAAAATTAATTCAACAAAACGTTAAACAACATAAAGAACAAAGGGAAGATGGGATGAAGCGGTCACCTTATTGAGCAACTTGTATTTTGTAAACGGTAACTACTCATTTGTATTAATAATCGTTATTTAATTATAATATTATTGATGATGAACCATATTTCAAACGAAAAAATAAAATAATAAATTTATAATTTTGTTGTTTAAATATATTATCTTAAATACAAAATCATGTTAAAACATGTATTATTAGTAAGCTACTTATGGTAATATTATATAAAAAAAAAAAAATTTTTTTTCCTAAATATAAAATTAAACTAAACATGGTACTACATTAAGAATTTTTTTTCTAATTATAAATTTAAACTAAATATCAATATTTTTAGATATGAAATTTGCTAAAATTAAAATTGTGCAACAATTAAAATTGTACTAATTTTAAAATTGTTCTACTACTAAAAAAAAATTTTTTATTAAAATTAAAAATTTTCCTAAAAATTAAAAATTTTCCTAAAAATTAGAAATTGTCCTAAAATTTAAATAGTGCTAAAAGTCTACTTTTGTTAAAGCTAAAAAAAAAAAAATTTCATAAATTAAAATAATTTTCCTAAATATGGAAAAAATTAAGCTAAATTTAAAATTTCTCCTAAAATTAAAATTATGCTATTCTTTAAAATGTTTCTAAATTTAACATTTTCCTAAAATTAAAATGTCCCTAAAATTAAATTTTGCTAAAATTTAAAAATTCTTCTAAAATTAAAATTGAGCTATATCTAAAAATTTCCCTAAAATTAAAATTTCTCTAAAAAAAAAAAAAATAGAATTTTGCGAAAATTTAAAAATATCCTAAAGTTAAAATTTTTCCTAAACATAAAGTATTTAAAGTTACCATAAAAAAAATGTTGATAAATTTAATTTAAAATTAAAACCCTTAAAATGAAGGGCAAATAAAAATTTTATAAACCCAATGTAAAAACCAAACCAAACCAAAATCTTATCATTGAAGTGGGTTACCTCCAAGTAAGATGGAGTCGAGGTAACATGGTTGGGAGGGCAAAAAGGGGCAGAACACCTCGTCCCCAATCCCAAGGTAAGTATGGCCATCCATCCATTTAGCATCAGTTTTGACAGTTGTTTTTTAATCGCACGTGAAAAATCTGTAGTGCGGTTTCCCTGGGCCTGAGCAAGACCCCACCCATCCGGCGAGCTAGGCCCCTTCGCAAGCACGTGCGACCAGCAAAGGCTCAGGGAAACGGAAGCGGATCTTCCACCCCAACCGTACCACTATAGAAATGGCGCCCAACGTGGGGCCTGAACATTAATAGTCCAAGTTTAAATTAACCATTTTTTTTTATAGCCTACAACAGGAACTAAAAATAATTTCAATTTTAACATCAGTGCCGACGGGAAAGCACATTGTTCCTTAATCCTAATCCTTTTTGTATCCGTGTTCTTGAAGTCATACTTGCTGATATTTCTGGAATTTTAATTAAATATGGGTACATCTCTATTTACATTAACCGAAATGGAAACTTGTTTGACATTTGAGTTCACATTTCAACATTTTTAATTAAATTTTGTGATTTTTAATTTGCTTTGGTCAATACAGTTGTTCCCGGAATACAGGAACTTCGTTCTAAACGAACCGGTCCCCTGTCCGAAACAAATTTTATAGTACCGAAATAGCAGCAAATAATCGGGAAAACATAGAATCACAAGTTTAAAAATTTTTTAAATTTTTTTTTTGATGGATGGTCATACTTACTTACGGATTTTTTTAAGTAATTGGTTTGGTTTCGATTACTACATTGGGGATACATTTATTGAAAAAAAAATGTAACATATTTAATTTTTTTTTGCGTGGGTTCGATTTGAACCTAATTTAAATTTTAGAACCCGATTTTGTTTTCCACAATTTTTTTTGATATTGATTTAAATTTAATTAATTATGACATTTGTTTGACATTAAGCTAGTCTTCATTCATTCATTATCTCATAACATAGCCTAACACCATTTTAGAGATAGTCCTGTATTACGCCCTTTGCCAACAACACCTCTGTTTAAAGCCTTTCTGTTTATGATAAGAGAGTTCAAAGCACCGGTTTTAATTTAGTAAGGTCCCCCCCAAAACCTCTGCGTCCATGTCCATTGTTTAATGAGAGAACTTAAATCACCGAATTTTGAAAAGAACAAAAATCGCTGGTTTAAGGTCTCTGTCAGATATAAGAATCCAATACACTGAATTTTAAAATAACCAAAAATCTCTGTGTTGGAATCTTTTCCGTTGAACGATGGATATCGAGCCATGTCCATTGTTTAGTGAGAGAACTTAAATCACCGAATTTTGAAAGGAACAAAAGTCGCTGGTTTAAGGTCTCTGTTAGACAGAAGAATCCAATACACTGAATTTTTAAAAAATAACCAAAAATCTCTGTGTTGGAATCTTTTTCGTTGAACGATGGATATCGAACCAGGTTTTGAAAAACCCCAACAGCGTAAACTGCTGTTTTGATTTCTTTTTTATATGCAGAAGACCTAAACTCAAGGCAAAGTTTTAAAAATGGCAAACCTTAAAACCCCTCGAACCGTTTCAGTTGATTTTTCCTTTCATGGAAATCAAAACCATCTGTTTTGTGACGGTGATCTTTTTTTGCTCTGCACTGTAACAAAAGAATTTCTGTTACAAGCAGAATAAGAAAGAAGAAAAAAAAATAACCTTGATCTTGGAATTATTTTCAAGTTCAAGTATGTACCTATAAACAACACCTTATATGGTATTTTTTTGGCAAACTGATTTATGTGTTTTTTTTCTCTTCATTGGTTGTATGAAATCATGAACACATTCATATGCAATCATGCTGGTCAAACCACGTATTTTCTTGTATTGATCTCACTTGCTCTCATAGTCATATATGAGTGTGAGTGTTATAAATACTAGAGAATATTATGAATGCATATGAATGTTCTCATTGAATTGGTGGTGATTTTGTTTGTTTAATAAACAGGTTTTTATCTAGAGATAGTGAATGAACGAAGAAGAAGGTTAAATATAATAAAGTTAAATTTGAATCAAGGAATTGAAGTTTGAAAGTGAACAAGAAAGGTTGAGTAAAAAACCGAAAAAAAAATTTTATTTAAGAACGTTTAAGTTAATCATTAATTGTAGAAGAAATGCTAAATTAAAGAAAAAAATTTAAGTTAAGTTAAGAAATAAGTACAGTTGTGAAGAAAAAGTAAACGTTTACAAAAAAAAAAAAGAAAGTTAAAATAAGTGAAGCTTAAATAAGCTTACAAAATTAAAAGAATTTAAACTTAGAAAGACTTAAATATATTGAAGAAAACTTTAACGAAAATTCAATATTTTCTAATATTAATATATTCATAATAAAAAGAAAGACTGAATAAAAAAAAAAAAAAAGAAAATATAACTAAGTATCAAATTAACTCAATTTGAAATAATGGTTAAATACTAAACAAAATTGCATCTAAAATCCTTAAAAAAAAAAAAAAAAAAAGGTTAAAATATTTCCGAAATAAATAAAAAATTTACAAACATCATGAGTATTTTCCACCAATACCGCGCTTGATCATCACTGCTACTTCAACTTAGGTGTTAAACAACAACCACCGTAAAATTAATTCAACAAAACGTTAAACAACATAAAGAACAAAGGGAAGATGGGATGAAGCGGTCACCTTATTGAGCAACTTGTATTTTGTAAACGGTAACTACTCATTTGTATTAATAATCGTTATTTAATTATAATATCATTGATGATGAACCATATTTCAAACGAAAAAATAAAATAATAAATTTATAATTTTGTTGTTTAAATATATTATCTTAAATACAAAATCATGTTAAAACATGTATTATTAGTAAGCTACTTATGGTAATATTATATAAAAAAAAAAAAATTTTTTTTCCTAAATATAAAATTAAACTAAACATGGTACTACATTAAGAATTTTTTTTCTAATTATAAATTTAAACTAAATATCAATATTTTTAGATATGAAATTTGCTAAAATTAAAATTGTGCAACAATTAAAATTGTACTAATTTTAAAATTGTTCTACTACTAAAAAAAAATTTTTTATTAAAATTAAAAATTTTCCTAAAAATTAAAAATTTTCCTAAAAATTAGAAATTGTCCTAAAATTTAAATAGTGCTAAAAGTCTACTTTTGTTAAAGCTAAAAAAAAAAATTTCATAAATTAAAATAATTTTCCTAAATATGGAAAAAATTAAGCTAAATTTAAAATTTCTCCTAAAATTAAAATTATGCTATTCTTTAAAATGTTTCTAAATTTAACATTTTCCTAAAATTAAAATGTCCCTAAAATTAAATTTTGCTAAAATTTAAAAATTCTTCTAAAATTAAAATTGAGCTATATCTAAAAATTTCCCTAAAATTAAAATTTCTCCTAAAAAAAAAAAAAATAGAATTTTGCGAAAATTTAAAAATATCCTAAAGTTAAAATTTTTCCTAAACATAAAGTATTTAAAGTTACCATAAAAAAAATGTTGATAAATTTAATTTAAAATTAAAACCCTTAAAATGAAGGGCAAATAAAAATTTTATAAACCCAATGTAAAAACCAAACCAAACCAAAATCTTATCATTGAAGTGGGTTACCTCCAAGTAAGATGGAGTCGAGGTAACATGGTTGGGAGGGCAAAAAGGGGCAGAACACCTCGTCCCCAATCCCAAGGTAAGTATGGCCATCCATCCATTTAGCATCAGTTTTGACAGTTGTTTTTTAATCGCACGTGAAAAATCTGTAGTGCGGTTTCCCTGGACCTGAGCAAGACCCCACCCATCCGGCGAGCTAGGCCCCTTCGCAAGCACGTGCGACCAGCAAAGGCTCAGGGAAACGGAAGCGGATCTTCCACCCCAACCGTACCACTATAGAAATGGCGCCCAACGTGGGGCCTGAACATTAATAGTCCAAGTTTAAATTAACCATTTTTTTTTATAGCCTACAACAGGAACTAAAAATAATTTCAATTTTAACATCAGTGCCGACGGGAAAGCACATTGTTCCTTAATCCTAATCCTTTTTGTATCCGTGTTCTTGAAGTCATACTTGCTGATATTTCTGGAATTTTAATTAAATATGGGTACATCTCTATTTACATTAACCGAAATGGAAACTTGTTTGACATTTGAGTTCACATTTCAACATTTTTAATTAAATTTTGTGATTTTTAATTTGCTTTGGTCAATACAGTTGTTCCCGGAATACAGGAACTTCGTTCTAAACGAACCGGTCCCCTGTCCGAAACAAATTTTATAGTACCGAAATAGCAGCAAATAATCGGGAAAACATAGAATCACAAGTTTAAAAATTTTTTAAATTTTTTTTTTGATGGATGGTCATACTTACTTACGGATTTTTTTAAGTAATTGGTTTGGTTTCGATTACTACATTGGGGATACATTTATTGAAAAAAAAATTTAACATATTTAATTTTTTTTTGCGTGGGTTCGATTTGAACCTAATTTAAATTTTAGAACCCGATTTTGTTTTCCACAATTTTTTTTGATATTGATTTAAATTTAATTAATTATGACATTTGTTTGACATTAAGCTAGTCTTCATTCATTCATTATCTCATAACATAGCCTAACACCATTTTAGAGATAGTCCTGTATTACGCCCTTTGCCAACAACACCTCTGTTTAAAGCCTTTCTGTTTATGATAAGAGAGTTCAAAGCACCGGTTTTAATTTAGTAAGGTCCCCCCCAAAACCTCTGCGTCCATGTCCATTGTTTAATGAGAGAACTTAAATCACCGAATTTTGAAAAGAACAAAAATCGCTGGTTTAAGGTCTCTGTCAGATATAAGAATCCAATACACTGAATTTTAAAATAACCAAAAATCTCTGTGTTGGAATCTTTTCCGTTGAACGATGGATATCGAGCCATGTCCATTGTTTAGTGAGAGAACTTAAATCACCGAATTTTGAAAGGAACAAAAGTCGCTGGTTTAAGGTCTCTGTTAGACAGAAGAATCCAATACACTGAATTTTTAAAAAATAACCAAAAATCTCTGTGTTGGAATCTTTTTCGTTGAACGATGGATATCGAACCAGGTTTTGAAAAACCCCAACAGCGTAAACTGCTGTTTTGATTTCTTTTTTATATGCAGAAGACCTAAACTCAAGGCAAAGTTTTAAAAATGGCAAACCTTAAAACCCCTCGAACCGTTTCAGTTGATTTTTCCTTTCATGGAAATCAAAACCATCTGTTTTGTGACGGTGATCTTTTTTTGCTCTGCACTGTAACAAAAGAATTTCTGTTACAAGCAGAATAAGAAAGAAGAAAAAAAAATAACCTTGATCTTGGAATTATTTTCAAGTTCAAGTATGTACCTATAAACAACACCTTATATGGTATTTTTTTGGCAAACTGATTTATGTGTTTTTTTTCTCTTCATTGGTTGTATGAAATCATGAACACATTCATATGCAATCATGCTGGTCAAACCACGTATTTTCTTGTATTGATCTCACTTGCTCTCATAGTCATATATGAGTGTGAGTGTTATAAATACTAGAGAATATTATGAATGCATATGAATGTTCTCATTGAATTGGTGGTGATTTTGTTTGTTTAATAAACAGGTTTTTATCTAGAGATAGTGAATGAACGAAGAAGAAGGTTAAATATAATAAAGTTAAATTTGAATCAAGGAATTGAAGTTTGAAAGTGAACAAGAAAGGTTGAGTAAAAAACCGAAAAAAAAATTTTATTTAAGAACGTTTAAGTTAATCATTAATTGTAGAAGAAATGCTAAATTAAAGAAAAAAATTTAAGTTAAGTTAAGAAATAAGTACAGTTGTGAAGAAAAAGTTAACGTTTACAAAAAAAAAAAAGAAAGTTAAAATAAGTGAAGCTTAAATAAGCTTACAAAATTAAAAGAATTTAAACTTAGAAAGACTTAAATATATTGAAGAAAACTTTAACGAAAATTCAATATTTTCTAATATTAATATATTCATAATAAAAAGAAAGACTGAATAAAAAAAAAAAAAAGAAAATATAACTAAGTATCAAATTAACTCAATTTGAAATAATGGTTAAATACTAAACAAAATTGCATCTAAAATCCTTAAAAAAAAAAAAAAAAAAGGTTAAAATATTTCCGAAATAAATAAAAAATTTACAAACATCATGAGTATTTTCCACCAATACCGCGCTTGATCATCACTGCTACTTCAACTTAGGTGTTAAACAACAACCACCGTAAAATTAATTCAACAAAACGTTAAACAACATAAAGAACAAAGGGAAGATGGGATGAAGCGGTCACCTTATTGAGCAACTTGTATTTTGTAAACGGTAACTACTCATTTGTATTAATAATCGTTATTTAATTATAATATCATTGATGATGAACCATATTTCAAACGAAAAAATAAAATAATAAATTTATAATTTTGTTGTTTAAATATATTATCTTAAATACAAAATCATGTTAAAACATGTATTATTAGTAAGCTACTTATGGTAATATTATATAAAAAAAAAAAAATTTTTTTTCCTAAATATAAAATTAAACTAAACATGGTACTACATTAAGAATTTTTTTTCTAATTATAAATTTAAACTAAATATCAATATTTTTAGATATGAAATTTGCTAAAATTAAAATTGTGCAACAATTAAAATTGTACTAATTTTAAAATTGTTCTACTATTAAAAAAAATGTTTTATTAAAATTAAAAATTTTCCTAAAAATTAAAAATTTTCCTAAAAATTAGAAATTGTCCTAAAATTTAAATAGTGCTAAAAGTCTACTTTTGTTAAAGCTAAAAAAAAAAAAAATTTCATAAATTAAAATAATTTTCCTAAATATGGAAAAAATTAAGCTAAATTTAAAATTTCTCCTAAAATTAAAATTATGCTATTCTTTAAAATGTTTCTAAATTTAACATTTTCCTAAAATTAAAATGTCCCTAAAATTAAATTTTGCTAAAATTTAAAAATTCTTCTAAAATTAAAATTGAGCTATATCTAAAAATTTCCCTAAAATTAAAATTTCTCTAAAAAAAAAAAAAAAAATTGAATTTTGCGAAAATTTAAAAATATCCTAAAGTTAAAATTTTTCCTAAACATAAAAGTATTTAAAGTTACCATAAAAAAAATGTTGATAAATTTAATTTAAAATTAAAACCCTTAAAATGAAGGGCAAATAAAAATTTTATAAACCCAATGTAGAAACCAAACCAAACCAAAATCTTATCATTGAAGTGGGTTACCTCCAAGTAAGATGGAGTCGAGGTAACATGGTTGGGAGGGCAAAAAGGGGCAGAACACCTCGTCCCCAATCCCAAGGTAAGTATGGCCATCCATCCATTTAGCATCAGTTTTGACAGTTGTTTTTTAATCGCACGTGAAAAATCTGTAGTGCGGTTTCCCTGGGCCTGAGCAAGACCCCACCCATCCGGCGAGCTAGGCCCCTTCGCAAGCACGTGCGACCAGCAAAGGCTCAGGGAAACGGAAGCGGATCTTTCACCACCGCCGCACCATTACACTCTGGCGGAATAATTGACGAGTTTTGTGGATGTGTATTGTAGTATTGGGATCAACGGTGCTAGCTTATGCACAACAATATGGTACATTCGTTTACTTTAATTACAGTCAGGACAATGGTATTGCTCTGCGCGAGGTTTGTTTGTAAACGCAGGGCATTGTTATGGTATCCACATTTGTACCAATTACAATGCCTTCATTAATAGCACGCGGCCATCATCCCACGGACGGAAGATACTCCTGCGGTTGGTACAACGTGGGCGCCAGTGAAGCCGTTTATTAAGAAGGAATATTAAAAAACAGAAGTAAGGAAGAAATGGGAGAATTCCCCATGAGGAAAGAAAGAAATATATTGAAAAACCGGGACATTTTCCCATTGTTTATTTATTTATTTATTTATTTATTTATTTATTTATTTATTTATTTACCAAAAAACTATGTGTTAACAGTTTGGTTAGTAGAGCTTCAGCGTCTATTGAACATTATTGACTCTAGTTGACGAATTATATAAAAAATTCATATTCTATACTGTTTATAGTTACGTACAGTAGGAAATAAAATTGAATAAAAATTAAATACAAAAAATAAAATATTTCCTGTGATCAAAATTTAATTAAGGATGGGGTAGGGTTTTATAGGCTAAAAAAGGCTTATTTTCATAATTTTTATACCCTATACCACTATGTGGTTTGGGTATAATGACTTTGTGCTGCTGTTTGTAACAACCAAAAATATTCATCCTAGACCCATCTTTAATTATACCGATCGACTCAGAATCACTTTTTAAGTCGAAACAGCCATGTCCGTCCGGCCGTCTGTGTGTCCATGTAAAGTTTGTAATCAAACTACAGGTCGCAAATATGAATATATTTTGATGAAATTTGGTATTTGATCCTTTATTGGCCATGGGATGAACGCTGTTGAAATTGGTGAGAATCGGTCCATGTTCAGACCTAGCCCCCATACAAATGACCCCTATGAAATCAACATATATTGCCATAAGATCCAAATTATCATACAAATCTTAGTCAAATTGGGTTTGTATTTATATATTACTTCCATTAATCAGTAGTCCAAAAATGATCCCTATTGGACAACTCTTAGTCATAGGCCCCATATAGAGCTGCTTCCCGATCTTCACTCAAATCTATCAAAACACAAAAATATTGCACTGATTCTTCTCAAATTTTATTTGTATATATTCTTGCAAAATACAAGAGACTTTACCAAACATGGTCAGGATCGGTCCATTTTTGGGCCTAGTCTCCATATAGATATAGCATCCGGTCTAGACCGACTATACGATACCCTATACCATGCGTTTATATAGAAAATAAGCATAAACCAAATTTGAGTGCGATTTTTATTAGTTTTTTCAGCTGCAGATATGAAAAAATTCATATCGGATGCTATATGGAGACTAGGCCCAAAAATGGACCGATCCTGACCATGTTTGGTAAAGTCTCTTGTATTTTGCAAGAATATATACAAATAAAATTTGAGAAGAATCAGTGCAATATTTTTGTGTTTTGATAGATTTGAGTGAAGATCGGGAAGCAGCTCTATATGGGGCCTATGACTAAGAGTTGTCCAATAGGGATCATTTTTGGACTACTGATTAATGGAAGTAATATATAAATACAAACCCAATTTGACTAAGATTTGTATGATAATTTGGATCTTATGGCAATATATGTTGATTTCATAGGGGTCATTTGTATGGGGGCTAGGTCTGAACATGGACGGATTCTCACCAATTTCAACAGCGTTCATCCCATGGCCAATAAAGGATCAAATACCAAATTTCATCAAAATATATTCATATTTGCGACCTGTAGTTTGATTACAAACTTTACATGGACACACAGACGGCCGGACGGACATGGCTGTTTCGACTTAAAAAGTGATTCTGAGTCGATCGGTATAATTAAAGATGGGTCTAGGATGAATATTTTTGGTTGTTACAAACAGCAGCACAAAGTCATTATACCCAAACCACATAGTGGTATAGGGTATAAAAATTATGAAAATAAGCCTTTTTTAGCCTATAAAACCCTACCCCATCCTTAATTAAATTTTGATCACAGGAAATATTTTATTTTTTGTATTTAATTTTTATTCAATTTTATTTCCTACTGTACGTAACTATAAACAGTATAGAATATGAATTTTTTATATAATTCGTCAACTAGAGTCAATAATGTTCAATAGACGCTGAAGCTCTACTAACCAAACTGTTAACACATAGTTTTTTGGTAAATAAATAAATAAATAAATAAATAAATAAATAAATAAATAAACAATGGGAAAATGTCCCGGTTTTTCAATATATTTCTTTCTTTCCTCATGGGGAATTCTCCCATTTCTTCCTTACTTCTGTTTTTTAATATTCCTTCTTAATAAACGGCTTCACTGGCGCCCACGTTGTACCAACCGCAGGAGTATCTTCCGTCCGTGGGATGATGGCCGCGTGCTATTAATGAAGGCATTGTAATTGGTACAAATGTGGATACCATAACAATGCCCTGCGTTTACAAACAAACCTCGCGCAGAGCAATACCATTGTCCTGACTGTAATTAAAGTAAACGAATGTACCATATTGTTGTGCATAAGCTAGCACCGTTGATCCCAATACTACAATACACATCCACAAAACTCGTCAATTATTCCGCCAGAGTGTAATGGTGCGGCGGTGGTGAAAGATCCGCTTCCGTTTCCCTGAGCCTTTGCTGGTCGCACGTGCTTGCGAAGGGGCCTAGCTCGCCGGATGGGTGGGGTCTTGCTCAGGCCCAGGGAAACCGCACTACAGATTTTTCACGTGCGATTAAAAAACAACTGTCAAAACTGATGCTAAATGGATGGATGGCCATACTTACCTTGGGATTGGGGACGAGGTGTTCTGCCCCTTTTTGCCCTCCCAACCATGTTACCTCGACTCCATCTTACTTGGAGGTAACCCACTTCAATGATAAGATTTTGGTTTGGTTTGGTTTCTACATTGGGTTTATAAAATTTTTATTTGCCCTTCATTTTAAGGGTTTTAATTTTAAATTAAATTTATCAACATTTTTTTTATGGTAACTTTAAATACTTTTATGTTTAGGAAAAATTTTAACTTTAGGATATTTTTAAATTTTCGCAAAATTCTATTTTTTTTTTTTTTTTTAGAGAAATTTTAATTTTAGGGAAATTTTTAGATATAGCTCAATTTTAATTTTAGAAGAATTTTTAAATTTTAGCAAAATTTAATTTTAGGGACATTTTAATTTTAGGAAAATGTTAAATTTAGAAACATTTTAAAGAATAGCATAATTTTAATTTTAGGAGAAATTTTAAATTTAGCTTAATTTTTTCCATATTTAGGAAAATTATTTTAATTTATGAAATTTTTTTTTTTTTTAGCTTTAACAAAAGTAGACTTTTAGCACTATTTAAATTTTAGGACAATTTCTAATTTTTAGGAAAATTTTTAATTTTTTGGAAAATTTTTAATTTTTAGGAAAATTTTTAATTTTAATAAAAAAATTTTTTTTAATAGTAGAACAATTTTAAAATTAGTACAATTTTAATTGTTGCACAATTTTAATTTTAGCAAATTTCATATCTAAAAATATTGATATTTAGTTTAAATTTATAATTAGAAAAAAAATTCTTAATGTAGTACCATGTTTAGTTTAATTTTATATTTAGGAAAAAAAATTTTTTTTTTTTTTATATAATATTACCATAAGTAGCTTACTAATAATACATGTTTTAACATGATTTTGTATTTAAGATAATATATTTAAACAACAAAATTATAAATTTATTATTTTATTTTTTCGTTTGAAATATGGTTCATCATCAATGATATTATAATTAAATAACGATTATTAATACAAATGAGTAGTTACCGTTTACAAAATACAAGTTGCTCAATAAGGTGACCGCTTCATCCCATCTTCCCTTTGTTCTTTATGTTGTTTAACGTTTTGTTGAATTAATTTTACGGTGGTTGTTGTTTAACACCTAAGTTGAAGTAGCAGTGATGATCAAGCGCGGTATTGGTGGAAAATACTCATGATGTTTGTAAATTTTTTATTTATTTCGGAAATATTTTAACCTTTTTTTTTTTTTTTTTTTAAGGATTTTAGATGCAATTTTGTTTAGTATTTAACCATTATTTCAAATTGAGTTAATTTGATACTTAGTTATATTTTCTTTTTTTTTTTTTTATTCAGTCTTTCTTTTTATTATGAATATATTAATATTAGAAAATATTGAATTTTCGTTAAAGTTTTCTTCAATATATTTAAGTCTTTCTAAGTTTAAATTCTTTTAATTTTGTAAGCTTATTTAAGCTTCACTTATTTTAACTTTCTTTTTTTTTGTAAACGTTAACTTTTTCTTCACAACTGTACTTATTTCTTAACTTAACTTAAATTTTTTTCTTTAATTTAGCATTTCTTCTACAATTAATGATTAACTTAAACGTTCTTAAATAAAATTTTTTTTTCGGTTTTTTACTCAACCTTTCTTGTTCACTTTCAAACTTCAATTCCTTGATTCAAATTTAACTTTATTATATTTAACCTTCTTCTTCGTTCATTCACTATCTCTAGATAAAAACCTGTTTATTAAACAAACAAAATCACCACCAATTCAATGAGAACATTCATATGCATTCATAATATTCTCTAGTATTTATAACACTCACACTCATATATGACTATGAGAGCAAGTGAGATCAATACAAGAAAATACGTGGTTTGACCAGCATGATTGCATATGAATGTGTTCATGATTTCATACAACCAATGAAGAGAAAAAAAACACATAAATCAGTTTGCCAAAAAAATACCATATAAGGTGTTGTTTATAGGTACATACTTGAACTTGAAAATAATTCCAAGATCAAGGTTATTTTTTTTTCTTCTTTCTTATTCTGCTTGTAACAGAAATTCTTTTGTTACAGTGCAGAGCAAAAAAAGATCACCGTCACAAAACAGATGGTTTTGATTTCCATGAAAGGAAAAATCAACTGAAACGGTTCGAGGGGTTTTAAGGTTTGCCATTTTTAAAACTTTGCTTTGAGTTTAGGTCTTCTGCATATAAAAAAGAAATCAAAACAGCAGTTTACGCTGTTGGGGTTTTTCAAAACCTGGTTCGATATCCATCGTTCAACGAAAAAGATTCCAACACAGAGATTTTTGGTTATTTTTTAAAAATTCAGTGTATTGGATTCTTCTGTCTAACAGAGACCTTAAACCAGCGACTTTTGTTCCTTTCAAAATTCGGTGATTTAAGTTCTCTCACTAAACAATGGACATGGCTCGATATCCATCGTTCAACGGAAAAGATTCCAACACAGAGATTTTTGGTTATTTTAAAATTCAGTGTATTGGATTCTTATATCTGACAGAGACCTTAAACCAGCGATTTTTGTTCTTTTCAAAATTCGGTGATTTAAGTTCTCTCATTAAACAATGGACATGGACGCAGAGGTTTTGGGGGGGACCTTACTAAATTAAAACCGGTGCTTTGAACTCTCTTATCATAAACAGAAAGGCTTTAAACAGAGGTGTTGTTGGCAAAGGGCGTAATACAGGACTATCTCTAAAATGGTGTTAGGCTATGTTATGAGATAATGAATGAATGAAGACTAGCTTAATGTCAAACAAATGTCATAATTAATTAAATTTAAATCAATATCAAAAAAAATTGTGGAAAACAAAATCGGGTTCTAAAATTTAAATTAGGTTCAAATCGAACCCACGCAAAAAAAAATTAAATATGTTAAATTTTTTTTTCAATAAATGTATCCCCAATGTAGTAATCGAAACCAAACCAATTACTTAAAAAAATCCGTAAGTAAGTATGACCATCCATCAAAAAAAAAATTTAAAAAATTTTTAAACTTGTGATTCTATGTTTTCCCGATTATTTGCTGCTATTTCGGTACTATAAAATTTGTTTCGGACAGGGGACCGGTTCGTTTAGAACGAAGTTCCTGTATTCCGGGAACAACTGTATTGACCAAAGCAAATTAAAAATCACAAAATTTAATTAAAAATGTTGAAATGTGAACTCAAATGTCAAACAAGTTTCCATTTCGGTTAATGTAAATAGAGATGTACCCATATTTAATTAAAATTCCAGAAATATCAGCAAGTATGACTTCAAGAACACGGATACAAAAAGGATTAGGATTAAGGAACAATGTGCTTTCCCGTCGGCACTGATGTTAAAATTGAAATTATTTTTAGTTCCTGTTGTAGGCTATAAAAAAAATGGTTAATTTAAACTTGGACTATTAATGTTCAGGCCCCACGTTGGGCGCCATTTCTATAGTGGTACGGTTGGGGTGGAAGATCCGCTTCCGTTTCCCTGAGCCTTTGCTGGTCGCACGTGCTTGCGAAGGGGCCTAGCTCGCCGGATGGGTGGGGTCTTGCTCAGGTCCAGGGAAACCGCACTACAGATTTTTCACGTGCGATTAAAAAACAACTGTCAAAACTGATGCTAAATGGATGGATGGCCATACTTACCTTGGGATTGGGGACGAGGTGTTCTGCCCCTTTTTGCCCTCCCAACCATGTTACCTCGACTCCATCTTACTTGGAGGTAACCCACTTCAATGATAAGATTTTGGTTTGGTTTGGTTTTTACATTGGGTTTATAAAATTTTTATTTGCCCTTCATTTTAAGGGTTTTAATTTTAAATTAAATTTATCAACATTTTTTTTATGGTAACTTTAAATACTTTATGTTTAGGAAAAATTTTAACTTTAGGATATTTTTAAATTTTCGCAAAATTCTATTTTTTTTTTTTTTTTAGAGAAATTTTAATTTTAGGGAAATTTTTAGATATAGCTCAATTTTAATTTTAGAAGAATTTTTAAATTTTAGCAAAATTTAATTTTAGGGACATTTTAATTTTAGGAAAATGTTAAATTTAGAAACATTTTAAAGAATAACATTATTTTTAATTTTAGGAGAAATTTTAAATTTAGCTTAATTTTTTCCATATTTAGGAAAATTATTTTAATTTATGAAATTTTTTTTTTTTAGCTTTAACAAAAGTAGACTTTTAGCACTATTTAAATTTTAGGACAATTTCTAATTTTTAGGAAAATTTTTAATTTTTAGGAAAATTTTTAATTTTAATAAAAAATTTTTTTTTAGTAGTAGAACAATTTTAAAATTAGTACAATTTTAATTGTTGCACAATTTTAATTTTAGCAAATTTCATATCTAAAAATATTGATATTTAGTTTAAATTTATAATTAGAAAAAAAATTCTTAATGTAGTACCATGTTTAGTTTAATTTTATATTTAGGAAAAAAAATTTTTTTTTTTTTTATATAATATTACCATAAGTAGCTTACTAATAATACATGTTTTAACATGATTTTGTATTTAAGATAATATATTTAAACAACAAAATTATAAATTTATTATTTTATTTTTTCGTTTGAAATATGGTTCATCATCAATAATATTATAATTAAATAACGATTATTAATGCAAATGAGTAGTTACCGTTTACAAAATACAAGTTGCTCAATAAGGTGACCGCTTCATCCCATCTTCCCTTTGTTCTTTATGTTGTTTAACGTTTTGTTGAATTAATTTTACGGTGGTTGTTGTTTAACACCTAAGTTGAAGTAGCAGTGATGATCAAGCGCGGTATTGGTGGAAAATACTCATGATGTTTGTAAATTTTTTATTTATTTCGGAAATATTTTAACCTTTTTTTTTTTTTTTTTTTTAAGGATTTTAGATGCAATTTTGTTTAGTATTTAACCATTATTTCAAATTGAGTTAATTTGATACTTAGTTATATTTTCTTTTTTTTTTTTTTATTCAGTCTTTCTTTTTATTATGAATATATTAATATTAGAAAATATTGAATTTTCGTTAAAGTTTTCTTCAATATATTTAAGTCTTTCTAAGTTTAAATTCTTTTAATTTTGTAAGCTTATTTAAGCTTCACTTATTTTAACTTTCTTTTTTTTTTGTAAACGTTAACTTTTTCTTCACAACTGTACTTATTTCTTAACTTAACTTAAATTTTTTTCTTTAATTTAGCATTTCTTCTACAATTAATGATTAACTTAAACGTTCTTAAATACAATTTTTTTTTCGGTTTTTTACTCAACCTTTCTTGTTCACTTTCAAACTTCAATTCCTTGATTCAAATTTAACTTTATTATATTTAACCTTCTTCTTCGTTCATTCACTATCTCTAGATAAAAACCTGTTTATTAAACAAACAAAATCACCACCAATTCAATGAGAACATTCATATGCATTCATAATATTCTCTAGTATTTATAACACTCACACTCATATATGACTATGAGAGCAAGTGAGATCAATACAAGAAAATACGTGGTTTGACCAGCATGATTGCATATGAATGTGTTCATGATTTCATACAACCAATGAAGAGAAAAAAAACACATAAATCAGTTTGCCAAAAAAATACCATATAAGGTGTTGTTTATAGGTACATACTTGAACTTGAAAATAATTCCAAGATCAAGGTTATTTTTTTTTCTTCTTTCTTATTCTGCTTGTAACAGAAATTCTTTTGTTACAGTGCAGAGCAAAAAAAGATCACCGTCACAAAACAGATGGTTTTGATTTCCATGAAAGGAAAAATCAACTGAAACGGTTCGAGGGGTTTTAAGGTTTGCCATTTTTAAAACTTTGCCTTGAGTTTAGGTCTTCTGCATATAAAAAAGAAATCAAAACAGCAGTTTACGCTGTTGGGGTTTTTCAAAACCTGGTTCGATATCCATCGTTCAACGAAAAAGATTCCAACACAGAGATTTTTGGTTATTTTTTAAAAATTCAGTGTATTGGATTCTTCTGTCTAACAGAGACCTTAAACCAGCGACTTTTGTTCCTTTCAAAATTCGGTGTTTTAAGTTCTCTCACTAAACAATGGACATGGCTCGATATCCATCGTTCAACGGAAAAGATTCCAACACAGAGATTTTTGGTTATTTTAAAATTCAGTGTATTGGATTCTTATATCTGACAGAGACCTTAAACCAGCGATTTTTGTTCTTTTCAAAATTCGGTGATTTAAGTTCTCTCATTAAACAATGGACATGGACGCAGAGGTTTTGGGGGGGACCTTACTAAATTAAAACCGGTGCTTTGAACTCTCTTATCATAAACAGAAAGGCTTTAAACAGAGGTGTTGTTGGCAAAGGGCGTAATACAGGACTATCTCTAAAATGGTGTTAGGCTATGTTATGAGATAATGAATGAATGAAGACTAGCTTAATGTCAAACAAATGTCATAATTAATTAAATTTAAATCAATATCAAAAAAAATTGTGGAAAACAAAATCGGGTTCTAAAATTTAAATTAGGTTCAAATCGAACCCACGCAAAAAAAAATTAAATATGTTAAATTTTTTTTTCAATAAATGTATCCCCAATGTAGTAATCGAAACCAAACCAATTACTTAAAAAAATCCGTAAGTAAGTATGACCATCCATCAAAAAAAAAATTTAAAAAATTTTTAAACTTGTGATTCTATGTTTTCCCGATTATTTGCTGCTATTTCGGTACTATAAAATTTGTTTCGGACAGGGGACCGGTTCGTTTAGAACGAAGTTCCTGTATTCCGGGAACAACTGTATTGACCAAAGCAAATTAAAAATCACAAAATTTAATTAAAAATGTTGAAATGTGAACTCAAATGTCAAACAAGTTTCCATTTCGGTTAATGTAAATAGAGATGTACCCATATTTAATTAAAATTCCAGAAATATCAGCAAGTATGACTTCAAGAACACGGATACAAAAAGGATTAGGATTAAGGAACAATGTGCTTTCCCGTCGGCACTGATGTTAAAATTGAAATTATTTTTAGTTCCTGTTGTAGGCTATAAAAAAAAATGGTTAATTTAAACTTGGACTATTAATGTTCAGGCCCCACGTTGGGCGCCATTTCTATAGTGGTACGGTTGGGGTGGAAGATCCGCTTCCGTTTCCCTGAGCCTTTGCTGGTCGCACGTGCTTGCGAAGGGGCCTAGCTCGCCGGATGGGTGGGGTCTTGCTCAGGTCCAGGGAAACCGCACTACAGATTTTTCACGTGCGATTAAAAAACAACTGTCAAAACTGATGCTAAATGGATGGATGGCCATACTTACCTTGGGATTGGGGACGAGGTGTTCTGCCCCTTTTTGCCCTCCCAACCATGTTACCTCGACTCCATCTTACTTGGAGGTAACCCACTTCAATGATAAGATTTTGGTTTGGTTTGGTTTTTACATTGGGTTTATAAAATTTTTATTTGCCCTTCATTTTAAGGGTTTTAATTTTAAATTAAATTTATCAACATTTTTTTTATGGTAACTTTAAATACTTTATGTTTAGGAAAAATTTTAACTTTAGGATATTTTTAAATTTTCGCAAAATTCTATTTTTTTTTTTTTTTTAGAGAAATTTTAATTTTAGGGAAATTTTTAGATATAGCTCAATTTTAATTTTAGAAGAATTTTTAAATTTTAGCAAAATTTAATTTTAGGGACATTTTAATTTTAGGAAAATGTTAAATTTAGAAACATTTTAAAGAATAACATTATTTTTAATTTTAGGAGAAATTTTAAATTTAGCTTAATTTTTTCCATATTTAGGAAAATTATTTTAATTTATGAAATTTTTTTTTTTTAGCTTTAACAAAAGTAGACTTTTAGCACTATTTAAATTTTAGGACAATTTCTAATTTTTAGGAAAATTTTTAATTTTTAGGAAAATTTTTAATTTTAATAAAAAATTTTTTTTAGTAGTAGAACAATTTTAAAATTAGTACAATTTTAATTGTTGCACAATTTTAATTTTAGCAAATTTCATATCTAAAAATATTGATATTTAGTTTAAATTTATAATTAGAAAAAAAATTCTTAATGTAGTACCATGTTTAGTTTAATTTTATATTTAGGAAAAAAAATTTTTTTTTTTTTATATAATATTACCATAAGTAGCTTACTAATAATACATGTTTTAACATGATTTTGTATTTAAGATAATATATTTAAACAACAAAATTATAAATTTATTATTTTATTTTTTCGTTTGAAATATGGTTCATCATCAATAATATTATAATTAAATAACGATTATTAATACAAATGAGTAGTTACCGTTTACAAAATACAAGTTGCTCAATAAGGTGACCGCTTCATCCCATCTTCCCTTTGTTCTTTATGTTGTTTAACGTTTTGTTGAATTAATTTTACGGTGGTTGTTGTTTAACACCTAAGTTGAAGTAGCAGTGATGATCAAGCGCGGTATTGGTGGAAAATACTCATGATGTTTGTAAATTTTTTATTTATTTCGGAAATATTTTAACCTTTTTTTTTTTTTTTTTTAAGGATTTTAGATGCAATTTTGTTTAGTATTTAACCATTATTTCAAATTGAGTTAATTTGATACTTAGTTATATTTTCTTTTTTTTTTTTTTATTCAGTCTTTCTTTTTATTATGAATATATTAATATTAGAAAATATTGAATTTTCGTTAAAGTTTTCTTCAATATATTTAAGTCTTTCTAAGTTTAAATTCTTTTAATTTTGTAAGCTTATTTAAGCTTCACTTATTTTAACTTTCTTTTTTTTTTTTGTAAACGTTAACTTTTTCTTCACAACTGTACTTATTTCTTAACTTAACTTAAATTTTTTTCTTTAATTTAGCATTTCTTCTACAATTAATGATTAACTTAAACGTTCTTAAATAAAATTTTTTTTTCGGTTTTTTACTCAACCTTTCTTGTTCACTTTCAAACTTCAATTCCTTGATTCAAATTTAACTTTATTATATTTAACCTTCTTCTTCGTTCATTCACTATCTCTAGATAAAAACCTGTTTATTAAACAAACAAAATCACCACCAATTCAATGAGAACATTCATATGCATTCATAATATTCTCTAGTATTTATAACACTCACACTCATATATGACTATGAGAGCAAGTGAGATCAATACAAGAAAATACGTGGTTTGACCAGCATGATTGCATATGAATGTGTTCATGATTTCATACAACCAATGAAGAGAAAAAAAACACATAAATCAGTTTGCCAAAAAAATACCATATAAGGTGTTGTTTATAGGTACATACTTGAACTTGAAAATAATTCCAAGATCAAGGTTATTTTTTTTTCTTCTTTCTTATTCTGCTTGTAACAGAAATTCTTTTGTTACAGTGCAGAGCAAAAAAAGATCACCGTCACAAAACAGATGGTTTTGATTTCCATGAAAGGAAAAATCAACTGAAACGGTTCGAGGGGTTTTAAGGTTTGCCATTTTTAAAACTTTGCCTTGAGTTTAGGTCTTCTGCATATAAAAAAGAAATCAAAACAGCAGTTTACGCTGTTGGGGTTTTTCAAAACCTGGTTCGATATCCATCGTTCAACGAAAAAGATTCCAACACAGAGATTTTTGGTTATTTTTTAAAAATTCAGTGTATTGGATTCTTCTGTCTAACAGAGACCTTAAACCAGCGACTTTTGTTCCTTTCAAAATTCGGTGATTTAAGTTCTCTCACTAAACAATGGACATGGCTCGATATCCATCGTTCAACGGAAAAGATTCCAACACAGAGATTTTTGGTTATTTTAAAATTCAGTGTATTGGATTCTTATATCTGACAGAGACCTTAAACCAGCGATTTTTGTTCTTTTCAAAATTCGGTGATTTAAGTTCTCTCATTAAACAATGGACATGGACGCAGAGGTTTTGGGGGGGACCTTACTAAATTAAAACCGGTGCTTTGAACTCTCTTATCATAAACAGAAAGGCTTTAAACAGAGGTGTTGTTGGCAAAGGGCGTAATACAGGACTATCTCTAAAATGGTGTTAGGCTATGTTATGAGATAATGAATGAATGAAGACTAGCTTAATGTCAAACAAATGTCATAATTAATTAAATTTAAATCAATATCAAAAAAAATTGTGGAAAACAAAATCGGGTTCTAAAATTTAAATTAGGTTCAAATCGAACCCACGCAAAAAAAAATTAAATATGTTAAATTTTTTTTTCAATAAATGTATCCCCAATGTAGTAATCGAAACCAAACCAA
Organism: Cordilura impudica; assembly: GCA_963682025.1. NCBI lineage: Eukaryota > Metazoa > Arthropoda > Insecta > Diptera > Scathophagidae > Cordilura > Cordilura impudica. Next base: position 165,598,210 of record OY821518.1, on the reverse strand, counting down.
TTACTTAAAAAAATCCGTAAGTAAGTATGACCATCCATCAAAAAAAAAATTTAAAAAATTTTTAAACTTGTGATTCTATGTTTTCCCGATTATTTGCTGCTATTTCGGTACTATAAAATTTGTTTCGGACAGGGGACCGGTTCGTTTAGAACGAAGTTCCTGTATTCCGGGAACAACTGTATTGACCAAAGCAAATTAAAAATCACAAAATTTAATTAAAAATGTTGAAATGTGAACTCAAATGTCAAACAAGTTTCCATTTCGGTTAATGTAAATAGAGATGTACCCATATTTAATTAAAATTCCAGAAATATCAGCAAGTATGACTTCAAGAACACGGATACAAAAAGGATTAGGATTAAGGAACAATGTGCTTTCCCGTCGGCACTGATGTTAAAATTGAAATTATTTTTAGTTCCTGTTGTAGGCTATAAAAAAAAATGGTTAATTTAAACTTGGACTATTAATGTTCAGGCCCCACGTTGGGCGCCATTTCTATAGTGGTACGGTTGGGGTGGAAGATCCGCTTCCGTTTCCCTGAGCCTTTGCTGGTCGCACGTGCTTGCGAAGGGGCCTAGCTCGCCGGATGGGTGGGGTCTTGCTCAGGTCCAGGGAAACCGCACTACAGATTTTTCACGTGCGATTAAAAAACAACTGTCAAAACTGATGCTAAATGGATGGATGGCCATACTTACCTTGGGATTGGGGACGAGGTGTTCTGCCCCTTTTTGCCCTCCCAACCATGTTACCTCGACTCCATCTTACTTGGAGGTAACCCACTTCAATGATAAGATTTTGGTTTGGTTTGGTTTTTACATTGGGTTTATAAAATTTTTATTTGCCCTTCATTTTAAGGGTTTTAATTTTAAATTAAATTTATCAACATTTTTTTTATGGTAACTTTAAATACTTTATGTTTAGGAAAAATTTTAACTTTAGGATATTTTTAAATTTTCGCAAAATTCTATTTTTTTTTTTTTAGGAGAAATTTTAATTTTAGGGAAATTTTTAGATATAGCTCAATTTTAATTTTAGAAGAATTTTTAAATTTTAGCAAAATTTAATTTTAGGGACATTTTAATTTTAGGAAAATGTTAAATTTAGAAACATTTTAAAGAATAGCATAATTTTAATTTTAGGAGAAATTTTAAATTTAGCTTAATTTTTTCCATATTTAGGAAAATTATTTTAATTTATGAAATTTTTTTTTTTAGCTTTAACAAAAGTAGACTTTTAGCACTATTTAAATTTTAGGACAATTTCTAATTTTTAGGAAAATTTTTAATTTTTAGGAAAATTTTTAATTTTAATAAAAAATTTTTTTTTAGTAGTAGAACAATTTTAAAATTAGTACAATTTTAATTGTTGCACAATTTTAATTTTAGCAAATTTCATATCTAAAAATATTGATATTTAGTTTAAATTTATAATTAGAAAAAAAATTCTTAATGTAGTACCATGTTTAGTTTAATTTTATATTTAGGAAAAAAAATTTTTTTTTTTTCATATGCATTCATAATATTCTCTAGTATTTATAACACTCACACTCATATATGACTATGAGAGCAAGTGAGATCAATACAAGAAAATACGTGGTTTGACCAGCATGATTGCATATGAATGTGTTCATGATTTCATACAACCAATGAAGAGAAAAAAAACACATAAATCAGTTTGCCAAAAAAATACCATATAAGGTGTTGTTTATAGGTACATACTTGAACTTGAAAATAATTCCAAGATCAAGGTTATTTTTTTTTCTTCTTTCTTATTCTGCTTGTAACGGAAATTCTTTTGTTACAGTGCAGAGCAAAAAAAGATCACCGTCACAAGAGGGTGGCGACTCCCTTCCAATACGGTATTTCTCTGTGGATGATATGGGGTCGCATTCAATTTTATAACTCCTAAATGTTTACATGTATCAGAAAGCCCTTTGAAAAAAAAGTACACCGCACTTGACTATAATTTTACGTAAGAAAACTTTTGAAACAGTACTAGCCTCTTCATCCGATATTCCTACACATAACATAAATTTCAAAAATAGTCCTGGAAGTTTTTATCGGAAGTAGTCTCAGTAAGGGGTCCTACCATATCCATTTATACCTTCTGGAATGGCCGACTAGGAAGATCTGTAAAGACCAGTGGCATAAATATTTTTCTGAGCTCTTATTGCGTTGATATTTCTCACACTTTTCCGCATAACGTCTAATATCACCATTCATATCTGCCCACGAAATTGTGTCATTATCCTGCTCCTGGTTGCATTAATACCCACATGTCCCCCAAAGGACTATGATGAAAGAAAATTAACACCATTGAAATTTCTTTCGTGTTTCTCAACGGGTATCTCAGATACAGATGTCGTTCCTTTTTCCCGTGAATCTAAATCCCCGTAAAGAATTAGCTACGATTTTCGACGTAAACCTGTGATTGAAACCTGTGAATTTTAGGTCTATCATACAGATATTGAGATCTTAGGTATATTTTTGTAGTTGATTGTTTCCTTGAATTTTGAACGGTTTGCTACCTATGGACCTGAACAGGGGAAAAGAGGTAAAAAAACGAATTTTTTAAGTTTTTTGCGATTTTGATCTTGAAGATGAAGGTTTTTGATTTTATATGTTCACAATTTTTGTTCTTTATGAAGAGCTACAACTTTGCCTCAGAAAGTAAAAATTCCGAACGGTTTGCAAGATATGAGCCTGAGAAAATGAGCACTTTTTTGCAAAAATGACACCGAGGCCCCAAATCTTTGGGGGCCCATAAAAAAGTGCATGACTTGGGGCAAAACTGGGAGACACGGGTCTTTTTTTTGGTCTTTTATCACGTAGTGGTATCCGTATATGGTTATATTTCCATGACTAAAAAAATTACACACAGTGTAATCAAACAATATAGCTACGCAAATCAATAAATCTGACATCTGATAAAAATTACAAAAGCTTAAGGAATTTTAAATGACTAACATACAAATAAAATAATTTAAGAAAATGTTTCCAAAAAAGCACCCCACAAGTTAGAACTATTGATTCGACGCGTTATAAACGCAAAAAGAACTGGCGATATATTTTCAGGATTCTAGACCTAATGGGAACTTTCCTTTTAATCCCTGACCAAATACCCTAAATTGTGTTTGTGTGTCGCCATCGTCTTTGACAAATCCACTTCATAATTATAAAAGTTGGCGTTATTGATGCTTCGACACACCCTCCACCCAGCAGTTACAGTTGTGGAGCTAGGCAAAACACGTCTCATTATTATTCCTTGTAATGTTTTTGGAGGGACTCCTAACAACTAGGAGGGACTCCAAAAATATTCCTTTTAGGTGTTCTTTTGATACCACTAAACACCCAAACGCCTTCCACTCAATGTCCTCGGTGATATTTTCTCTTCACCGAACTTGGACTAGTCAAGCAAGATCAGCAATTATCATTTCCGAAAAAAAAGTTTTCCTTCAAAAAGACTGCTCTTTGTTGTAAAGTCTATTACATAGCAAGCGTGTTGTCGTTTTAAAGCTCATCGGCGACTTACATTTCTTACGCATTCATCATTCAAGTATTTTGTCCCTAATTCTTTATTTTCAAAAATTTTTTGTTTTTGATTTTTATAATTTTTTAAAATTATTATGTCAGATTGTTTGATCTGAAAACTCATATTCATTATCAATATATTTCCTTATTTGGGGTGGGAACAATTGAATTTCAACCACATTAATTTCTATATAAAATTTCTTTATACCAAAATAAAGAATACGGAAATTAACCACTGACTAAATGACGCACTCTGTGTAATGTTGGCGGGTTTCTTTATCTACGATAAAAGAGAGAAATTATATTTTCAATAAATTATTTTATTTTTATTTACACAAAAAACTTTTTCAGAGCTTTCATGGCTGCAAAATTGCTGAATTTCGTTGGTTTGAATCCTAGCGGTGTCTTTACTGATCGGAGACACTGTTTTTTAAAGGAAATTCAAATTGGTTGAAATATCGTTTGTTGAAAGAATAGAAACGCAACAAAACGCGGTCGTAAAGATATTTCATTTGAAGAATGTAAAGATAATACAAAAGTAAAAAAATTAAAAGAAATACGAGATAGTGTTCCTTTGCCTATTTTAACATATGCAACGCAAATGAGTTTGAGAGCTTCTGGGCAAACTCAAGTATCAAAAGTGCTCAAAGAAATTACAGCAACAGGGACGACAAGATATCAAAAAAATGTGAAGAAAGTTCCACAGCTGTTGAGTGCAGAAGAAGCTCTTGATGTTTTAGTAGAAGCGAAGTTAACTCGCAGCCAATACAATATAAAAGAAATGCTGCTCCCGATAAATTGCATTCTTACACCAAAATTCAACAATCTAAACAAAAATGTTATCCGAAACGGGATCATTTGCAAGTTTGTGAGACTTCTGCTTACTTTAGCCTGCAAAGTCTTTTAGATCAAACTACTGAACGCCTAGTAGAGTTAAAAGAAACCGAGATTATTTCATAAATAACGAAGAATTTTCTGAAATAACATTATATACTTAGTGGGAATTTGATGGAAGCTCTGAACAAGCTCGTATAAACAAGCATTTCATGGCTTTGATGCTACTAATTCGCTGTGTTCATTGCATCCATTTTACCAATGAAATTAGTTTGTAACGACAAAATAATTTGGCAAAATCCTCGCCCATCTTCCACCAGATGGAAAAGTATGTAATGCTCTAACGGATACAACATCTACACAAAAGTGTTATGTTTGAGGTGAAACAAGTAAAGATTTTAATTCAGTCTATAGAATGATTTGCACAGAAGTAAATATAGAATCTTTACAGTTTGGTTTATCTATCCTTCATGGCTGGATACGATTTTTTGAATGTCTTCTTCACTTATCATATAAACTTCCAATAAAAAAAATGGCAGGCTAAATCAGATGATGATATGAAAATTGTTTCAGCTACATAATTACGGATTCAGAAAGAGTTTAGAGAGAAAACTGGAATGATCGTTGACCAACCGAAGCCAGTCTTTGGAAGCTCTAACGAAGGCAACACTGCCAGATTTTTTTTCAGAATGCCGTAGTTTCTGCCTAAATTATAAAAGTGTACAAAGAATTGATAGAACGAATGCATGCGATACTTATTGATGTATCCTGTGGACATGAGATTCAAGTTGAAAAGTTTAGAAACTATACTCACAACACGGCCAGACATATGGCTAAGCTCTACCCGTTGTTTATATGCCTCCCACATTACATAAATACTTTATTCACGGGTCAGAAATAGTATCAAATGCATTACTGCCAACTGGCCAACTATCTGGGGAAGCTCAAAAAGCTCGAAACAAAGATTTTAAAAATTATAGAGAGCATAATGCGCGTAAATTCAGTCGGGAGAAGTCAAATGAAAACATATTTAAAGGTTTCTACTTAGTTCACATCCATTACTTACCTGCAATAGTAAAAGTTATAAAAAAAATTCATCATATACCATAGATGGCACTAGATTTATTAATTTTGCCAAACACAACAGGTGAAGAAGAGGTTAATGATGATGAATATGAAGATGATGACTATGAAAGTGATGAGATATTGATGAGTATGAAATATGATGCAATGGTGATTACAAGAATGAAAATTTTGTTGATATGAAGCATAACACTGCGGAGCAAAAAAAAAAAACCTGCGGCATTTATTTTGTTAATGGTTTTTGTAAACACTTTTATTAGACATACACAGTATGCGTTTACTTTTTTTGGATTGACTCTGGTTCTCGCGATAAACCGCTATTTAAAAAAAGAAGGAGGCTTCACCACATATTTTAGCATAACTCAAGAATGGTTTGTCCGACTTGGTTAAATAAAACATCAAAATCCACAGATAAATTACCTCCAAGTTATATCTACAGTATTTTTTAATTAGGGCAATAGTTTCGGCAATATTCATAAAGTTTTTCCGAAAAAAACATTTTTTTGATGTAAAATTGAAATATTTTTGTTGTTTTAAAATTCATAAAAAATCAAAAACATCAAAATTGCGTTTTTTTTTAATCTTAGGTTAAAAACATAGATATGATGCAAATAAAACAAGCCATATTTAATTAAAATCGATTAACAAGTTTTGATTTAATTTACAATTTAGTGATGGTATCTCATTTTGATGAAAAATTTCTAAATGAAATTTTGTATGGGATTTCCATCAAGAACAAACATTACTGCAGAAAAGTTAACATCATGCCACTAAATGTCAAAATGGTAATCAATGTTACCCAAATTTACTGGATTACTGTAAAATTGTAATTAAAGTTTTAACTTGTAAAATGTATTATTATGATATCTTTCTTCAATTCTGTATAAGACTGATGTGCTGAATACTAGAAAATTATACCAATATGTATTGAAAAAATATTTTTATTAATATCCTTTATATTAACGATATAAAAACAAAAAAGATACATCCTTTTCATCTAATAAATAAAAAAAATTACAAAAAACTTTTTCTGTAAGCTCTTTTGTGATGGTTTTTCTCCGGACAATCCCTTATTAAAGTCCAGCAGTATTCTACCAGCATATGGCGATCCCATCGATCTTGGTATATATCTTCCATTATCCTGATTTCCTGGTGGAACCGTTCTCCTTGTTCCTCATTGTAATCGCCAAGATAATACGGGAATCTGTCCAAATGGCTATGCAAAAAAAGAAATTTAATGCTCATATTAACTCCCAATGTGCGAAAATTTTGCATAGTTTGGTGCTTTATAATTCCCCAAAAAATGTTTGACTACCAAAGCAAAGCTTAGCCTTGCTTCAGTTTCAATTTGTGTCATATGTTTTACAAATGCAGTGTCTTTCATAACACTACGGATTTGCGGTCCATCGAAGATGCCTGCTTTTATTTTTTCAATACTCAGGGCTGGAAATTTTTGACACACATATTTAAAGCAGTCACCAGTTTTATCAAGGGCTTTGATGAACGGTTTCATTAGCACAAGCTTGATGTGAAGAGGTAGAAAAAGGATATTCTCTCGGCTTATCAGTGGTTCATGAATCACGTTTGCTCTCCCTACTATACAATCCCTCAAAGGCCATACCTTTCTAATCCAATCTTCTGTTTTTGCGCGACTATCCCAAAGACATATGAAACAGTGATACCCACCTTGCTGGCCTAACAAAAAATTCACCATCTTCATGTCGACGCATACTGACCACTGATGTATTACGTACGAAATCTTTTCTAAAAAAATTTTAATATTTTGATATTCGTAATTTAGTTTGGTAATATGACCGATTGGAACTGAAGCAAATTTATTTCCATTGTGAAGCAATACACATTTCAGACTTCTTTTTGAGCTATCTATAATAAGCCTCCAATACCATTGAAATTTCTTTCGTGTTTCTCAACGAGTATCTCAGATACAGATGTCGATCCTTCTTCCCGTGCATCTATGTCCCCGTAAAGAATTAGCTACGTTTCTCTATGTAAGCCTGTGAGAGAAAGCTGTGAATTTTAGATCTGACCAAGGTACTCTATCATGCAGATAAGATGAGTCCAATAAATGGAAAGAGTATGTGAGGTTTCATTTTATTTACGAACAGTCATAAGACTTTCCCTGTTTAAATCAGAATTACCACCTATTTTTTACAGCTTAATTATTCTAGCTTATATACTGAAATATTTTTACTGAAACCATTGGTTTCGACTAGTTAAACAAAATTTTCTTGATATGTTGTGTAATCAGCATATATACATTCCGTATGGGAAGTGCATAGTTCGTATATGTTTATTATTCCCAATATAAAATTATGCACATATACACTTTTGATTTAATTGCCTTTTCTTTTCTTTTAAGTGTGCCTCAATAAAATATAAAACAAACATATTTTTGTACAATATGTATTCGGAATTTGATGACACAAATTTTTTATATAAATAAATTCTACTCTATGTTAAATGAATATGTATACACTACACCTGAAATATACTATCTCGCGTCTTCGGAAGTTACATTTCTCCATCTTTACTTTGAAATCGTTTTCCTCAATAGCTGCAACACCTAATATGTATAAGCTTGTTACATATTCAAAATGTCCCAATGCTGTACTGATTGCAGTTGTTCTCTGTCCTTTTAATCCATCTCTACCTCCAAATCCAGCATTGAAAAATATATCTGTATCATCCTCTACTGCTTTTTTTTTGCCAATTGTCCCAGTGCATTCGTGAAAGACATTTTATTTCTCTCCAACCAGAAATTATCATGATATGTTTTGCTTATAGACTCAATGGAGGAATTGTCCTCCCTTTCTAAATTTAAATTTATCTTAGTTGTTGCCATTATCCTCTGATCCTCTCGCGATGTGCCTTGAAATTTATTATTTCACTGAAGTTCGGCTTGAATTAATTTTCAAATTAATAATCAAATTCAGTAGCGCTCAAGATGGAACCATTACCACACTATTCTTTTTGTTTGCCAATATGGTTTCGATGTAATATTTACGGATCTCACTTCGGCACCGTGAGTTTCATCCAACTCATTTACCGTACCCGGTAGAGTGGTAAATTCCACTCTCCCCCATTAGAGTGTAATTCCAAAGAAAGGTAAATGGTATCCCTTGCCTCCACATCCGAAACTTTCAATCTCGGTCTGATATATCCAGGTGGTTCTTTCCCCCCATCGAGTGCCTCTTTCTACACCCCCTCCGCGGCTCATGAGCGTAAAGTGTTGGGAAGCAGATGATTATTCAATAAAATACTTGTTCTTTTGGTTTCAGATCAATCCAGAGTTTTCTGTTTTATTAAAATGTCAGTGCTTATAAACTAATAATGAGAAGATACAAGAATTGTTTTCTGAGTGACTTTCTAAAGTCAGTCTATAATTTTCAAATACTCTCTCTAATTTTATTATGTACGATTGTACCAGGCGACCATGAATTTTGGGTGGTTTCTTATTCTCTTTATATATCTTTGAAATTATGCATTGAGTACAATTCCAAATAAATGAGTGGAATTGTACTGGTTAAAGTGCAGACCGATACCATACACCAATATGTGTATTCTATACGGTTTACATATGAAATACAATCTAGTGGCTCTACATATCGATCAACCAACTCTATTTGATTTCCATGCATAGAACATTAACCCGCTCAGCCAAACAAACACACAGAGTCATTAACAAAAATATGCTTGACATACCCCAATATCCACTTGATATTCTTTCGTTCTATTTCTATGGGTCGCTTGACAACGTACATGTGTATATATGTAGGTTTGTTTGTTTTGATAGTTTTTATTTACGAGAATTTCTTTGTGTCTTTGTTTACATACATAATTGTTCTTCATATACTACTCCCTGCACTCGACACAGAACGGCGCGTCATTTCACTTTCATTGGTGGACCCTTGTACGTAGTACTCTTCGATCCATTGTGACTAATTGACGTCGGCTTTTTCTCCTCCATTCTATGCAACAGCTGTTCGACAGACCGGAAACTATATCCTCCCTGATATATTCCTCACTAAAAGTTACATTCTTCAATGGCGGGTCTTCCCCTCTCCATCTTCATGCTTCAACTAGCAGTGTGTCTAAACTGCACGAACTATTTGCCAACATGCTTCTCTGAATCATTGGATCCCTAAGCCCTTTATAAATGCGACTTTAATTTTTTTCTTTTCCATTATCGATTCCATTATTTTATTCCATTATCCATTGTTCTCACCTATTATTGCATGAGCCGTTTCTGCCAGTATCTGAAGACATTTAGCAAACTCTCTGCTGTACTCCTCCTTACTCTAGCAAGCCTCATATAATACACATAGAACTGAATCCAGTAATATTGTCTTCAAATATTTTGTTTATCGTCGATATTATTTCCTCGATAGACCTAAACGATAGGAGTCCTACCTACTACTTAAAACCTTTGTTTCTATTTTTTCTGGTGTCACTTCTTTTACCGAATTTATATACCTCGATATGGAGGTTAGAAGACTGTTCACCCCCCAAAGATAGGTACACCATTTAAATTAAATACACTACACTTAACGTGAAACCTATTTTCGCAACACATCATAGACATGCTAGGAGTATAGATATAATAGAAACACTATTCAAAAATATTGAAAGACCACCCGATTTTGATAATTTCAATGATATTAAATATGGAGAAAGAACATTCATAGAAACCAACGAACAACAAATGCTCGTATCTATCAACACACAAATATAGCCACAAATTAACGAACTTATGGAGATAATAAATATGGAAATGAAATAAATATGAGGGCCAGTTAACACATGGCTCTCACAACGCTGAAATGGTATGCGACCAAACCACAGTTTAGCCGTGAGGATAATTAATGTGTCACATGCAGTTAAAATTCTGTTTAAGTGTTTTTTTTTTCTGATCTTTGATAATAAAGAGCGCATAGTGGTTATTAAAAAATAATTTGTTTCAATTAAAAAGGCACATAGAGCCACGGATCAATAATTTTTAAAACACAGTTTCTTCAAATTTGTTAATAGTTTGTAATATTGGAAAAGCTTAAAGTGTATAACTTTTCACTTTCGTTGCGCATTTTTAAGAATATGCTAAACAACTCCATATCAAATTTTTCGAAATTTAAAAAAAGTCTAGTTCAACATTTTTAGGATATTTTTAATGGATTTTCAATATTAATACAAAAAATTGGTTCATCTGAATATCTAGTTTATGGATGGTGTTAAAACGACATTAGTTAAAAGTTTAACTCAGAAAAAAAATCTAAAAAAAATCACAGTTTTTTTTTTAATTTCAAAATCATATACTTACTTAAATTAAAGTTTTTTTGAAGACGTTTTTTTAAATATTTAATAACATTTTTCAAAGTATGTTGTTATTTGCTTCTCTGATTTTATCATACATAAAATTATAAGGAAAAATTTTTTTTTTGATTTTTCAGCATCTTTGTAATACCAAGATATCCTGAAACTCACACCGACACAACGTTAGATTTATAATCTTTAAAAAAGTTTCATGGTGTAAAGATCAAAACATTTGTTTTCCAAGATTAGAATTAGATTTAGACATTTGTTTTAAATACGTGTTCTGCACAAGTTTTAAATAGTTGAGTTGTGTGATTTGTTATAAAAAATTTTATGATTTTGCTCTCATGGACTTTTCAATATCTCAATTTTACACATAAGTATGTATGAACACATGTTTGCGTATGTAGCAAAAAATATATAAAAATAAAGCACAATATAATTTTAGGTGTTTTATGGAGAGAAAATAAAATCTCTATTTTATTTGATATTTATTAGGTCAATGGAATAAATCCTTACAGACCTGTATAAATGATATAATTACATACGTACATATATTGAAACAATTAAATAGATTTACAAATAAAAACAAATAGTTAGGAATTTAAGAAAATAAGGATATTATACCATCCATCGTTAATTATTGTCGTAAAATGAAGCACATTTGTAACGGTAGAGCATCCTTTCCGAAATCCGTGTTGAAATGGTGACAAAATTGACGATGAGAAGCTTAGGGATTGCACTAAGTTTAGCAATACCATGGTAATTAGAAACATCCGATCTATTTTCAGATTTAAATAATGGAATTATGTAAGAAGCTCTCCAAAATTTTGGAAAATAACCGTTTTTTTATTGACGCATTAAACAAAAGAGTCAGTGGTGTTGCCAAGGAAGTAGCACAATAATTGAGTATAGAACTAGGTACTCCATCAGGTCCATGAGTAAATGAAATTTTAAGTTTCTTCAGGCTATTAACAAGTTCTGCCTTATCAATTAGGGGAAAAGATATAGCTTGATTTGTGTTTAATGGATATGAATAGCTGTTGGAAAAATATTGAGCAACAGAATATGTACTAGCAAAAAAGTCTCCGAACATATTAATTTTTATAGTATCATCACTAGATTCGATATCGTTAAATTTTGTTACAGATGGATAACCAGTAGTTTTTCTTTTTGAATTAACAAAGTTGTAAAATGCTTTAGGATCACGATTGAAATCTTCCTTCATTTTGTTTAGATAGTTTTTGTATAGTTGTTAAGAATATTATATTCGGCACGATGAATGGAGTATTTTTCAAAAAATACAAGAGAACCAAAAATTTTATACTTTTTATAATCCTTGTTCTTCAAATTTTTTAATCTTGATAGTTGTTTTGAGTTCCAAGGAGGGCCAGTTCGTTTGTAGACAGAGCGTTTTGAGATGCATTCATCCATAAAAGAATACATAGTTCTATAAAAGACCTCCACCATTAAATCAATAGAAGTATGGCACAACAAATCATTCCAGTTAGTGTTAGAAATTAGATCAATCAATTTGCTATATTTGGTTTGTTTAAAACAAAAAACTTTATCTTTATTAATACGAATATTGGATCCACCAAAAGTAGGCAAAACACAGCTAATTTCAATATCAGAGCGAGTTATTATACAATCTTCTGGATTATATGTAAATACCAGATCTAGCAGTTTACCGTATTCATTAAATACGCCATTCATCTGGTAAAGACTAAGATCAACTATCTCATTCAATATTAAATCATCACAGTTATTAGATTTAATTGGAATAAAATCCGGAGCATCAGGCGAATTTTTCCATATTATAGATGGTAAATTCAAATCTCCAACAACAAAAATGAAATCCTCAGGTTTAGTATAATATTACCTTTAAAAATTCACAAATGGTGTTTTTAACGTAGAACGAATTGTACGAAGGTACCAAAACGATTGATTTTACATGTTAAAAAATAAAAGAGAGAAGGTGGCGAACAATATCTAAGTACCGCTAACGGTTTTACTAGTTAAAATCTATGTAAACACTCCTTTCAACGATGTATAAAAAAAGGAGTTTCATAGATTTTAACCCAGAATTAACCCAAAAATGGCTAATCGACTCAAAGGCGGAAAAGTACAAAGAAAATATTAAATTGTACTTAAACATTGCCGACCACCTTGCAACATCAAGGTATGTTGCAACAATAATATTTTAAGAAATAACTTAAATATCTTAAAATAAGGCATAGTTCAGTTTAAAAATGTGAGCTTGAATTCAGTTTATTCAAATTTTTTTTTTCAAAATACTTAAAGATAAGCTGGCCGGTAGATTTTCATGTTTGATAACGACTAAGTCGTTTTCCGGTAAATCGTGTTCCGGATATAAAGGTCATTAAATATTCTTCTTTCCATCGGCGACAAAAAAGTTGAGAGAACGCTTTCATTTTTCGAAATCGATTAACAAGACTTATCGGAGATTCATTAATTTCAGGCTCCGGGGGGAGCAAGTATTGGTCCATCTATTAAAAATGACCAGGAGTCAGAGCTCCTGGTTCTTATCCGCCATAGAACAAAGAGCACGTGCATTTAGACAAGCTTCGATTTTTGTGAGAACTGAAGAAAGCTCTTCAAAAATATATTTAAAAGATTGCGCTTCTTTACGAAAATTGTGTTTAAAATTCTTGACCCCGGCTTCCCAAAGGCCACCCATATGAGGTGCCCCGGCCGGTATCAACCGCCAAGTTAAACCCTGAGTACCATAAACAGAACCCACTGACTTTCCTTAAGAAACGTCTTAAAATCCTTCTGTAATTCACGCGGTGCACCCACGAAATTTGTGCCGTTATCAGAAAATGTAGTGTAGGGGCAACCTCGTCGAAAATTAAATCTGTGAAAGGCAGATAAAAAAATATGCGTCGATAAATCAGATGTGGCCTATAAATGAATTGCTTTCGTAGAAAAGCATACAAAAATACAAATGTAGCCCTTCGTTATCCTACAAGCTCTGCCCGTGAAACTTTTGATGTCAAAGGGACCAGCAAAATCAACACCCGTTGTCGTAAATGGTCTATCAAGAGAAGTGCTTTCAGGAGGCAGAGCCGCCATAATTTGACGACAAGATATTTTACGGTCAATAATACACCGTTTACAACGACCAATGACTCCACGAATTTTCGACTTCAAGCGTGGAACCCAATATTCAATGCGAAGAATTCGCACCACCAACTGATTTCCACCATGAATGGAAATCATATGGACAAATTCTGTTAACAATTGAGTAAATCGGCTCGAATAAGGTAAAATAATAGGATATTTCGCCGTATATGAAAGGGATGGTGATTTAACCAAGCGACGTCTTTATCGAGAAAGGGATTCAAAGAAATAAGACAACTCGTTGAACTTAATAGTTTTTTCTCTAGCAGGTACTTATATTCATCTGCATAGTGATGTTTCTGAACCACAATGGCTACATACAATTTTGTTCTTCTGCTTTCATAACCAGAAACGATTTTATCCACATTCAAACAACGATTTGACCTATGAGCTGGATGGCTATTGTAAAATAATCTCAAAATATACGAGATTATCCGAAGAGCTCAATCAAGACGGGAGTAATTATTCAATATATCCACATATATATCTTCCCCCTTAACTTTCGTAAAGAAGGAAGCATGAGTTTTGACAACCCGACCCTCAATGTCAGTGTTAAGATAACTTAGATCCGTTATATTCCAGTGCACTTTATCTTCACCCAGCCATTTTGGACCATGCCACCAAAGCTCACTATTTTCCAGCTCAGTGGGAGAGGTACCACGACTACCTAAATCTGCAGTATTATCCTCAGAATGAACATGATACCAATTATGGTTTCCTACATTTTCCTGAATGCGGTATACTCTGCTCGCTACAAGTGTGGTCCAGGAACACAGAGTTTTCCTTAACCACGAAAGGACTATCACCGAATCAGTCCAACAGTAAATTTGATCAATTTTAATATCAATTTCACTTATCACCGTCTTCAAAAGTTCAGAGCCTAACATCGCCCCGCACAGTTCCAAACGAGGTAGAGAAATTGATTTGATGGGGGCTACTTTTGTTTTCGACGAAAGTAGCTGAGTATGAATTTCGCCGTTAGAGGCTTGAATTCGAATAAAGATCACCCCCGCGTATGTCTTTTCCGAGGCATCAGAAAAACATGAAGCTCAACAGAATTTCCCAGCGAATAATTAAAAAAAAAAATTAACCCATCTTGGAATACGAATAGGATTTACCTCATGAAAAGAAGTTACAAACCTTTTGCACTCATCTCCATCCCAATTTATGTTATCAAACCAAATTTTTTGCATGATAATTTTAGCAACCACAATGACAGGACCTAACCAACCCACAGGATCAAACAATTTCGCGATAGTCGATAAGACCTCCCTCTTAGTATATCCAGATTTTAAAGATAGGAAAATAAAACGAGTCCAACTGAGCATTCCACTGAATTGCTGAAGTCCATTTTCTTAGCAGAAGCCAAAGTAGCAACGAGTTGATCACGAGCCATTAATGCAGTTGAAATATCATGAGTACCTTTCAAAACGTCGTCAACGTACATGCACTTTCGTAGAATATGTGCTGCGAGAGGGAACTCAGCCTCAGAATCGTCCGCGAGTTATAATATCGTTCTAATGGCAAGGTATGGGGCGCAGTTAACGCCAAAAGTCACTGTCTGTAATTCATAGTCCCTTACAGTCTCCGTCGGAGAATCCCTAAACAAAATTCGTTGAAAAGGGGTATGAGAAGGATCAACCCGAATCTGCCTATACATTTGAGTAATATCACAATTGAAGACGAATTTAAACAGACGCCATCTAAGAATAAGTAGAACTAAGTCTGCTTGTAAGGTAGGTCCTACGTAAAGGCAATCGTTTAAACTAATTCCATTAGAAGTTCTATTTGAAGCGTTGAAAACAACTCTCAATTTAGTTGTCTTACGTTCTAGTTTTACCACCGGATGATGAGGTAAATAACAAAAAGAGGTAGGAGATGGAAAATTTGGTTATACCGGTCTCATATGTCCTATTTCCAAATACTCCCTAATCACGTCATCGTACATCTCCTTAATTTCAGGTCTACGCAGTAAAGATGATTCGGTCCTAAGATATTGTCCCATAACACCAGGTCTTGAAGTCCCTAAAGATAATTTTTCAGGAAATTCAGGCTCAAATGGGAGAGTCACTACATATCGACCATCAGATTCGCGACGAGTAGTCGCTTTATAATTTTCCTCACAAAATTTCTCAAAATCTCCAGTTCCCAGAATCTCAAAAGATTTTTTTAAGGCAATCTTCCTCTGAAAATTCGACATTCGCAGAATATACCTGAACTTGAGGTTGTACAACTGGACCAGTAATAATCCAGCCAAAAATATTATTCTGAGCTAGTAAAGAGCCCAAAATATTGCAACGGATTTCTCCCAACAGAATTCTTGGATATAAATCCGCGCCAAGCAAAAGATCAACAGATCGACTGTCATCAAAATTAATATCGGCCAAACGAAGGTTTGGCAAATTTTCCTTTAGATACGAGTGGACTGTAAATGATGGTAAATTACCCGAAGTATGTGGCAAAACAAGTGCCAATGTTTCCAATACAAGGGATGAATCGAGTGTGGAGCCAATTTTCAATGATCAAAGTTTTCTATACATTGCCGTAACTGCTTTATTAACTCCCGAAATTTGAACATTCGTCGAATGCGTCGAAATGTTTCAGGCGATTTTGCAAACGTTCAGAAATGAACGATGCTTCAGAAGGGCCCGGGCTGGGTACGTAGTACCCTGATGAATAAGATTCACGATAGCTGTCCCGAAAAGTACAGTCCTATTTTGCGCTGTATGAAATACTTGACGATTTGTAGGAGCTATGGCGTGATTGGCATTCGAAGATGATGCGATTGCCGGTACGGAGTTTGAAACTCGCGGAACAGAAATCGACCGATTAGTATCCCTAGAAACTTCAGAAGATGGTAGTTCACGGCGTAACATAGTTTGATGTCTCTTGTTACAAATGGAGCAATTATACGAACTGCTACAATTTTCAGCTTCATGTGTCCTCGCGAGACAATTGACACAGCAGTGAAACTTTTTTAGCGTAGAAAATCGATCCGCAACAGATAAACTTTTGAATAGATGACAAGAGCGTAAAAAGTGTACTTAATTCTTTCAAAGAACTTAAGAAACACTTGAAGTTGAAGCAGCATTGGTATGATGCACTTTAATTTTAGGTTCAGAAAGCCGTTTAGCAGATTCTGAACCCCTAAGACCACGTAAACAATCTAAAGTTTGAACTCTTTCTGCAAGAAAGAGGTCCAAATCCTTCCAGAGTGACAAAGCTGATTTGTCTTTCCTACAGACTAACAGTTTGCGAAGGTAACCGTTGAATACAAAGAAATACAACAATATGATCCCAGCTGTGCGTCGAAAAATTATAAATTTACATAGCCGTAAGGCAACCGTTTATTCCGCGTTGTAATGTTTTTAATCCCGACGATGTTTTCTTATCCAGCATACGCGGATTATCATACACGTCCCTCAAATTGCGGCACGCAACATCAAAACCTTGATTAGTGAGAGGGCATTTCGAAACAATTTTTCGAGCTTCGCCACTAGTTTTCCGAACTAGATTGATATAAACTATTGTTATAAACCGCTGTAAAAAGATCCCTAAAAGTGGGCCAAGAGATGTAATCGCCCTCAAAAACGTCGGTATCGCATGGCGGAAGCGTTAAATTATGACAAAAGTTGTCAGCTGAATTGAGGTTTACACTCGGAGACTGAGACTGCTCTTTCGGTGTCGCGTTGGATTTAAAATGATGTAATCGTTCATTAATCCTAGATAAACAATTAACGTACGCGTTAAAAGTGGCTTCATATTTCGATTCAGCCGCGGTAAAATCCGCCGGTTCCGCGTCATCCAAATTTTCTAAATGTGATAAACAAGTACGATATGTCGAATTTACCTGTTCATAAAGCAAGTCCAATTCTTTTCCACGAATTTCAAGATTAAATACCGAATGTAACTCCTCACGAATATCGTTGAATTTTACCTCAAATTTAATGAGCGTATCCAAATCGCGAATAAAAGTATCAAGTGCAGTTCCCGGCATTTTGGTTCGAATTTATTTTAAAATAAGTTAATTTAGTTTTAGTTAACAATATAAAAATTCTTTAAAAAATCCGGAAAAATAATAATATATTATAAAACTAATATTATAGAACTATATTAAAAAATTTTATTTTCTTAATATGTGGTATTATTTTAACAAATTAGAAGCAAAAACAAAATTTGCAAAAAAAAAAAAAAATAATAATAAAAAACACACTGGATAAGTCGTGACTAAAACGGACAGTAGGGCGACTAAGAATGTTATAAAAAAAACAAACCAACACAATGTGTGTGCGTATATATTAGTGTGAAGAGAAATGAATACACTCTGGAGCATAAACACAAAAAAAAAACAAGTAAGAGTGTTAAATTCGGCTGAGCCGAATTTTTTGAAACCCTCCACCTGAGTCTTTAATTTTTAATTTTTAATTTTTAATTTCTAATTTTTAATTTTTAATTTTTAATTTTTAATTTTTAATTTTTAATTTTTAATTTTTAATTTTTAATTTTTATTTTTAATTTTTAATTTTTAATTTTTTATTTTTAGTTTTTAATTTTTAATTTTTAATTTAAATTTTTAATTTTTAAGCTTTAATTATTAACTTTTAATTTTTCGTTATTCATTATTCATTTTTCATCTTTCATTACCAATTTTTCAATCTTAATTTTTCATGTTCCATTTTTCAATTTTCATTTTACACTTTCCATAATCCATATTTCAGTTTCCATTTTCCATTTTAAATTTTTCATTTTTTGACTTTTCATCTTTAATTTTTTTAATTTTCCTTATTCATTTTCCACTTTCCATTTTTAATTTTTCAATTTTCATATTCCATTTTTCATTTTTAATTTTTCAATTTCTATTTGCCATTTTTCATTTTTCAATTTTCATTGTCCATTTTCCATTTTCCATTTTTAATTTTTCAATTTTCATTTTCCATTTTTAATTTTTCAATTTCCATTTTTCAATTTTCATTTTCCATTTTTAATTTTTCCATTTTCATTTTTCATATTTCATTTTCCATTTTTCAATTTTCATTTTCCATTTCCCATTTTTCATTTTTCCATATCCATTTTCCATTTTCCATTTTTAAATTTTAATTTTTTAATATTCATTTTTCAATTTTCATTTTCCATTTTTCATTTTCATTTTTCATTTTTAATTTTTCAATTTTCAATTTCCATTTTCTATTAGTCATTTTTCATTCTTCAATTTTCATTTTCCATTTTTCATTTTTCAATTTTCATTTTCCATTTTCCATTTCCATTTCCCTTTTTCAATTTTCATTTTCCATTTTCCATTTTTCATATTTCAGTTTTCGTTTCCATTTTCCACTTTCCATTTTCCACTTTCCATTTTTCATTTTTCAATTTTCATTATCCATTTTTCAATTTTAATTTTTCATTTTTCAATTTTCATTTTCCATTTTTCAATTTCATTTTCCATTTTTCATTTTGCATTTTCCATTTTTCATTTTTCAATTTTCTTTTTTCATTTTCCATTCTTCATTTTCCATTTTCCATTCTCCATATTTCATATTCTATTTTACATTTTCTATTTTCCATTTTTCATATTTCAGTTTTCGTTTCCATTTTTTACTTTCCATTTTTCATTTTTCAATTTCCATTTTCCATTTTCCATTTTTCAATTTTCATTTTTCAATTTTCAATTTTGATTTTTCCATTTTTCAATTTCATTTTCCATTTTTCATTTTGCATTTTCCATTTTCCGTTTTTCATTTTCCATTTTCCATTTTCCATTTTCCATTCTCAATTTTCTATTTTCCATTTTTCATTTTCCATTTTTCAATTTTCTTTTTTCATTTTCCATTTTCCATTTTCTATTCTCTATTTTTCATTTTCTATTTTACATTTTCCATTTTCCGTTTTTCATTTTCATTTTTCATTTTTATTTTTCATTCTCCATTTTCCATTTTCATTTTCCATTGGAAAATTTCCATTTTTCGTTTTAATTTTTTTTTTCATATTGGTGATTTTTTTTATTATAACGTGATAACAATAAAAAACATATGTGGCAATACTAATAACATGAGCTATGTTCTCATTTTCCGTTTTTCATATTTCAATTTTCATTGTCCATTTTCCATTTTTAATTTTTAAATTTTCATTTTCCATTTTTCATTTTTAATTTTTCAATTTCCATTTGCCATTTTTCATTTTTCAATTTTCATTTTCCATTTTTAATTTTTCCATTTTCATTTTTCATATTTCATTTTCCATTTTTCAATTTTCATTTTCCATTTCCCATTTTTCATTTTTCCATATCCATTTTCCATTTTGCGTTTTCCATTTTCCATTTTTAAATTTTAATTTTTTAATATTCATTTTTCAATTTTCATTTTCCATTTTTCATTTTTCAATTTTCATTTTCCATTTTTCATTTTCCATTTCCATTTCCCTTTTTCAATTTTCATTTTCCATTTTCCATTTTTCATATTTCAGTTTTCGTTTCCATTTTCCACTTTCCATTTTCCACTTTCCATTTTTCATTTTTCAATTTTCATTATCCATTTTTCAATTTTAATTTTTCATTTTTCAATTTTCATTTTCCATTTTTCAATTTCATTTTCCATTTTTCATTTTGCATTTCTCATTTTTCAATTTTCTTTTTTCATTTTCCATTCTTCATTTTCCATTTTCCATTCTCCATTTTTCATATTCTATTTTACATTTTCTATTTTCCATTTTTCATATTTCAGTTTTCGTTTCCATTTTCCACTTTCCATTTTTCAATTTTCATTTTCCATATTTCATTTTCCATTTTTCAATTTTCATTTTTCAATTTTCAATTTTGATTTTCCATTTTTCAATTTCATTTTCCATTTTTCATTATGCATTTTCCATTTTCCGTTTTTCATTTTCCATTTTCCATTCTCAATTTTCTATTTTCCATTTTTCATTTTCCATTTTTCATTTTTCAATTTTCTTTTTTCATTTTCCATTTTTCATTTTCCATTTTCTATTCCCTATTTTTCATTTTCTATTTTACATTTTCCATTTTCCGTTTTTCATTTTCCATTTTTCATTTTTATTTTTCATTCTCCATTTTCCATTTTCATTTTCCATTGGAAAATTTCCATTTTTCGTTTTAATTTTTTCTTTCATATTGGTGATTTTTTTTATTATAACGTGATAACAATAAAAAAATATGTGGCAATACTAGTAACATGAGCTATGTTCTGTGTTCTTGGTATTGTTAATATACATATATGCATTTTATTTTTGTGGCATTTTTTTATGTTGTTGTACAATTATTATGTTCAACCACTAAACTGTTACAACAAACACAATGAGTTTTATGTTTTTTTTTAGAGATATCTACATATTTTTGCTCGTATCTAATCACAGTGATGCCCGATGAAGCCCATTTTCCATACCAACCTGCTGGGAATTATGGCAAATGATATTTTTGTAACCTTATCCAGTTAGATGGCTTATTTTGCGAATGAGCGTGATTTCAACAGACAGACAGACAGACGGACAGATGGAGAGACGGACAGACGGACATCGCTATATCGACTCGAGCTGTGATAATGATCAAGAATATATACACTTTATGGGGTCGGAAATTAGTTTTTCGATGCGTTACAAACGGAATGAGAAACCTATATATACCCTCTGCCACTAAACACTATTCAGCTTAAGCAGCTTAAACACACAAAAAAACTTTCGCGTGAGCGGAGAAAACTGATCTAGTTATTATTTTTATTGCAATGTATTTGCACTAAACACTTTTTAAAAATCCCGACGGGTTTTTCTTTTTCTTTCGATTAAAACAAAGACGATATAATTAATATCTGCGTCCACGTAACGAATATAGACATAATGTAACGTAACGCGTAGGGTTGTAAAACGAAAAGTATTAAAAATAGTAGTTTAATAACGATGAACCTTTTTTATTTTAAAATTAATTTTTATTATACACTTTTTTAAAATTTTTAAAATTTTTTGTTTTTTGATGAGTTCACACATAAAAGAAACTGAACTATGTATCTTTTTAATTTATTGTTGTAATATGTAGTTTCAGCGAAGGGTTGTTTTTCTGGTTTTGCTGGTATTGCCAAGATGAAGGCTGTGGGAACGTTTTAATTAAAAATTTTCAAAATTCTCCAAACTTTTCTGCAGGATCCGGCTCGAAGGATCAAATGTTTGCGTAAGTATCATAAAATATATAAAAATAAAACACAATATAATTTAAGGTGTTTTATGGAGAGAAAATAAAATCTCTATTTTATTTTATAAGTATAATATTACCTTTAAAAATTCACAAATGGTGTTTTTAGCATAGAACGAATTCTACGAAGGTACCAAAACGATTGATTTTACAAGTTAAAAAATTAAAGAGAGAAGGTGGCGAACAATATCTATGTACCGTTAACGGTTTTACTAGTTAAAATCTATGTAAACACTCCTTTCAACGATGTATAAAAAAAAAGAGTTTCATAGATTTTAACCCAGAGTTAACCCAAAAATGGCTAATCGACTCAAAGGCGGAAAAGTACAAAGAAAATATTAAATTGTACTTAAACAACACATGTAATTTTACTACTATTAAAAATTAAAAAATGCTATTAAAAATATATAAAAATATTTTCGGTACAATTACGGTGCAATGTTAATGCAGTGAAACTTTAAAGTTGGATTGGAAATTGATGAGAGATCGCCATTTGTAGTAGAATTAAAATAAAACATTTGTCTTTTTGTTGGCTGTAAATAGAATCAATTGTATTTCTGAATATTTCCGTTAACTATGCTTTTTACATCTCTAGCTTATAGTCTAGGGTTTGGTGACTCAGAAGAATATACTCAATAACTAAATTGTATTCCATGTACAGTTCCTAATAATAGCCCTAGCATTCAGTGTTCTAGTGTGAAATTGGTTGACACACATATTCTGGTTCAACAAACGATTTTAAAACAAATACCAGAATTTATTTAATAACAAAAAATTGTGACAGATACATACCAAATCTTAATCACATAAATATACATAGCTTTTGTTATATGTGAAACATATTGTTTAGCTTTACAAACTCGTTGGTAGTAAATTAATGCTTAGCCGATAGCCTAAATTGATAGTGATTATTAAAATTAATATAATTTGAATTGTAAATAAAATAAAATACTAAATTACTTTTTTATTTTTTTATCCCCTGCAAATGCCCCAAATGTTTAGTATGAGTTGTATGTAATTTAATTTAAGTTATAGTTATAACATTTATTTTTTAATTTTGTATCTTTATTTCATTTTAGATTTAAAAAAATATTATATTTTTGTCTCAGCGCCAAATAAGGCTTTACAGAGGCCAGTAGGCAACATAAGATATTTACATTTAATATTAGGTTTTAATTTATTTTACTTAATACAATTTTCTATATAAAAAAAACAAATAAGTTTTTAAGCTTTCAAGATGCAAGAAGTACTTCAACATTGTGCAATAAAAATTCTTTTAAACTACTCTAAAAAGTTGATAGAACTGAGATATTTTTTAAGCGATTAGATAACTGGTTGTATTCATTAGGTCCAGCAAAAGAAATTCGTTGATTAGGTAACTCAAGTCTGCATCTTACTAAATTTAGGTCCGTAGCCTGTCTTGTGATTGTTTGGGTTCGTGATATATTACTACTAAATTGTATGGTGTGAGAACCAATACCTTTAATATATTAATAAACATAGACTAATAGTTGTTGTTTATAAAGATCTTTCACCGGAAGTATCGTTTTTGCATAATTTTTAAACAAATCGATTATTCGAAACTGTATTGGAAGGTTGAACACAACTTTTAACGACTTATTTTGTGCTGATTGTAGTGATTCCAAAACAAAATTTGCTTTACTACCGTAAATTACTGGAAGATAAGTCAAGTGCAAGTGAATTAGGGATTGGTAAATTACCATTTTCCCACAGAAGATTATGGTTTAAGTTTATGCCAAGGTATTAAACACTTAATGATTCATCTATTAATTGACCATCAATATGTACGCATAAAGGCTCTTCACTTTTAGGGACATATGTATGGCTTAAATCTTCTGAATTTTGTTTTGTTAGCATTCAAAATTAATTTGTTTATTCTCAGAAACCGATAAAATTGCAGCATAATATTCTACTTGTGTTTGAAGTATTTTCTCGTATTTATAATTGTAAAAAAGGCAAATATCATCTGCAAACATAAAAACTTTGGAATAATACTGTATGTTTTTCACACCATTTACAAGAATTTTAAATAATAAGGGACCAAGAACACTGTCCTGCGGAACCCCACAAGCGACATCATGCTCACTGCTTTTTGATTCTGCTATTTCAACAAATTGTTTCCTGTTAAATAGTCTTTAAATAAATTAAGAGATTTTTCAACGAAAGCAATATAATTCAGTTTTTTTAATAAGTATGTTGTGATCTACCGAGTCGAATGCTTTTGATAAATCAAAAAACACATCAGCCACTCCTTTGTATCCTACATCAAGACCGCTACAGATGTTTTCAATTACATTTATGACAGCTTCCTCAGCTCCACTACCTTTCCTGAAGCCATATTGACGATCAAATAAAATTTGGTTAACCTCAAGATAATTTGTCAGTTGTTTAAATATAACTTTTTCAAGTATATATAAGTATATCAATAATGGGGAAAATAGAAATTGGACGAACATTTTAAATTTTATTGGAGCCTACACATTTATCCCCCTATCACACATCACACTGCAAGTTCGAAAAACTCAATACACTCAAATTTTTTTACCAATACACACACATTTTCCGCAGTGGTCACACTACCCAGTATGCATTGAAATATTATATCTCCAATGTTGGAGAAAATTTAAGTTCTCAAATTGATGTCAAATGTAATTCTCAACTTGAGTTGAACAATTTTTCTCCTTGTTTGCTTTCAACTTGACATCAAGTTGAGACTTAACATTTTTTCCAATCTTTGAGAAATATTTTTATTCTCAATTGGATATCCAACACTTTTCTCCACTTGAGACCAAACATTTTTTCAACTTGAATACGATTTGTGTTATGTTTGAGATATTATTTAAATATGTCATAAATAATAAATTAAATTAAAAAATGCCAAAAAAGTACGAATAATTAATTGATATATTTTTAATTATTTCTGCTTTTTGTCGAATTTTTTAATTTAAATTCTTATTTATGACATATTTAATATTAATATTCATAAAATGTACAAATAATTAATTCATTTATTTTTAATTCTAAATTTTAAAAAATTATAACATGTACATAATGTTAAATATGCAATGAAATTAAATTGGAACATTAAAAAAGTACATTGTTTTCATTTCTAAAATTAGTATAATTTTTTTAATATGGCAATTCCGTACCTTCCGTTTGATACCGATTTAAGAAATTTCTTTGCTATCAAGTTGAGAATCACAAATTTCTCAATTTTATAACTAAGAAAATCACGATATAAAGAATGTGCCTTTCAAGTGGAGAAGACTATAATCGGATTATTAAGGTGCATTTGAGAATTAGCGTTGGAGATTTGAGAAATGTATTTGATCTCAAATGCACCTCAAGTTGATAGCAAACAAAAATGTTTATTGGGTAATGGCACCAAATTTTTCGTGCGAGTTATGGCTGCCACCACTGTCCAATCAATCAAGATACACACTAGCGACATCTACATTTTTGTTTGCGAACTACAGAAATTTTCATAATATTTTTACAACGACTTTCAGATGAAACAACTATCTTAATATATAAAAACGTTGGTGCGTATGTTGGTACTCTAATAACTGTTGAACCACTAATACTAGCGACTTCGTAATCATACCATATGTTCCTTTGGTTCTCCGATTTGCATAACTTTTTTTTGTACCCGATAGGTGGCGCTGGGGTCGAGATTTTCCCAAAAAATTTATTTACGGTCCAATTTAGCTCAAATTCGCAACATATAAAGGGTCCGCAAAATAACTTTTTTTTTTTGAAAATGCTACAAAAAAAAAACTACTGAATATTATCTCAAATTTCTTTTTTTATTTGAAAGTACAATCCTTCCGGTTAATACTGGAAAATAATTTCATTCAAATGGCTGCCTCGGCTGGCCATGCGGTCCAATTTTTAAGCACATTATTGATTGTGTGCAGCTGTATTTCACCAATGGCTTCACGAATATTGTCCTTTAAAGCGTCAATTGTCTCTGGCTTGTTGGCGTAACACTTATCTTTGAGGGCACCCCACAAATAATAGTCCACCGGTGTCAAATCACAGCTCCGAGGTGGCCAAACGACATCAGCTCTGCGGCTGATAATGCGATCTTCAAAAATAGGGCGCAAAACATCGAGTGTAGCTTCGGCTGTGTGGTACGTAGCGCCGTCCTGTTGAAACCAAATGTTGCCAATATCCTCCTCTTTAGTTTTTGTGAACAAAAATTCGTTCAACATGGCCCGATAATGATCGCCATTGACTGTAACGGCCACTCCTTGCTCATTTTCGAAGAAAAATGGCCCAATTATGCCTCTGGACCAAAATCCGCACCAAGCAGTGACTCGTTTTGGGTGTATCGGCTTTTCAATGTATGCGTGCGGATTTTCTGTGCCCCAAATGCGACAATTTTGCTTGTTTACATACCCGCCAAGATCAAAATGAAATTCATCTGAAAAGATGATTTTTTTTATCAAAATCGGCATCTTCTGTAGGTCGATCGCAGGCCCACTTAGCGAAGCGAAAACGCATTGGATGGTCAGTTGGCTTCAACTCCTGAACCAATTGGACTTTGTATGGCGTCATACCAAGGTCTTTATGCAAAATTCGTCTCAATGATGCCTCCGAAATGTTCAATTCTTGAGAACGACGGTGAATTGATGTTGATGGCACTTCACGCACACTTTCTGCCACAGCAGCAATATTCTCGGGTGTACGCACTGTTTTTGGCTTTTCACGCTTTGGTTTATCGATGAGGATGCCAGTTTCTTTCACTTTTTTCACAAGATAACGAACATACGGAGCTGACGGTGTTTCTCTTCTTCCAAAATCCGTACGCAATTTTCGCACACATTCTGCAACATTACCATGATTTTCAAAGTAATGTCGCAATATTTCGCAGCGTTGTTCAAGCGTATACACAACCATATTCGTTCAGCGGAAGGATAAAACTAATTATCTGTCAAATCAGACATGAGCTAAGTGTTACCATTCACGAAATAAGCACTAGTTGAAAAAAAAACGTTAAATGGCGGACCCTTTATTATACATAAAACTAAAGTTGCTGACAAATTTTTTCACATGTAGGTGGCGCTGGTGTTAAAATATTCAAGAAAACGTATATTTTTTTTCAGTCATATTCATAATATTATTAAATGCAATGTATTTAAGGATTTTCGAGGGAGTTCGTGCTTTACTTTTGCCCGACACTCGGTATTAAAATTTAGATGCAATATAAAATCCAGATGTTTTCTTCGGGCCAGCAACGCGGACCGGACTCAGCTAGTATTAATATAAAATTGAAATTTCTGTGGGCAAATTAACGCGTTCTTATTTCAGTTAATTGTATTATAAATTGAAATAAGTGTGTTAAATAAGATTTACATTATAATTGATATTTGCTGCAAAATAATAATGTAATTAAAATGAGTGTGTTTAACATAATACATTACAGTAAATAAATTTATAGAAAAAATATAGTATTCCAGGTAATTTCATTAAAACTCGAAATATAAATAAAATATATTGGAAATAAATAAAACTAATTTTTAGTTCTCGTTTAAATAAATAAATCTGTTGCCGATTGCGTTGAAACCTTATTTGGAGTATAGCATATGATGCTAAAGAAGCTATTGAACCTAGTAGTACTTTTCCTGACTATTGCTACACTATACACCCAATGGTGAAGAACCGCTGGGTTATACGAAATTTGAACAAGCTTTGAAATATAAATTCCGCGGCAAATCGTACTTGTTGCAAGCCATTATTTATGCCTCATACTCCCAATAGATTGTTTAGAATTCTGGGTGATGCTGTATTGGATTATTTGATAAGGCTTTTGTACGAAGACCCTAGGCAGCATTCACCTGGAGCCTTAACCGATTTGAGATCTGCTTTAGTTAACAATACCGTATTTGCGTAATTAGCTGTAAGGCATGAAATCCACAAATATTTTAGACACTTGTCTCAGGTCGTAACGAAGCTATTGGTCGTTTTGTGCGTATTCATTCAAAAAACGGTTATAGTATAAACGAAGAGGTTAATATTATGAAGACGTTGAAATACCAAAGGCATTAATTAGGTGATGTTTTCGAGTCTGTTGCAGGTGCGATAATTTAAGACTCGAATATGTCTTTAGATGCTGTATGGCTGGTTTACTATAATATGATGCGTCCTGAATTTAAACAATTTAGTAATTCGGTGCCAAAATTGCAAATAAGGGAACTACTTGGATAAGAACCTGAAACTGCCAAATTTATGTTATTTTTTCGTGCTTTAACATTTAACTTGTACATGGATCAAATTTTTAATTTTCAGCAAACCCGAAAAATTAGCTGATGGCCGACGTGTTCGTGTTACCGTACAAGTTTTTCGGTAGAAAATATTGGATTGCAGAATTTTTTTTATATTTTAATCTATGTTGTGTAGTTAGATCGAAAAATTCAAAAAAATATATACATTTCATTATGTT
Source organism: Cordilura impudica (assembly GCA_963682025.1). Lineage (NCBI taxonomy): Eukaryota > Metazoa > Arthropoda > Insecta > Diptera > Scathophagidae > Cordilura > Cordilura impudica. Next base: position 165,569,634 of record OY821518.1, on the reverse strand, counting down.
AAAGCATCAAATAAGTTTTTCAAATAATAAACCATTCTTTTGTTTTAGTTTTGAAATAAATGCCCGTAGTTTCGTTTTAATTTTACATGATGCAGAGATAATTAAAAATTCACATTAAATGCTAGTTTTAAATTAAAGCAATAAAAAGTAATTAATGTTGTAGTTAGAGGTTTAACTTTAGCCATTTGTAGTTTTGGCTTTACTTTCGACTTTGTTTACGAGTTTTACTTTTCATAAACTGAGCATACATTGTCATCATTTTGGGGACATCATGTTTAACAACGCTGGAAATCTACAAATATATTTTTTTATTTCATACTTCTCTTATATATTAAAATTTGTTTAATTAAGGATTGATGGGCTTTTGTGGAATATGTAGGTTGCGCTACCATTTCTTCTAATGGTTGGTCGTTCTTTGTTTATTTGCTTTCGAGCTGTTGAAAATATAATTCACATATTAAATTAAAAACATAATTCCACTCTGACCATACCGCCAATTGCACCAACTTACATTTTTCTATTCGTATTGATTTGGTTGCTTCTATTGTTTACTTTTATAAAAATTGTTGTACAAGTCCGTCTACTTATAGGAATAAAAAAGTAGAAAATTAATGTTTTATTTATGAAGCTAACGGTATAGTACCCAATGTGATGGGAATATTACCAGACAAATAACGATGAGAAGCACTGACACGCACTCTACATGCAAGTCATAATCAAAAGCAATAATACAATACCACAATTCAACTTGCGAAAAGTTTCGTCACCAGCAACTGGACCAATGGTTAGCTTAGCTATAGTAATTTGTGATTCCTTCCTTTCGGCCCTGGGTTGAGTAGTAGTGTATGTAATTGTCTTACCTAAAACAAATCACAAGCTATGGGTTTTAATATTCACCTTTTATATTTTTATATCAAAACAGAAAATAAGATATTATTAATGTTTTTTAAATGTTTATCATAATAGCAAATACTATTTTTTCCATTATTGTTTTTTTATTCTGGTTGCAAACATTTGTAGCTGTTCACTTGCACACATTATATTTTGTATATTATATTTTTTAATCTCTTTCTCAAAGTCCTTGTAGCAATTCTAAGAAACAAAAAGTTAAACAAAGCCATACGGTTCGAGATTACTTTTTTGACAGCTGTCAAGTTGTCACGACTGATTAGATTGTGGCTGCCACCAACGATGATTAATGTTACCCTGTTATAAATTTAATGCAAATTTACTGGATTCTGCAAAATTGTAATTAAAGTTTTAACTTGTTAAATCTATTATTATGATTTATTTCTTGAAATACGCATATAAAAACGCAAGTTTGTTAATTATAGAGCATAAATATTATTAACTATTATTAAAATAATACTAATAATAATAAATGTAAACATTTTCCCGCAAACATGTGCCTGTATAATAAACTCGGTAACTCTATTTAAAAAAAAATAAGAGAGAGAAGTAAACAAATTTTTCAAGTTTACGCTTCGACAACATTTTAAAAAAGAGATTGCAGTCTGATGTGGGAACACAAAAGTTAATGGCGATGGATACGACTAATTCGAACAATTTTTCGTTGATAATACGTACACAACGATTTCACAGTTGCAGTGTGATGTGAGATAGCAGGGTTAGGTATAGGAATGATGTTGTGTGTTTTCAAAACGTATGGATATCTGGCATCATCAATCATTTTAAACATTATATTATTAAATATTATTATTATTTCTGCTACAGGTTATTTACGGATCAACAGCATCTTAGGTGTAATATAATCATAAGCAGAACTTTTATTAGTTTGCAAATTGTCCAAAATCGACTCAATGATTGGGTTATCTATGGTTCCAAACTAAAACGGTTTGAAACGTGAACCAATGTACCAAACATATTTATATTATCATCCAAATCCTGCCGTATACCATCTCTCATATTTTTAACCGAACTGTGGAAAAAGTTATTAAACGCTCAAGCTTTCTCGACATACAAATATAGAACGTCATTATTAGCAGTTATAATTTCCTTAATTCATTTTTCCTTTTTTCCAAGTGTTTTGTTTAAAAACTGCCATTTTTTTCTTGAATCACCGTTACATTTATTTAAATTATGTATATAAGTTATATATGTAATTTGATGATGAATACTTTAATTTACCATTAAATATGCCGTTATTGCCATTGCCTAAAGTGTTACATAAATACAAATAACAATCTGCATCTAAAAACTTATCTTTGAAATATTAAACTGCTACATTTACAGAACACAAAAAAATTACGAAAATATTTAAATTTCAATTTACTTTTATTTACGTTACATCTGTAATAATACAATTTTATAAAGCTCAAGCAATAATTAGCCTTTTCTACTTGGAAAAATAATTACAAAAGATATTATAATATTATATATTACAATAATTTTATATCTTTAGGCAAAAATTAACAAAAAAAAAAAAAAACCTTTTTAAATAAAAAAAGGTTTTTATATTAAGATAAAACTTAAAACTACGTACTAAATTGACATCTGATATCATAATTGTGAGTGAGCTTCAGAATTCTATCATTTAAGGTGTGTTTACACTATGTGTATTTTCCATATGTAAATTCAGTTTTACGATCCATACGTAATTCCGTGTGTGTGTCAAAATTGGCGTTTTACATACGATTCATAATTTTTGCGTTCAACCGGACATATGTATTTCCGGATGAAATGCTAAATGTAAACAACAGCTTGTTTAATTTGTGAATTTACAAAAATTTATTGTTAAAAATAAAGTTATATATTTTATAATTGTTAATTAATATTAAACAATTTATTTTTCTTTCAATATTTATCTTTATAATTTACTCTGTTTTTCTTTCGCCACAAGCAGTGTTGAATTTTCATATGTTTGTCTTGCCAAAATAGAACCTGCTCTAATTGAAAAATTTACATATGTCTTGCAAAATGTGTTGTACATAAACAATGTTTGAAAGGGTTCACACTATGTGTACAAATTACAAGTGCTGAAAAACTAAGAAAAACACAAGCAAAACACGTAGTGTGAACGCAGCTTTACCATTTCGATACCACTTAAGGGCAGTTTACACTATCACACTTTGTCGAGTATTATGAAATTGACAGTCTGCAGGATTTTATATTTGAAGTCCGATGGTTTCAGAAACATTTCTAAAAACTTGCCATTTTCATCCAACCAGAGTTCTTTTTTTGGTAATATTAAAAAAACGGTAAAAATGATTTCAATGCGCTGAAGACTCAATGCTGTATGTTGACCCATAGGGCCATGGAATCAACGATGTCATCTTTATATATGGGTGGTATAGGTATTGAGGAATCGGATACTCTTGATGTTCTAGGCATGAGAATTCAATGTGATGTTCGTTGGAACGAGCATGTTTTTTAAGTGTCGAAAGAAGCATTCAAGTGTCTTGGTTTTCTAAAACGGTGTAAAAATTACTTCACTCCTTCTGATCTCCTTAAAATCTATTTTTTTTATTTATTTTTATTTATTCAATAGTCATTCAAGACCTTAGGGCCTATAAACCAGATAAATAACATGGCATCAAGGTAAAATCTTAAAACTAATACAATTTATATTAATTGAAAATTCAAAAATATTTCAAAAATACCAATATTTCAATTGAATATAAATATAATATTAATAACATTAATTAAGTTAAAAGGGAAAATGATGACAGCAGCTCATCATATAAAGAGCTTCTACATATTCTCAAGTATAATCTTTTTAAATCTGTTAACATGATACGAAAATTTCCGTTCAGTACATGGAACCACAGAATAGCCCTACTGACTTCACAACAAATGATCTTTTAATTATTAATGAGTTAAAACGTGGTGGTACAAAAATATGTGTTCTTGAACAATTCCCAATCCTAAATCTGTTTCTTAAATATGGGGGAAAACCATACTTAATAACCTTATAAATAAAAAGTAATATCCTTGTACCGATTAAAGTTTGAAAATCACAGCACATGAAATTAATTACATAAGACGTCATATCAGTTCTGAATTTAAGACCATACACATAACGAACTATCCTATTAAAACAATGTTTGAGTCTCAAAATATTCTGCTGGGAAGTCCCACTATAAATCTCCATACCATACAAAAAAATTGGTAGACATGTAGAAAGAACCAATGGTTTTCTAACCTCCATAGGTAGATAACACCCAAAGTATAAAACCTCCTCAATATAAAAGAGATTGTGGCAACAATATGATTTATATGAAAACCAAAATCTAAATCTCGATCTAAGTACAATCCAAGCGTTCTATGATAAGAGACGAATTCAATTGGTTCATTACCAAAACACAGACCAATACTAGAACAGGAACTATGTGAAAAAGACATAGCCCTAGTTTATGATGGGTTAAGTTTCAAAAAATTGCCGTTTGACCATTCCAAAATACTTTGAAGAACCCTATTAAGATTAAAACTTAAATAATCAAGACTATTTCCAATATCACTTGCAACTATTTGTATGTCATCCGTATAAGTATAACATGTTCCAAAATCTACTTGCAAAAAAACATCATTGATATATAACATAAAAAGTAAAGGACCCAAAACCGATCCCTGAGGTATACCCCTATAACTCCTTAGGGACGATGATACTTCATCATTTAAAGCAACATATTGACTCCGCCCACTTAAAAAAGAATTCATCAATCGACAAGACGAACCCCCAAATTTGAACCCGATTAGACAACTTAGATAAAAGCAAATTTATACTGAGAGAATCAAATGCTCTTGTAAAATCTAAGAAAACTACTACTGAATTGTGCGTTTTATCCATTTTTTGTCTCAGAGTTTCCACAACATCGAGGTTTAATCCTGTTGTATTGTAACCCTTTCTAAAACCTGACTGAAAATTGTTTACCAAATTTTCCACACGTAAATGTTCTTGGATTTGATTCTTCAAAATTATCTCCAAAATTTTGGAACAACAAGATAATATATTTATAGGTCGGTAGTCAGATATCTCACGAGATTTTATCTTAGGAATAGGCACAACTCTTCCAATTTTCCAGATCTGAGGGAAATAAGATGATGTAATAATATTATGTATTAAATATAAACTTTAAGTGACGTGAAATACCGGTAAAAATTAATTTGAGAAATCGTAAAGGTATACCATCATAACCTATGGCATTTGCCTTAATGCTATGCATGGCATTTAAAATGTCTACCTCCTCTATTATTCTAAAAGAAAAACCAGTATCATTGAAAGAAGGGTCAATGGTCCATGTAAAATCTTCCGAACGAGAAATAGGTGGTAGTATGGACATTCTATTAAACTCTGCTACATCCACTAGAGACAATTCTTGACCTCGTCCTAAGGCACCTTCCGCTTTTAATCTTCGCTACAATTGAGATTGACTACAATTTGAAAAGAAACTTATACTTGCTTTTCTTCTTTGCTAACGTATTATATTCTTGAGTCTATTTCTATTAATATGATATATGCGCCGATTATACTCCAAGTTGTCTTGCTTAAATGCACGATATGCTAGATTCCTTTTAACTCTTGCAACCTTATTTTCCCGGCAGCTCATCCACTTATCATTTGGTGTTTGTACTGCCCTTTTTAAAGGAACATTTTGGCAAAAAGTTTCGATTACAGCCGAATTAAAAAAGCTACTTGTTCATCTACTAAAGTACAGTTGTAAACGTAAGAAAAATCCCTGGATTGCAACTGGGATATGCATTGCTCCATATTTAGGGAGTTATAATCCCTAAACCAAAAATCCCTCGACACTCTTTCCACATTAATATTATAAGAAATAGATATACATGCATGACTTGAATTTAGCACAGGCATTTGGTACTGAGTCTTTTGAACAACTAAATCTGGTTCTGAAACCATAAAAAATCAATTAATGTTGCTGTTGCCGAACAACTATATTTTTTCATTGTAACAAGTTAATCTTTCTTGTAGTTATCTTTCCCTGTGTACATTCTTGTCTTTTTTTTAATTACACTCAAAGCCGGTTTATATCTTATTTATGTACTTGTTTCTTACTACACTCAAAGCCGGTTTTTATCTTTGCGCCAATTGTGTAACTAATATACATATGTAATTGTCATTTAACGACAACTAGAAATTTATGTAAAATCTTCTCAGCAAATATGTTTGACCTTCACTTTCACTTTGATCTTAGCTCGAAACACATCATTATTATTATCAGAAAATTCTTAAAATTCTTAAACTTAAAACTATAAAACCTTTGTATAAATTGATTATGTTTAAATAAAATTTATTTTAAATAAAATTAAAATAAACCCTCATACTCAACATTGGTGCCGAAACCAGGGAACTTTAGATATGTTGCCTTGATCTTTGCTGTGTCTATTGGATTTTGATTTGGAACATCTACTATATTGGAGCTATTGATTTGCTTTGTGAGACTGTTGCTTAACTAAATACTGACTGATTGGGTCAAATATATTGGAATTTTGCTGTCTATTGAAGATTGATTTGTATACTATTGTGCCTGGATATTTATTTGGTTTGGTAAAATCTTACGTTGCTGTTGCCGACATCTGTGATTTAATTAAAAGTATAAACCGTATGTATTAAATGAAATTATTTTTATTTTAAAATGGCGGACACTTCGGTTATTATTGAAGAACAAAAGGAGTTGTTCCAACACTTAAAACGGACAGCTCAGAGCTATGAAGTGAAAGCAGGGAAAACTCGAGGTTATGCTCAAATGGTTTTTGAAGAAATCGAGTCGGTTACTCTAAAATTTAAAGATAAGCACGAACAATTGCAAAATATTGTACGCGATAATACGATTAATATTAACGATATCCCTTATTTTACCGAAGAAATCTTTTACCAATTTCAAGATTTATCATTGTCGATTAGAGGACAAGTGTTTGATTTTCTTAATGAAGCCTTTACTACACAATCACCCGTTTTTCATTCCACTTTCACTGCCCCCTCCCACAGTCGAAATGAAACGCTGCATGCCGAGGCCCGTCTACCGAAAATTGATATACCAACATTTTCTGGTGATTATCTTTCATGGATATCATATAGGGATATGTTCATCTCGCTTGTTCATAATAATCAAGCCTTAAGTGATATTCAAAAATATTATTTTTTAAAAGGTTCATGCTCAAAAACTCCATTGGATATGGTTAACGAATATCCGGCTTCTGAGGCCAGTTACATTTTAGCATGGAACGCCCTTAACAATAGGTATCACAATAAAAGAAAAATTGTTGATACACTTTTTGAAAAACTTTTTTTGATACCTCAGTCGAATGGTTCTGCTGAAAGCATTCAAGTTATATTAGATACCACACGTAATTGTTTTGCTTTACTTAATACATTAGAAATTTCAACCGTTGGATGGGATGCTATACTTATTTATATAACAGTCAATAAACTTGACAAACAAACTCGAAAGGAGTGGGAACAATCTCTTAAAGGTTCTACTGAAATTCCTTCGGTAAGTGAAATGTACAGTTTTCTGGAAACCACCTTTCGAACTTTAGAAACAATTAATGAACCCCAGAAACACAATTTTGCATCGTCTAGTTCAAGAATGCTTGTTTCAAATACTTTCCAAAATAAAACAAAAAATAACTTTCGTCGAAATGTGCATCTTACTACTACTAATAACAACGATGCTAACTGTCCTTGCTGCAATAAACGACATAGTTTGGTCAAGTGTTTCAAATTTACGGCAATGTCATTTGATGGGAAACGCGATTTTATGCGAACTAAGAAAATATGTCGTAATTGTTTAAACGTGGGTCATTTAAGTTATTCGTGTCGTACTTCATCTCGTTGTCAAACCTGTCAACAAGATCATCATACTACACTTCACAATATGTATACAACCAGCAATAGTGCTATTAACAATTCTCAACAACGAGCCGTTTCAAATTCGTCAGCTTCTCACTCTCAACCTCAACCGTCAACATCCACACAGTGTAACGAAAGTGTTTCAGCTAATATTGTTTGTAACTGCGGTACACTCAATAGCGGAAATATACCACAAGTTCTATTAGCCACGATTCAAGTTGTTCTAAAAACTCCACATGGTATTTTTAATCTTCGGGCCATTCTTGATCAATGTGCTCAAGCTACTCTAATTACACAAAAGGCTGCTGAAACCTTAAAACTTTCAATGAGCAAAACATATGCTCAAATAAGTGGTCTTGGTGGAAATCAATCTTATATCTCAAGAAAATATGTTAACTTCACCCTCTTTTCTAATTCTGATGCTGATTTCAAGATGAATTGTATAGCCTTTGTTTTGCCAAAAATTACTTCCTATCAACCGTTAGCTGTTGATGAAAGAACATTACCTAATCTGGAAAATTTTGTATTGGCCGATCCTCATTTCTCGAAAGTTGGTGAAATAGACCTGTTACTTGGTGGTGACGTATATGGAAATATTGTTTTGCCTAAACAACAAAAATTCGATGGAAGCGTTTTCTTGCAACTTACACACTTTGGGTGGATAGTCTCTGGTCCAACTACTACTATTTCATATCAAAATAAAATAAATGTTAATGTGTGTTCATTAGATCAACAATTGCGAGCCTTCTGGGAGCAAGAAGAATTACTACAAAACCGAGCTATGACTGAAGAAGAAGAATTGTGTGAAAAACATTTTAGAAATACAACAACTCGAGATTCAAATGGTAGATATACAGTTTCATTACCATTTAAATCTATACTTAGAGGCAAACCCATGCCAGTCTTTAACCATACTGATTATAGTGCTCTTTCTCGTTTAAAAAGTGTTGAAGCTAAATGTTCTGCTAAGCCCATGTTTGGAAAACTATATAAAGACTTTATGGCAGAATACGAAAATCTGGGACATATGAAAATTTTTGGCAGTTATCCTTGTGATTTAGAACCACATGGATTCTTTTTACCCCACCATGGCGTTCTAAAGGAGAGTAGCTCTACTACTAAATTGAGAGTTGTGTTTGATGGTAGTTGCAAACGGGCCCTCCAATCATCTTTAAACGAAGAACTAGCTTCTGGTCCAGCACTACAAAATGACCTCCCCACCATTATTACAAGGTGGAGGCGTTTTAAAATAGGGTTTAGGGCAGATCTAGAAAAAATGTTTAGACAAATTTTAGTTGTTGAAGAACAACGGAAGTACCAACAAATTTTATGGAGAAAGTCAAATCAGATCTTTATATACAAATTATCTACCGTCACATATGGCACATGTCCAGCCCCTTTTCTCTCTATACGTGTTTTAAAACAATTATCTACTGATGAAAATGAAAATTATCCTTTAGCCAGTAAGGTGCTCAACACTGACACTTACGTAGATGATGTCATCTCAGGTGCAGATAATCTAGAAGAAGCTCTAGAACTTTATACACAGCTGTGTCAATTATTAAAATCAGGCAAGTTTAATCTGAGAAAATGGACCACAAATTCAAATGAACTTTTATCCCATATTCCAATTGAGTGTAGAGAACACTCTAATATTTTTGAGCTTAGTGGCGAAAATACCGTAAAAGCTCTTGGTTTGAGATGGAATACTACTGATGACTGTTTTTCTTTTAAAATCAACTTTGGAGAAAATGATACTAATGTAACCAAAAGAAGTTTGTTGTCAGATGCTGCAAAACTTTACGATCCTCTCGGATGGCTATCACCTACTACAATTCTAGCAAAAATAGAATTCAAAAACTTATGGTTATTAGGTCTTGATTGGAATGATAGTCTCCCTGATAAACTGAAATATAAATGGTTAGAATATCGAATAAATCTTAAACAGCTCCAGGAAATAAAAATACCAAGATGGATTGGGTTTAATAAGAATGTAAAGGTTGAAATTCACGGATTTTGTGATTCGTCTAAACTTGCTTATGCTGCGGTAGTTTATGCGAAAACTATCTCCAAAAGTGGACTTGTACAAATAAGTTTGCTTCAATCAAAGACTAAAGTTGGACCCTTAAAGCGTCTTACAATACCTCGAATGGAGCTGTGTGGTGCAAATTTATTAGTTAATTTGGTTGAAAGAATTACATCTTCACTTGATCATGAAATTTCTCAAGTTTTATTTTGGACTGATAGCACAACTGTACTGTCTTGGATTCGTGGACAATCATCGAGGTGGCCTGTGTTTGTGGGAAATAGGGTGGCTGAAATCCAACGCAAATCAACAAATGCTCAATGGCGATATATTTCAACACGTGATAATCCTGCTGACTGTGCCTCACGAGGTATTTCTTCGAATGAATTGGTGAAACATGATCTATGGTGGAATGGTCCTAAGTGGCTTAGCGATATACCTTCGAAATGGCCAAAACAACCAAATCTTACTTTTGATGATATCGATGAAGTTCCTGTAGTAAATACGCTTTCGGCTGAGGTGAAAGTTAAAGACTACCCTGATTTATTAACAGCATTCTCATCCTTGAGCAAACTTATCCGTGTAACCGCATACGTAATCCGTTTTAAAAATAATTTTATTTATGCATTTTATCATAATAAATCACTAGAAAAAGGTCTCAGTAAGATGATAGGATTCTTAACTACCAAAGAGCTGAATTACGCTCGCTTTTCGCTTATTAAATGTTCACAAGCTGTCGATTTTTCTGATGAAATCATTGAGCTTCAAAAGAAAGGTCAAATATTATCAAATAGTGCTCTTGCTAGACTGATACCATTTTTAGATTCTTCAAATATATTAAGAGTTGGTGGCAGAATTCAAAATTCTGAATTAACTTTTGGAGCTAAACACCCTATTATACTTAGAAAACAAAATCCATTATCGTATCTTATTTTTCTAGATGCACATTTTAAAACTCTTCATGGTGGCTTAACTCAAATGCAGTCGTACATCAACCGAGAATATTGGGTTTTAAATGGGAGAAATATTGCCAAGCTGGTTTTAAGAAAATGTACAACGTGCTTTAAATATAATGCTCATGCTGCGCAGCAACTGATGGGAAATCTACCTAGTGTTCGTCTAAAGCCGGCGCGCCCCTTCAAGCATAGTGGTGTTGATTATGCTGGGCCAATAACAATAAAGCAGTCTACGTCTCGAAACTCAGTTACAACAAAAGGGTACATATGTTTGTTTGTGTGCATGGTAACAAAAGCGTTGCATCTGGAGGCAGTCACAAGTTTGTCAACTGAGGCCTTTATGGCTGCGTTTCGGCGTTTTGTTGCTCGACGTGGTATTTGCACGGATCTTTATTCAGACTGTGGCACAAATTTTATAGGTGCAAATAAGGAGCTTCAAATCCTTTACAATCGAAACAAGTCGTCAATCCCCGAAGGTATGCTTGAATCGCTTGCTTCACATGGCACAACATGGCATTTTATTCCACCAGCTTCACCAAACTTCGGTGGCCTCTGGGAGGCGGGAGTCAAATCCACGAAATACCATTTAAAACGAATCATGTTGAATCGAATCTTAACCTTTGAAGAACTGACAACTCTTTTGACTCAAATTGAGAGTTGTCTCAATTCCAGGTCGCTTTGCCCACTCAGTTCTGAGCCATCGGATTGCAACGCTCTCACTCCTGCTCATTTTTTAATTGGAGAACCAACGATATGTGTCCCTGAAGAAGATTTGCTCGAAGTCAATATCGACCGCTTTAGTAGATGGAAAGTGGTTGAAAAGCTGAAGCAACATTTTTGGCGTCGTTGGACAGAGGAATGGTTGTGCCGTCTTCAAGCTAGACCAAAATGGTTAAAACGTGAGAAAAATGCTGGAATTGGAGACTTGGTCGTAGTTATTGATGAGCGATGTGGTTCGGGCGATTGGCCTCTCGCACGTATTCAGAATGTTCATCCTGGCAAAGATGGTTGCGTAAGAGTGGTAACCCTATCTTCAAATGGCAGAACTTTTAAGCGTCCAATTTCAAAAATTGCCTTCCTACCAACAAATGATTGTTTTGATGCAATGGAAACTGATTCACCCTCGAATCCTGATAATGATTAAACAATTTAAGTACTGTCGTCCTTAGTGGGGGAGAATGTTGCCGAACAACTATATTTTTTCATTGTAACAAGTTAATCTTTCTTGTAGTTATCTTTCCCTGTGTACATTCTTGTCTTTTTTTTAATTACACTCAAAGCCGGTTTATATCTTATTTATGTACTTGTTTCTTACTACACTCAAAGCCGGTTTTTATCTTTGCGCCAATTGTGTAACTAATATACATATGTAATTGTCATTTAACGACAACTAGAAATTTATGTAAAATCTTCTCAGCAAATATGTTTGACCTTCACTTTCACTTTGATCTTAGCTCGAAACACATCATTATTATTATCAGAAAATTCTTAAAATTCTTAAACTTAAAACTATAAAACCTTTGTATAAATTGATTATGTTTAAATAAAATTTATTTTAAATAAAATTAAAATAAACCCTCATACTCAACAGTTGCATTGGTATAACCTTCCCTAAAGTGAGTTGGTAAATTGTTATGAATAATAGATAGTCCTGATCTTGAACAAAAAGCTCTAACTAACTTCCCCCTTACAAATAAATTGGTATTAAAATCACCCATCAAAATAATGTTCGAAAAACGAGAAAGTTACCATGTGGTAAATAAACAACACCCACTACTAGCTTATTAGAATTATCTAAGCTTACCTCCACGAATAAACTCTCTATAGGATTTTCCTCCATTTTGCCGCACACTACCCGCGCTTTATATTTACTCGATATATACAGGCATACACCCCCAGCTCTGGCCAACACCTATCATTCCTAAAAACATTATAACCAGTGAAAGAAATTGCATTATCCGACATAGACTCTTTGAACCAAGTTTCGCTGATTCCGATAACATCATATGAACTATGTTCAAATAAATGTCTAACCTCACCAAACTTAACGGAATACCCTTAGGTACCAAGCTCTGAGCATGTAGATGGCATACATTAAATTTATCAGCCCTTACAAAACCCCCTATATTAGTGCTGTCAATTAGTGAACCCAAATTATCCCACATTAGAATTGTAATTAATTACGCCCATTTTTTGTGCAATTAACCCCAGATAAAAACTAATAATATTATTGATTAAATCCATAATACAAAAATGACTGTAATTCACTAACTGTGCAAATTCATGTTATATAAAGTATATGATTAGATTATATTGAGTTACAAGAACCAGAAATCTAAAAAATTTTAATAAATCAAAAATGTATAACAAAAATATCAACCAATCTGGTAACTATAAATTATAAGAGAGTTATAGAGATAAGTAAATATATGAGAGATAACGAAAGACAAATATAAAGAAAGGCTGAAACCATTAATTCAGAAATCGAAAAGCAAATAAAAGAATGTCAAAATAAAGATAAAAAACTAGGAAGAGAAAATGAATAAAGTTAAGAAAATCGTACAAAATTGTGAATTAAAGAAAAAATAAATGAGATTAAAAATTTACTTATTCTCTTAGTACTTAGTATTTGAAATTAATTATTTCGAATTGTTAATCTCGATTGCATATCCTACATCAATTTGCTGGGGTTGTAACCTGGCTGATATTTGATGAAGATTTACCCATCTCAGAAACATTCCTCGTCACAAATAATTTAAAAACGTGCTCAAAATCACTTTCCTCCATTCTTCCATCCAAAAAGTACAACTTAGCTTTAGGAATGTCCCAATTTAGCATTTCAAATTTACGGAACTTTATCTTTCATCATTTTGCGATAGTAAAATCTAAATTTAGATACCATTGGCGTGTGATGGTCTTTCAGATAAATTCTAGAATCTTTTCTTCCAACAGGTTTAATCTGCATCAATTTAAGGTCAAACTTAGATCGATAGTTACTAGGGCGGGTCGATTTAAAAATCGCCCATTGCTCAGTGAAAATCGTATTCTAGGGATCAAAATAAGAAACTTTGCCGAAGGAACCATACCTCTAAAACGAATTCTGATGTCCTGAATTCTGATCTGTCTGTCTGTCTGTCTCACATTGACCCATTTAGAGTGCCCCAATCGAGTCCAAATGTATGATTGACCCCCCTAACTTTGGAGGGCCGACTCACCCATGCCAGTGGCACACCCACTGGAACTCCCCTGTGGGGTTCCCCATACAAACATTTAAAAAAATCACCATTTTTGGCACTTTACATGAAAAAATCAGCGAAATGCCTAAGTTTTTTTCTTTATTTTTATTTATTTATTTATAATAATATTTATTATTTATTTATAATAATATCTATTTTTTCTCTTAAGAAATTTATTTAGTCAGAACATATGTAAATGAAAAAATTAATTAAAGTTAGTTATAGAAAATAAACAAAAAAAATTATTGTCTTTTTTACTTTTTTACTTTCAAGTCGCACGGCTCTCTAATGTCGTCGCCATAACAGCCTTTACATTTTCCGGTATAACCCGTTTGGAAACGCTAGCTAGCAATTGAACATGTCGTTCCGTTTCTTGTATGTGTGATGGAATTTTTGGATCATTAAACGGTGGATCATCTTGATTTAAATATTCTTTCAATATATCGTACGGAATGCTTCGCGTGAATGGTGGTTCAAATACGTTATTTATGTCATTCATATTGATCATTTCCGTGTAACTTGTGCAATTAAAGTTTATATCTGGTTTTTATAAGCTCTAAGTTGCGTTGGGTCGTCAACATCGGTTCGATAGCGTAGAATTTTCTTGATTGCACAGTCGCGATTTTCTATGCTATCATCAAACAACATTGATAACAAGATATTTTCCGAATGCGCAATTTTGCGTAAACGAGGTTCTAGACATCGTGACCAACCAATGAACTTGAAAAATAATGCACTGCCGTACACGACAGAGCTGTAATACTTGATATTGAAGTACATTGGCACATAACATTTAATTATGAATTCAACCAGAATTCTTAAATTTGCATCTGGATTTTCCGTTGTCACATATAATCGTAATAATCTAGCGGCCTTGGTGAGCCACCGATAATGTACAATTTTCCCTGGTTTGATGTTAGCCAGATCCACCGAAACCACGCCGCTAGAAATTGCATGGGCCATGTCATATAAGTACTTCCAATCGGTGGAAAATTCAATTTTTTCTGGAGCAGGGGGCATATTTTGCAACTCAATTTTCTGGAAGCCGTCCACCACCTGAAAATATATAATAATAAAATAATTAATAATGGTTGACAATTATAATAAATGAGTGATAGCAATAACTTACCGGAAGAGTTTCACAAGTTTCGATTTGACGGCTCAGTTTCCCGGTTGCCGATCTCGGTCCAGTGCTGGTTGATTTATCCAAAGCTTCAAGCAAATGCCGAAACGAAAGTTCGTTGAAGTGTAGAAGGCAAACGAACCAATGCAATGGTCTTTTTAACAGCAATTCGAATCGTCGTATAATTCCACCGTGTGGGCCAGTGTTTGTGGCTCACCGTCAGTGCATATTCGAATTAACGCATCCATGATATATTTTTATCGTTGAAAAAATCATTTAATTTGGTTGTTTTGTATTCAGCGGTTTCATGTTCCAGTCTTACGTAACCAATCAATTCAGAATTGGGTTCTCTCAAAATAACAAGATGAGGTTCTTTTACCATCCTAGTATGATACATCTCATCAATTTTATCTATCGTTAAAGTATCATCTTTTCTGTCATCGAATGAAAACGCTAACAAATTGGTATCATCTAACCGTTTGCGAAGCACTTCTTGTCTGCATTTCTCTTTTTCTCTGCGAACTTTCGATTTATCCATGATGAGAGGTTTCCCATCTTATCTTTAATTTTAAAATCTTGAAAAAGAGCGGTTCCCAATGCTGATGCTACTCTATCAGGCACACCAAGTCTGTCACATACCAAGGCAAAGTTAAAACAATCGTATCTCTCTGTGTATTGTGAACTTGTGTTTCTATTCATATCTTCTTGAACCGGTGGCGGTGCGTATGTTGAATCATCGGGATCTTGGTATGTTGGCATTGATGACATACACGTTGCTCCTTGCTCTTCAATTTCAATCACAAATGCATCCATTGTTAGTCTTCTCTGATTAGTCTTCTCTGATCGTGCATAAACTCTTTGAGGCGTTCGGGAACCAAGCCGCATGCACATGGAGCTGCCTTCAAATCGCATTTACATGTTCCAATGTAAAAAATTGTTTCCAGAGATTTTACATACTCTTTAAATTGTTGGGTTTTGTTTCTTCTCTTGATTTGGCCTTGATATTTGTCAAGCAATCTATTCAATTTATTACATACATTTTTTTCAGCATTATTTCCATACCAAGTTTTTCCCAAATTCCAATCAACTTATCTTGTACTTGAATAGTGAATGATTTATAGGAAAACTTTTTTTGTTCTGTTTTAGCACGTTCGCTTAAGTAAAAATAATATCTCAAGATATCCAGATGGGTTGGTAAATTAAGATCAGTCAAATCAGTAGACACACCAAAAACAGTAACATCATGCTTGGGTATATGACTCATTGGGTTTTCGATAGTTGTTGATGCTTCATCTTGCGGTGTAGAGGATGTTGGATTCATTGTAAACTTTTTGATTTGGAATGGTCACTTCACTTATTATTTTTTTAAAGTATTTTTTTATCTGAAATTAGCACTTCACACTTTGAGTTCTTCACAACGACTTAATTCATTCACAAAAACTGTTGCGTTATATATGGTCTACGAGACGAGGTAATAAGAATGAAATGGTAATTTAAATTCTACCTGCTGTGTCTTGTGGTGGCTTAAAAACCCACACAAGCAATTTTACGACCTGCAATTGTGTCACAGTGATAGGTTCATTTTTGAAAAGGGTTGAATAAAATGTAAAATGTAAAATGTAAAATGTAAAATGTAAAATGTAAAATGTAAAATGTAAAATGTAAAGTGTAAAATGTAAAATGTAAAATGTAAAATGTAAAATGTAAAATGTAAAATGTAAAATGTAAAATGTAAAATATAAAATGTAAAATGTAAAATGTAAAATGTAAAATGTAAAATGTAAAATGTAAAATGTAAAATGTAAAATGTAAAATGTAAAATGTAAAATGTAAAATGTAAAATGTAAAATGTAAAATGTAAAATGTAAAATGTAAAATGTAAAATGTAAAATGAAAATTGAAAAATGAAAAATGGTAAGTGGAAAATGGAAAACGAGAACTGAAATATGAAAAATGGAAAACGAAAATTGAAAATTTAAAAATGGAGATTGGAAAATGGAAAATGGAACATGAAAATTGAAAAATGAAAAATTAATAATGGAAAATGGAAAACGCAAAATGGATAATGGAAAATGAAAATTGAAAAATGGAAAATGACAATTGAAAAATTAAAAATTGAAAATGAAAAATGGAAAATGAAAATTGAAAAATGCAAAATGGAAAATTGAAAATGAAAATTGAAAAATGGAAAATGGAAAATGAAAATTGAATATTGAAAATTGAAAAATTGAAAAGGGAAAATTAAAAATTAAAAATGAAAATTGAAAAATGAATAATGAAAAATGGAAAATGGAAAACACAAAAATTAAATATTAAAAATTAATAATTAAAAATTAAAAATTAAAAATTAAAAATTAAAAATTAAAAATTAAAAATTAAAAATTTAAAAATTAAAAATTAAAAATTAAAAATTAAAAATTAAAAATTAAAAACTAAAACTTAAAAATTAAAAATAAAAATTAAAAAATAAAAATTAAAAATTAAAAATTAAAAATTAAAAATTTAAAATTAAAAATTAAAAATTAAAAATTAAAAATTAAAAATTAAAAATTAAAAATTAAAAATTAAAAATTAAAAATTAAAAATTAAAAATTAAAAATTAAAAATTAAAAATTAAAAATTAAAAATTAAAAATTAAAAATTAAA
Source organism: Cordilura impudica (assembly GCA_963682025.1). Taxonomy (NCBI): domain Eukaryota; kingdom Metazoa; phylum Arthropoda; class Insecta; order Diptera; family Scathophagidae; genus Cordilura; species Cordilura impudica. Next base: position 165,551,816 of record OY821518.1, on the reverse strand, counting down.
AATTAAAAATTAAAAATTAAAAATCAAAAATTAAAAATTAGGACTCGGTGGAGGGTATCAAAAAATTCGGCACAGCCGAATTTAACACTTTTACTTGTTTTTATATATATTATAATGTTATGAAAGCATTTATCGGTTATTAATTACTAATTATTACAAACGGAATGACAAACTTATATACACCCTCTGCATACTTGAGTGTAATAATATTGACCGCTTTTAACCAACAATTTTATATGATGTCCAATTTTAATTGGACGAAATCGAAAAACGAAAAAACTAAATATTTCTGCGGGTGCCCCTATTAGACCTTCCTTGTTAGTGGAGGTTTTAACTTTCAGATTTTATAATAATGCATTTGAAAATTTAAAAAATTGTCTTCTGCAATATGCAATATTTTTTAAGATAAAGCTTTCTGAAATTAAAAAAAAAAACAATTATTCCTAATAATATTAGCGTTGTGTTTGTTAGTTTTAATAAAAACTATGTTCAAAATTTTTAATTGTTAAAAATTGTTATTCCGAAACTTTTAAGCTTATTTTTCAAGAATTTTGTCGATTGTTAGTAAATAAAATCTGGTAGCCATGTGTGCTACAGAATATTGTCGATTAATTAGAGTGTTGTAATAATTTTTTAGTTTAAGTTTATCAAATAGTTTACTTTTTCAAATCTTTTGTTTACATTTGTTACAAATGCAACAATAAGAGCAGATATTAATGAAAACGTAGAACCTAGGTGGAGGGTATCAAAGATTCGGCATAGCCTAATTTAACACTCTTGCTTGTTATATATTAATCAGAATGCTATGGAAACATTGATACATTATGTAAATAAAATTATATACCGTATATATATTTTTATACCCTCCACACGTCAGTGGCAGAGGGTATATATAGGTTTGTCATTCCGTTTGTAACGCATCGAAACTAATTTCCGACCCCATAAGGTATATATATTCTTGATCTTTATCACAGCTCGAGTCGATATAGCGATTCCGTCTGTCTGTCATTCACAAAAAAGCCATCTAACTGGATAAGGTTACAAAAATATCATTTGCCATAATTCCCAGCAGGTTGGTATTGAAAATGGGTTACATCGGGCATCATTGTGATTAGATACGAGCAAAAATATGTAGATATCTCTAAAAAAAAACATAAAACTCATTGAGTTTGTTGTAACAGTTTAGTGGTTGAACATAATAATTGTACAACAACATAAAAAAATGCCACAAAAATAAAATGCATATATATTAACAATACCAAGAACACAGAACATAACTCATGTTAAGGCCAGTTTACACTATCACACTTTGTAATACGATCTGTCAGAAATTCGAGTATTATGAAAAAGTCGTATGATGTAAAAAGCTTTTGTTATGAAATTGACAGTCTGTAGGATTTCATTTTCGAAGTCCGATGGTTTTTGAAACATTTCTAAAAACTTGCCATTTTCATCGGACCAGAGTTGTTTTTTTTGGTAATATTAAAAAAATGGTAAACAAAAACAAAGAAAGTGAAAATAAAATATAAATTTCAAAATAAATTTGCTTATTATTCTAAACAGTTGTTTTCATAAGACTTGAGTGTTATGGTGAAAATGGCCTAAGTATGCAGAAATAATGTCGGTACGACTTTATGACAGTCCGATGAATTTCATCGGATTTTTATTTCGAAAAATCATACGACTGAGTGGTATCATGTAAATGGGCCTTTAGTAGTATTGCCACATATTTTTTTATTGTTATCACGTTATAATAAAAAATAATCGCCAATATGAAAGAAAAAATGAAAACGAAAAATGCAAATTTTCCAATGGAAAATGAAAATGGAAAATGGAGAATGAAAAATAAAAATGAAAAATGGAAAATGAAAAACGGAAAATGGAAAATGTAAAATAGAAAATGAAAAATAGAGAATAGAAAATGAAAAATGGAAAATGAAAAAAGAAAATTGGAAGATGGAAAATGGAAAATGAAAAATGGAAAATGGAAAATAGAAAATTGAGAATGGAAAATGGAAAATGAAAAACGGAATACGGAAAATGAAAAATGTAAAATAGAATATGAAAAATGGAAATGAAAAATGGAAAATGAAAATTGAAAAATGAAAAATGGAAAATGCAAAATGAAAAATGGAAAATGAAATTGAAAAATGGAAAATGAAAATTGAAAAGTGAAAAATGAAAATTGAAAAATGGAAAATGGAAAATGAAAATTGAAAAATGAAAAATGGAAAGTGGAAAATGGAAACGAAAACTGAAATATGAAAAATGGAAAATGCAAAATGTAAAATAGAATATGAAAAATGGAGAATGGAAAATGGAAAATGAAGAATGGAAAATGAAAAAAGAAATGTGAAAAATGAAAAATGGAAAATGAAATTGAAAAATGGAAAATGAAAATTGAAAAATTAAAATTGAAAAATGGAAAATAAAAATTGAAAAAAGAAAAATGGAAAGTGGAAAATGGAAACGAAAACTGAAATATGAAATATGAAAAATGGAAAATGAAAATTGAAAAAGAGAAATGGAAATGGAAAATGAAAAGGAAAATGAAAATTGAAAAATTAAAAATGGAAAATGAAAATTGAAGAATGAAAAATGACTAATAGAAAATGGAAATTGAAAATTGAAAAATTAAAAATGGAAAATGACAAATGGAAAATGAAAATTGAACAAGTAAGAAAATTATAGTCGGTCTAGACCGACTATACGATACCCTATACCATGCGTTTAGAAACCCTATCTCTTAGGCCCAACTAACTGGACATAGAAAATAAGCAAAACCCAAATTTGAGTGGGATTTTTATTAATTTTTTTGGCTGCAGATATGAAAAAGTTCATATCGGATGCTATATCTATATAGGTACTAGGTCCAAAAATGGACCGATCCTGATCATGTTTGCTAAAGTCTCTTGTATTTTGCAAAAATATATACAAACAAAATTTGAGAAGAATCAGTGCAATATTTTTGTTTTTTAATAGATTTAAGTGAAGATCGGGAAGCAGCTCTATATGGGGTCAAAGGGATCATTTTTGGACTACTAATTAATGGCTGTAATGAACGCATACAAACCCAATTTGATTGAGATCTATATGACAATTTGGATCTTATGGCAATTTATGTCGATTTCATATGGGTAATTTGTATGGGGGCTAGGTCTGAACATGGACCGATTCTCACCAATTTCAATAGCGTTCATCCCATGGCTGATAAAAGATCAAATACCAAGTTTCGTCAAAATATATTCATATTTGCGACCTGCAGTTTGATTACAAGCTTTACATGGACACACAGACGGACGGACGGACGGACGGACGGACGGACATTGTTAAATCAACTCAGAAAGTGATTCTGATTCGATCGGTATAATTAAAGATGGGTCTAGGTCAAATATTTTTGGTTGTTACAAACAGCAGCACAAAGTCATTATACCCAAACCACATAGTGGTATAGGGTATAAAAATGCCTATTAAAAAATTGAAAATGAAAAATGGAAAATGGAAAACGCAAAATTGAAAATGGATATGGAAAAATGAAAAATGGGAAATGGAAAATGAAAATTGAAAAATTGAAAATGAAAAATAAAATGGAAAAATGAAAAATGAAAATTGAAAAATGAAAAATGGCAAATGGAAATTGAAAAATTAAAAATGAAAAATGAAAAATGGATAATGAAAATTGAAAAATTAAAATTGGAAAATGGACAATGAAAATTGAAATATGAAAAACGGAAAATGAAAAATGGAAAATGGAATACGAAAACTGAAAAATGAAAAATGGAAAATGAAAATTGAAAAATGAAAAATGAAAATTGAAAAATTAAAAATGGTAAATGAAAATTTAAAAACGAAAAATGGAAAATTGAAAAATGGAAAATGGCAAATGGAAATTGAAAAATTAAAATGAAAAATGAAAAATGGAACATGAAAATTGAAAAATTAAAAATGGAAAGTGGAATAACGAAAATTAAAAAATGAAAGATGAAAAGTTAAAAAATGAAAAATTTAAAATGGAAAATGGAAACTGAAATATGAAAAATGGAATATGGAAAGTGTAAAATGAAAATTGAAAAATGGAACATGAAAAATTAAGATTGAAAAATGAGTAATGAAAGATGAAAAATGAATAATGAATAACAAAAAATTAAAAATTAATAATTAAATCTTAAAAATTAAAAATTTAAATTAAAAATTAAAAACTAAAAATAAAAAATAAAAAATTAAAAATTAAAAATTAAAAATTAATAATAAAAATTAAAAATTAAAGACTCAGGTGGAGGGTATCAAAAAATTCGGCTCAGCCGAATTTAACACTCTTACTTGTTTTTATTTAATATATTTATGTATATGTAAATATTACACACACAAAATACAAAATCAAAAGTTATTGTTTCTTTAAATAAATTAACACATAAGAAAATTAACAAAAAAAATTTTTTTTTGGTAAATTTACATTGTAATTTTTTAATTAATAACTATAGTTTAGCATTATTTGCATTTGATGTTGGTGAATTTTTATACTATTATCACAACGACCGCAAAAAACGACAAGTCCAGCTATGACAACAATACAAAATTTAGAATAACAAGAACGATACAGAAACATAAATTTTTCAATTGTTTTTTACTTTTTCAGTGATTTCTCGGGACCTATTAAAGCGATTTTCATGATTTTTTTAAACAGAAACTTTCTCATGATGTTAGTGAATCATTCTCATTAAAAACGAGTGCCCTAGCTATGCTATTGAGAACAACATAGACAAATAATATTTTTTCAATTCTCGGGACCTAATTAACCGATTTGGACGATTTTAAAATTCTGAGTACGTCATGAATCATTTTTTATGCCAACGAGCACCCTAGCTGCCCGATTGAAGCCGTCATCGTGATTTCCACACACGGACATCGCTATATCAACTCCGCTTGTTATAAGGATCACAAATATATATATTTTATGGGGTCCAAATTTTTTCTTCTAATTATTACAAACGGAATGACAAACTTATATATACCATCTGCACACTGGGGTGGAGGGTACAAATTTTTTTTTTTTTTTTTTTTTTTTTATATATATATTCTTTATTCATAAAATAATTGTTTAACAATATGTTGTGCCTCTCATCAATTCTCATCAATTAGTTGTACTTCTTTTTTTATTAAAATTTGTTCTTTCGTTTAAAAATTATTGCTATTTACTTATGTAACAATTTTTATGAGCGCAATCCTTAAATATTAATTGATGTTATCTAAACTTTATTTGATATCTATGAATTTAAATAAATGTTTTCTTATTTTGAAATGCTATTAATGTTACCTGAATTAAATTTTTATTATACCCTATACCACTATGTGGTTTGGGTATAATGACTTTGTGCTGCTGTTTGTAACAACCAAAAATATTCGTCCTAGACCCATCTTTAATTATACCGATCGACTCAGAATCGCTTTTTATGTCGAAATAGCCATGTCCGTCCGTCCGTCCGTCTGTGGTCCATGTAAAGCTTGTAATCAAACTACAGGTCGCAAATATGAATATATTTTGATGAAATTTGATATATAAGCTTTCATCGGCCATGGGATGAAATTGGTAAGAATCGGTCCATGTTCAGACCTAGCCCCCATACAAATGACCCCTATGAAATCGACATAAATTGCCATAAGTTCCAAATTATCATATAGATCTCAGTCAAATTGGGTTTGTATGTGTTTACTACATCCATTAATCAGTAGTTCAAAATTGCTCCCTATAGGAAAATTCTTAGTCATAGGCCCCATATAGAGCTGCTTCCCGATCTTCACTTAAATCTATCAAAAAACAAAAATATTGCACAGATTTTTCTCAAATTTGTTTTGTATATATTTTTCAAAGTATAAGTGACTATACCAAATATGGTCAGGTCCATTTTTCGACTTAGTCCCCATATAAATATAGCATCCGATATGAACTTTTTCATATCTGCAGCGAAAAAAATTAAGAAAAATGCCACTCAAATTTGGTTTAAGCTTATTTGCTATATCCAATTAGTTCGACCGAAGAGATAGGGTTTCTTAACCTAGGGTATTGCATAGTCGAGCTAGACCGACTATAATATTCTTACTTGTTTTTAATTTCAGTTGATTTTTTAAATGTAACCAAATTTAGTGTTGTTTTGTTTTGAAATTTTTATATATTAAAAAATTCGAATGATATTTTCTAAATTTCAAATTATTATTTCCGAAGTTTAAATATGATTTTCTGAAATCCAATTGATATTTTCTTAATTATAATTGGAAATCTGAATTCCAATTTTTAGAATTGATATTTTCCTAATATCAAATGGAAATTTAACATTTTAATTTAATTACATTTGCAAAAGGTCCAAGTTCGTTTTTTGTGAATATTAATGACTTAATAATTATAATTATAAACGATTTTGAAAAATTGTATGTAATCGCAATCATATATTTTGTAGTTAAAACCCTAAATACATTCACTGCGAGTTGCGAGTGCGAGTAAAAATAAGCTTTTTGCATGCGAGAATTTTGCTATTGTGCTTTTACAAAATCATCAAAATGCTTTTTACAAATTTTACAAATCTACAAGCAAAACAACTTATCATTTCGCAAGTCACAATGCACAATACAATAAACACACACTGATTCTCCTGTCATATGTTCATAAATACAGCTAATTCTCCTGTCATCTGATTTTTCTCGCACAGAAAATAGAATCAATTCTGTTTCCCTTGCGAGTGTTTTTACAACCTAAGCTGGCAACGCCACACAAAAAAGCTTTACTCTTGATCTCGCTTCCACATTAGAGAAATCATACTCGCAATGAATATGTTAAGGGCTTAAAGCGGAATAATAATTTTATATGTTGAACTGTTTTATAAGAAAAAAAAAACTCATTGATACTTCTTTAATCGGCCCTGTGTGTAGTTTAACCATTGTTGTCATATTACTCCGTGGAACAAATTCAGGTTAGCAAAAGTTAGGTCGATTCTGAGAGTGAGGGGTGAAAATAGAGGCTAAATTAGAAGACCCGTATCGCGGCGTTTGTTTATGTTAGTTCTAACTTTTTTTTTAATCGACCTTCGAACTTTGCAGTCAAATGTTTAGAAATGCAAAATGTTGGAACAATTATTTTTTTTCATGCTTTTTGAAAATATTTTCCACAAAACTAAGTCTTTTTTGCTTTCTGTTTGATCTATAATATGCTTCTCAGTTTCTTCAATAAATTTCATTTGAAAAGAAAATGGTCTTAGTCGATTATCTGCATTAAAAATCCCAAAACCATTAAATAAATAGCGATTTATGTAGGTAGAAGTAATTAAAAAGGGAAGTTCCAAGAATTAGGAATTGGTAAAACAACTTTTTTGTTTTCAACCACCGCACAGGTAGCGATTTGTTTTATTTCGTACAAGCGAACTTATTTCAAAAATTAAGATTCAGTTAAGACTCGAAACTCAGCCGAAGCTGATGTCTTTTAATTTTCGCACGGTCGTGATAAAATTCGCTATTAATTTTTTTTGGAACTTATTTCATTTTGTGAGTGATTTAAGTTAAGTGCATCGGTTTCATAAAAATAACAACAAAAAAATATTGTATAATATATATTGTATTAAAAATGTCGGAACCAAAATGTAAAATGGACCATTTTTGTAATGTTTGTGGACGTTTCATAGCAAGCGATGAAAAATGTGGCAATGCGAGTGATTTTTTTTTGGAAGCCTATAAACAATATTTCTCGCAAGAGTTTATCACTGACGTAAACTATGCCCCTAAAAAAGTTTGCTTTAATTGCTATTCAACTCTTATGCAATGGAAAAGTGAAAAGAAGAAGGCTATGCCTTTTGGTATACCAATGATGTTGTTAGACAACAGCCCGCATCAAGAAGAAAATTGCTATGGATGTATCAACTACCATAAAACTTTGAATAGAAGGAAAGCAAAGAAAACTTATGTAGCAGTGCCAAGTGTCCAATTACCATTACCACACTCAGAATTCGTTCCAGTACCAACATACCGAAGTATTGATCTTCAAACAGATATCAGTACTACAACCGCCGCTGCTACATCCATGGATTTCTTCTCAGAATACGACCCTGGTGAAGGTACATCCTATGAAACATCAAAGGACCCAATCCTGGTCACACAAAACCAATTGGATGGAATTGTTGCAAATTTGTGTTTGACTCAGAAAAAATCAGAACTACTGGCTTCATTTTTGAAAGGAAATAATTTGCTGGCGAAAGGTACCAAAGTAACAGCATATCGAAAACGCCAAAAAGAGTTAAGCCGATGGCACAATGAAGACGTTGCGTCCGATAAGTCGAATTTTTCGACTGACAGAAAAGTTGTTTACATGCATGCGCAAAGTTTAACTTTATAATGCAATTTTTTTTATATATTTGATGGAAGAACGTTTATGAAATTATGCAAAATGACTGTGGCGTTGACAATTTTTTCTGCATTTTTGGGGTTCATTTGCAGTGGAGATAGGAGTATTCTCCATCGTGCTGTTAGAATTCCAAAAGCATTTTCGATGGCACGACCTTCGACCTACATAAAAAGGCAAATAATAGTAAATCACTAATAATAAAAAAAAAAATTCTTATATTATCAGTCGCCATTATCTCCAGATATTTTCGCGTTTCATTTAAACATATAATGCTTAACACTATTTTAAGGGTGTCTTCCATTTCCATTTTTATTTCATAACAAATCCAAACTTTCAAATTCAATTTTAATTTGTATAAAAAATGTCAACATTAACTGCTGATTTCATTTCTAGCCGTACGGCGACGACGTACTTTATGTGCCTTGCAATACGGCCAGTACGTTTGATAGTCGACTTATCGGACACAACGTATTCATTGTGTCAGCGGCTTTAGAAAAGTTCGTCAATGTGAATGATGCAAAAAATTTCGCTTATTTCAACGATATTGAAAAGTTAATGGAGACGATAGGGTTAACCTATAAAAAAGATGATTGGCGTTTATTCATCGATAGTTCACTAATCAGCATAAAAGTTGTGCTTTTGCACAAGACAAATAGAATGCCTTCTGTTCCGATTTTTTTTATAATTTCTTTTTCAGTTTCTTCAAAACCAACACTGAACAAAATTGGTACATAAAAAATGAGAAGTAAATTAATATTAAGCTTGAAAATGCAAGTTTTGTATTATGATTGTTTTCTTTTCAAATGAAATTTATTGAAGAAACTGAGCAGCATATTATAGATCAAACAGAAAGCAAAAAAGACAGTTTTGTTGAAAATATTTTCAAAAAGCATGAAAAAAAATAATTTTTCCAACATTTTGCTTCATAATTTTGGTTGTTGCACAGGTCTCTGGCAATAATTTGGCTTTCACAGATTGAAAAAATATCAATTAGTCGACGAGTTATAGCCAAAAAACCATATAAACAATATGCTGAAAATCGGCATTTGACTGCAAAGTTCGAAGGTCGATTAAAAAAAATTCGAACTAACATAAACAAACGCCGCGATACGGGTCTTCTTATTTCGCCACTATTTTCACCCCTCACTCTCAGAATCGACCTAACTTTTTCTAACCTGAATTTGTTCCACAGTGTAATACTAAGCATTTGATAACTAATTGAAATTGTGGATATTCATGTTAAAATATAATAAAATTGTGACGCCATCTACTGTGGATATTCATGTTAAAATATAATAAAATTGTGGCGCCATCTGCTGTGGATATTCATGTTAAAATATAATAAAATTGTGGCGCCATCTACTGTGGCATAGTCACACTGAGCAAAATGAAGTGATACTGTTTGTTAATACAAAAAAAAATGTTTTTCCCTAAACAAAATATTGCAGAATTTTATATAAATGAAATGCATAAGGAGAAAACAATTTTTAGCTAATTGACCATTTATATATTTTATAATATTATGAGAGCATTAATCTTTTATATACTTGTATTATTTGAATGCTATGAAAACATTGATAAATAATAGTTAAATAATATAATGTACCGATTTATTTCTAATTGCGGTTATTATGGATATACTAATATAGGATATACGTATATTATTTAGAGTATTTTCATATTTGTAACAGTATTGTGTATTTGTAACATTTTCGATGTTATAAAAATCACAGAATATTGATTATATATATTTTTTTTATTTAATATATATACATCAAAACTTAATGATGTGTTTTTCTTTAAATAAATTAACACATAATACATTTTTTTGGTAAATTTACATTATTTTTTTTATTAATAATAGGTAGTTTAGCATTATATGTCTACTTGTCTGTTTGTCGACAAAATTTTGAATCGATTTTTAACCCTTTTCCCGTGACCCAATAGATCTGAAGCTTTGCAAGCAGACTCGAGGCGGTGACAAAAATGATCTGACAAATTTTTTTAGTGATGCCAAAACAATGGAATCTTTTAAATTATTCTACCTTGGCTTTTTTGAGTTAGTTTTTATTATATTATCACCACAACGACCACAAAAACCACAAGTATAGCCATGACATAAATACAACATTTAGAATAGCAACAAGAACAATATAGAAATATATATTTTCATTTTTTTTTTTACTTTTTCAGTGATTTCTCTGGGACCTATTAGATCGACTTTCATGACTTTTCAAACAGAAACCTTCTCATAGTGTTAGTGAATCATTTTCACTAAAAATGAGCACCCTAGCTATCCTATTGAGGGTGTGATCGTGACAAGAACAACATAGACAAATCATATATTTTCAAGACTTTTTTTACTTCTCCATTCAATTCTCCGGACCTATAAAACCGAATTGGACGATTTTAAACAGCAAACTTCTCAGGATATTAGCAAATCATTTTTTATGCCAACGAGCACCCTAGCTCTCCGATTGGTTTCGTGATCGTGATTTCCACAGATGGACAGACGGACAGATGGACATCGCTATATCAACTCCGCTTGTTATAAGGATCATAAATATATATATATATATTACTGGGTCCAGAATTTTTTTTCTAATTGCAGTGGTTTCCCGATTTAACGAACTTTCGTTTTAACGAATTCGGGATTTAACGAACAGGCAAAATTGTTACATAAGGTACTGTGTATAACGAATTAAAATCCAATTTAACGGGTGATTTTTTTGAGGTTAGGATTTTCATGCATTAGTATTTGACAGATCACGTGGGATTTCAGACATGGTGTCAAAGAGAAAGATGCTCAGTATGCTTCGACATTTCATCATGAATAGACTTACTAACGAGCAACGCTTGCAAATCATTGAATTTTATTACCAAAATCAGTGTTCGGTTCGAAATGTGTTTCGCGCTTTACGTCCGATTTATGGTCTACATAATCGACCAAGTGAGCAAACAATTAATGCGATTGTGACCAAGTTTCGCACCAGTTTACTTTATTGGACACTAAACCAACCACACGAATGCGTACAGTGCGTACAGAAGAGAATATTGCGTCTGTTTCTGAGAGTGTTACTGAAGACCGTGAAATGTCGATTCGTCGCCGTTCGCAGCAATTGGGTTTGTGTTATTCGACCACATGGAAGATTTTACGCAAAGATCTTGGTGTAAAACCGTATAAAATACAGCTCGTGCAAGAACTGAAGCCGAACGATCTGCCACAACGTCTAATTTTCAGTGAATGGGCCCTAGAAAAGTTGGCAGAAAATCCGCTTTTTTATCGACAAATTTTGTTCAGCGATGAGGCTCATTTCTGGTTGAATGGCTTCGTAAATAAGCAAAATTGCCGTATTTGGAGTGAAGAGCAACCAGAAGCCGTTCAAGAACTGCCCATGCATCCCGAAAAATGCACTGTTTGGTGTGGTTTGTACGCTGGTGGAATCATTGGACCGTATTTTTTCAAAGATGCTGTTGGACGCAACGTTACGGTGAATGGCGATCGCTATCGTTCGATGCTAACAAACTTTTTGTTGCCAAAAATGGAAGAACTGAACTTGGTTGACATGTGGTTTCAACAAGATGGCGCTACATGCCACACAGCTCGCGATTCTATGGCCATTTTGAGGGAAAACTTCGGAGAACAATTCATCTCAAGAAATGGACCGGTAAGTTGGCCACCAAGATCATGCGATTTGACGCCTTTAGACTATTTTTTGTGGGGCTACGTCAAGTCTAAAGTCTACAGAAATAAGCCAGCAACTATTCCAGCTTTGGAAGACAACATTTCCGAAGAAATTCGGGCTATTCCGGCCGAAATGCTCGAAAAAGTTGCCCAAAATTGGACTTTCCGAATGGACCACCTAAGACGCAGCCGCGGTCAACATTTAAATGAAATTATCTTCAAAAAGTAAATGTCATGGACCAATCTAACGTTTCAAATAAAGAACCGATGAGATTTTGCAAATTTTATGCGTTTTTTTTTTAAAAAAAGTTATCAAGCTCTTAAAAAATCACCCGTTAGTACTCAATTTAACGAACAATTAAAAAATATGTGTGTAAAAAATGCGTAAAACTTATTTAAATGCCTATGTAAGATAAAAAACTGGATTTCTGAATTTCTACAACTAGATGGAGTAGTCAGGCAAAAGGTTGTAGTCTTGACACACACCTCCGCACATATTCATACATACATATGTATTTGATTTCGTTTACAATGTGTTATATATTGTTATCTAACTAGTTTAGATTTTATTTTTTTTAAGTTAAATAACAGTTTGAATTTTTTTCGAAGCATACTAAGATTTAATTTTTCATATTTTTTTGCATTCTAATCTTTTGTTTACAAATTTGGTCATTACGTTTCTTGTTGTGGTGCTGTGAATACTTGTGAACATTAAAAAATGGATAAAAGAAAACTTAAAGAAAAACTTAAAATTTTAGATGAATCTTCAAATGGAGAGAGTGTTAGTGGATTAGCAATTAAATACGGTTTAGCCAAATCTACAATTTATTCTAAAAAATAAGCAAAAAATTTTTAATAATATGGAGAAAACTGATTTTGGTAGTAAACACCGAACTGCAATGAAAGATGGAGGGTTTCCAATACCGGAAAATAAACTGTTTCAGTGGTTCCAAATGCAACGCAAAAAACATGTTCCGATTAGTGGAGAAATATTCAAATCAAAGACAAAGGTGTTTCACAATCAAGATTATAATGGCAATTCTAAAGCCAGTAATGGGTGGCTTACTCGATTTAAAAATAGATTCGGAATAAGATTACTTAAGCAATGCGGCGAAAAATTATCTTCAAAGGAGGAGTAAGTAGAACCTTTTAAAAAGGAACTGCACAAAATCTTACATAATAATGATTTGTCTGTGGAGGCAATTTTTAATGCAGATGAGACCGGGTTATTTTGGAAGATCCTTCCTGACAGGACATATGTACATGCAGAGGAAAAGAGTACCCCTGGTCGGAAAATGTCAAAAGAAAGAATAACTTTGCTGCTTTGTGCAAACGCAACAGGTACCAAAATAATCCGTCCTCTTATTATCGGAAAACACAATAGCGTCGCTCGTTTAGCAACAAAGGTATAACATTGGATTACGCACACTCCAAGAATGCCTGGATGAGCAGTTTACTTTTTAAAAATCGGTTCCATGAAAAGTTTATACCAGATGTAAATTTTTGTTTATTTTTTCTTAATTTTTTAGGTTGAGTCATTTTTAATAGAAAAAAAATTACCACAAAAGACTTTATTAATTTTGGATAACGCACCTTGCCATGTCACGGCCGTTTATTTTGGTGAAGACTGTACTTAACAGCACATACAAGTCACATTAAAACGAAACGTTATTTATGTCTTTTGCCATGCAAAATTTTTGCATGAAAAAAAAATAGCGTTTCGTCTGTATGTGATTTGTTTAAATGTTTGTTTTGTGTTTTCAGTACACTTTAATAAAACACTTGATGTTGGTTTTTTTTGTTACCAACTGCCTGTTTTATTGTTGTATGTCCATTCACTCAATCATAAACTTTGCAATCGGTCTGTCAAACCACTTTTCTTGTTCTTGTATTGATTTCACGTACTCTCGTCGTCATACATGAGCGGGCTTGCCAGATTTGAAATTGTTTAAAGCAGTACATCAAAAAAAAAAAAAAAAACAGTACAATTCGAAAAAAAACACAATTTTCAATTCAATACATAACATTGCTATAAAAAATAAGTCAATAAAAACAAAAAAACAAATTAATAACTATGAGAACAAAACGAAAATAATTGCATTGATTTCAAAAGACACATAGTAAACTTTTATGTTTTTGTATCAAAAACAAATATAAGAATTAAATATAATTAATATTTATCGGTTTTTTGTACATACCTTACAATACATTTTTGTCCGGTTTCAGACTCTAAAAAATTAAAAAATTCATTACATTTGTATCCAAAATTAGTTTTTATAATTCGCTTTCCAAATTATCTATACAAAGTCTGTTTCTTTCTTTTATCCAAAACGAAAACATTAAACTAAAAATTCTTTCAGTTCCAGCATTAGATTGGGGAATGGAAAAGATAAAATTGCATATCTTTTCAAAATTTGGATATGTGCCACTATTTAAAAATTCTCTCCATTTTTCGCCAACTGCTTTTTCTTTTTCCACCGTTTCAGAAAAAGTCTTTAAGGACAAAAATTCATCGAAAAGTAAATCCATATCAATATGTTTAATTGAAAATAATTTTACAATAACAGAAAAATCGTTGAACGAAATAGTAGAATTTAAATTGAAAACACTTAGTTTTTCGAAATTATTACTTATCAAATCATAATGTTCTTCAATATAACTTATTATCGCATTTAAAACAGCGTCAGCTCTCTTTTTAAATAATGCGACTTCCTGAAGATTGTCACAATTACTCAATATTGTACCAGCTAAATAGCCATAAAACTCTTCAGCTTTTTGTTGCAGAAATTTGTCATGAATTTGTTTAATTATTTGAAACATATCAATGACTACCAAGGTATTCTCCTCTAATTTTTTTATGCAGCATAATAAAGTAGTTCCTACATTGTGCACAAATCCTAAATAAGCTTCTGCAGTCTCAAGCTCAAAAAAATTTCGTAAAAGAGATGGACAATCTTGTGAAAGAAAATACATTTTTATTGCTTTATAATTCTTGAAAAGTCTTTCTACTGCTGGAGTTAAAGTAAGCCATCGAGTTGGTACATGACGAAGCATGTCACTCCAATCCATGTCACAAAACTCAAAAATTTCTTTAAGATTGGTTAAAACTTTTATAACAATATATTCCAAATCATATTTTAATAGTTTTAATGCACTTTTAAATGCGTTATTAAGAATGTGACACAAACAACCTACACCGATTATATCTGGATTGCTTTTATTAAGTTCTACAAAAACGCTTTTTCTGCAACCAAAATTAACGTTTGCGTTATCTGCGCAGAAACTTGTCACGTTCAGTAAACTTAAACCACCACCTTCTAATTTTGATTTTAATGTGTTTGCAATGTCAATTGACATTTCTGAGTTTGAATCATAAAAGCTAAACAATTTTGTGTTAATTCCAGATTGCTTTGAAAAATATCTTATGACTATAGGAAATGTTTTTATATTTCCTTTATTTGACGCGTCGGTCGAAATAGAAAATGGATGATTTTTGTCCAAGTCTTTTATTACAGTTTCAATAGAATACTTAGCCAGTAAATTTGAAGTAATTTTACAACACTTTGTCCTTCCACAAGAAAAATTTGATGCAACATTTGAGTCAGAAAACATTAATTTGAAGAGCTTGCTGTCACAGTCTGCCGAATTATAGCTGTGACTATGCATGACCGTATGATATGCAAAAGAAGCCTCTGCCATAGCGCTATTTTGACGATTGCATTCTGTTTTATTCGAATTTCCGCTTATAAAAAAAGAAACTGACTTCTGTTGACTGCTGCTTACTGCATTTCGCATGTGCTTAGCGGTTTCCATATGACGCTTGACATCGCATATTCCTCCGTTAGCAATGGAGAAGACAATTCCACAAGCCTAACACTTAGCAGCTGATTCATCTTTTGTCTTAAGCAACCAATTAAAATAATTTTTCCAGCAATCTTTAAATTTATTCTTGCGCCGATTTATAATTTTTTCATTTTGTCTGCCAGTTGATGGACAATTTATTTCTTCAACATCGGTGATTGACAGAGAGTCGTCAGATTCACTGAATTTATTTTCCATTTTTAGCTATAAAAGCAAAATATTAAAATAAAATGTTAAACGAACAATTTATATTTTTATACCAGTTGTCTCACCGTGTACTTAAAGAGATGTCTAAGCGTTTAATATTTGATTTTGCGCAGCCTTTTCTATGTATGTATGTTTTTATATGTTATTTCAAATGAACGGGAAATACTACAAGAACAAAAACATTTTAAGTAAGCAAATTAAAGTGATAGCATAACAAAGCGAAATAGAAAAATATCACAGAGCGATTCATACAAATTAAAAATTTCACACACAGAAAAAAAGTTTTAAAAACAAATATACACTTAAATTTTTTTCCAGATATTGAAAAAACAGTACAAAAAACAGTACTATATTAAAAAACAGTACTTTTGCGTACTGATTTAGGTGTTATGCATAAAACAGTACTTTTTATAAAAAGCAGTACATGTACTGATAAAAACAGTACGAATGGCAACCGTATACATGAGTGAGCGTGTTTTCAATGCTAGAGAGTATTATGAATGAGTGTGAATGGTCTCAATGAATTGGTGGCGATTTTTTTAACAAACAGTTTTTAATAAATAGTTGAAAAGGAAGGTTGAGGAAAAACATCTTAATATTAAAAAATGTAGTTTTAATCTTAGAAACTTTAAGAACAAAACTTTAGATTTTAGTGACATGTGAATAAACAAAATTTTGTGTTCATTTATATTTCTATTTGTGCTAAAGAAAACGTTCTGAGCAAAATGTAAATTTAAAAACGAACAAATATGTTTTGTAGTTATCATTTAATTCATAAATTAAGTTTCGTTGAGTGTTGAATGTAATCGATTAATTGTGGAAAATCGAAAACGCAAGAGAGATATGCAAAAAAAAAAAAAAATAGACGTGTTTCTTGAAAATGGCGCAACCGACGCCCGATCAAAATTTTTATCATCCACACGCTCATCCGCATCCACAGTTGCAATTGCCGCCGCAGTTTCTGAATCCATTTGATTTGTTTTTTTTTGTGACGAACGTACTGGTGCAATCAACTATAATTACATACAACCATATGGCGATATGAAAATTGTGCAAAAGTTAAAAGTGAGCTAATATTAAAATTGTTCTACTATTAAAAAATTTTCTGAAATTTAAAAATTTTCCTAAAAATTAAAAATTTTCCGAAAGATTAAAAATTGTCCTAAAATTAAATAGTGCTAAAAGTCGAATTTTGTTAAAACTAAAAATTTCATAAATTAAAATAATTTTCCTAAATATCCATAAAATTAAGCTAAATTTAAAAATTCTCCTAAAATTAACATTATGCTATACTTTAAAATTTTTCTAAAATTAACATTTTCCTAAAATTAAAATTTCCCTAAAATTAAATTTTGCTAAACTTAAAATTTTGCTAGAAATAAAAAATTAGACAAAAAAAAAATTTCTAAATTAAAAATGTTCTAAATTACAAAATTTTGCTAAAATTAAAATTTTGCTGTAAAGAAAATTTTTCTAAATTTAAAATCAAAACTAAATTAAAATCCCCAAAATTTTACTATATTTAAAATTACTTGAAAATTTAAAATTAACCTAAATTTAAAATTATAGAAATTTAAGAGAATCTACAAAATGGTACCATATTAAAAAAAAAAATTTAATAAGTATAAAACTTTTCTAATTATAAAATTAAACTAAAGATTTTACTACGTTAAGAAATTTTATGAATTTAAGCTAAATAGAATTAAATTTTGCTAAAAATTAATTTTCCTACCTAAATAAATATTTCTAATTATAAATTAAAAATTTTTTAGATGTAACATTTTCTAAAAGAAAAAAATTTTTTCTAATAATTATATATTGTTAGAATTAAAAATTTACATAATATGAATTGGGCTCAAAAATAAAAATTATGGTAAATATAAATTGTGCCAAAAATTAAATAGTGCTAAAATTCAAATTTTGTTAAAACCAAAAATTTCATAAATTAAAATAATTTTCTTAAATATGCATAAAATTAAGCTAAATTTAAAAATTTTCCTAAAATTAAAATATATCTAAAATTAAATTTTGCTAAACTTAAAATTTTGATATAAAAAAATTTGCTAAAATTAAACTATTCCTGAATTTTGTTAATTATGACAGTTAAAATTAAAACCCTTAAAATGAAGGGTAAATAAAAATTTTTCTTATATATATCCCGATGTAGAAAACCAAACCAAATTTTCTTATCATTTTGTGGGTTACCTCCAATTAAGATGGAGTCGAGGTAACATGGTAGGGAGGGCAAAAGGGACAGAACACCTCGTCCCCAATCCCAAGGTAAGTATGACCATCCGTCCCATTTAGTGTCCGTTTTTTTTTACAGTTTTTTAAATCGCACGTGAACATCTGTAGTGCGGTTTCCCTGGGCCTGAGCAAGACCCCACCCATCCGGCGAGCTAGGCTCCTTCGCAAGCACGTGCGACCAGCAAAGGCTCAGGGAAGCAGGAAGCGGAAGTTCCACCACCGCCGCACCATTACAGCCACCCACCTGAAGATCAGTTAGTTAAACAAACATGTGATGGAAAAATTTGGGTACTTTATATGCCGCCAAATGTTACTCCTCCAATACAACCGATGGACCTAAATGCAATACGTCCTGTAAAGCTGCATTATAAAAACAGTCTCTTATCTAAAATTATAACATCAGGAGAGGTCGATATTATAAAGTTTATAAAAGAACTTACCTTGTACGACGCCTCTATAATGCTCGCATTGGCATTGGAACGTGTTTCAGAAACATCATTATCAAAATCTGGAATAAAATTTTGTACAGAAACGGCCAACACTTTGATGAAGAGGATGATATACCATTGGCAAGACTTTTAGGAGAAAATGAAGATCTCCTTGCAGTTAGAAATGGCCCGGGATTGCTCAATTCAATTTTTCCAGAGTTAAGTTAATCATATAGCATTTTATTCTATTCATTATTTGTACATATGTATGTATGTAAAAATTTTTTAACAAATTTGTAGAACCAATTAAATGCAGAAGACATTAACCAATGTATAGAGGACGATATATGTGAAGTTGTTTTGGATGAGGACGAAGATAAAGAAATAAATGCACAATTAGAGAACGATGTACCTGCAGATGAAGGGCTAAAAATTAAACATTGCGATGTGATAAAAAACTTTAATGTATGTATTCAGTGGGGACAGGAAAGTAATATCGATATCTCAAAGCCATTAATTTTACGAGAACTTCAAGAGGAAGCAATTGAAAAAAGTTTAAAAAATCGCAAAAACAAACGTCAATAATAAGTTTTTTTAAATAATTACTTTTTAATTTATCACTTTTTTATGAACTTTTTTATAAAATCCGTTTTTTTAGTAATAAGATGTGATATGAATTGCACTTTTAATTCGTTTTTTTATGAATAAATATTTTTTTGCTCAGTACTGGATTTAACGAATTTTTCAATTTAACGAACAAGGCTGACAATCAATTGTTCGTTAAATCGGGAAATCACTGTAATACAAACGGAATGACAAACTTATATATACCCTCTGCATACTGGGGTGGAGGGTATAAAAAAAGAGCAAAGCAAGACAAGATAGCGTACCAACGGTTTAAGTTAGAACAGCGTGATTTCTTGTCTTCATCTGCTATTCTAAATTTTCCCCCTTTATTTATATTAAATCTTAAAACTAAATAAAGATAGCTACAACAACAATGATAGTAATGATGCGGAAATTAAATTAAACGAATAAAAAAAAAACATAAATAATAATTATGCAAGTACCTAAAATAAATCGTGAGAAAAAAAGAAAAGACATACATTTTCATGGTCGCGACCTACTGCAACCACTCCGCTAAACACACGCGGAAGTTTACTGAAAAAAAAACTAAGTCAATGTTATTGCACAAAAATGCAATAACAGAACATTGCAAAAATAATATTATCGCGGTACTCTCAATTTAAAGCGTTCATAAAAAACTTAGCACACGACAATACAAAAAAAAAAAAAAAAAAACGCAACACCTGTCAACGCGGAACAATATCATATTGCTCCACATTGGAGGTGACAAAAAAAAAAAACAAACATAAGCAAATAAGACAACTCATGGTAACGCGGACGTTACCATGGCAAATTGGGTTTCAGCAAATCGCGGCTGAAAATGTATGTTTTGTGATTAAACATTTAATAATTAGGCTGGAGAAAAATCGATCGTTATTAATTAAATGAATTCACATTCATGGTTGTTATTATTATTATTATCATATATTATATTGATATATATTACTATAAGTTATTATTATTACTATATGTTGTTATTATTATTATATATTATTATTATATATTATGTGTATATTATTATATTAAATTATATATTATATTAATATAATATATTACATTATCTTATTATATTATTATATTACCCTTTTTAACCACACATGGGAAACCCCGTTTCACAACACTTCATTTGATCTCCCTGTTGACGTCGGTGCGTATGCAGTTAACATTTTATTCTCGCTTTTCTGTGGGATATTATTTTTCTTGTCATCTCTCTGTTTGCATTCACAAATTGATGTGACATGCTGACCACTGCATTCACTACATTTAATGTTTGTTTTCTTACAAAATTTCAAGCTGTGATTTTTGTTAGTGCATCTGAAACATCTTCCTTCTCTTGTCATTATTAATTTTTTATTTTCGATGCTTCCTCATGTCGCTGTTGACTGAGTCTTTCTTTTGCAGAAAACGCAGTAAGTGCTCGTATGAGTACTTACATGTAGAGTGGCTGTTGTATGGGCTGTCGTATGGTGTAATGTTTCTGGTCCTAATGAAACATTCGCTCATCTAAAGGAGCGTTGTTGGATTATGTTTCTATGTTCTTAAAGAAACATACGCTCATCTAGAAGCGTTGTTCGCTATTTTAAAATAAAGCGAAGTGTTTGGTTTGATGTTTTGTCAAACAATCGTTACTTTATTTGGTTTTTCTTTCCTTATAAAGCTACAATGAGATTCTTATAACTAGTCTAGTATTGAGTGACATTTAAAGTCACTCAATGATTTCTGGTTATTTTAGGGTTCTTATTCTATATTTAAATCTATCTAAACTATATGGATTTGTATCAATATCCCAACAATTTAGAAAGCATTTCTCTGTAAAGAATATAGTGCATTGAGTAACTTTCATGATTATTGAATGTTACTCAACACTTCAAAATATTTTCACTGTAATATACTTCTTTGGTATTTACAATGTAACTTTAAACTTTTACTCCAATTGTTTACATTAAATCAAAACAAAAATGATCGCTTATTAATTTGTAGCTGACCTGGGATATTCATACATGTTTAGTCACACTTGTTATTTTTATGAACACTTGTTATACGCGCCTCTATGTCTAGAACTCAAACACAATATTGGCTGTATAGTAGTGCATGACACATATTTTCATTGTTTATATTTAGTTTGTGTGTGACGTCATGCATACACTACACCCCTACCCTTTCAGTTAAATCACACCATTTGTGTTTACAGAAATTGTGTGATTTCACTTAATTGCTGTTGTTTGGTTGGTTTTGAAATTTGAATACGCTATAAGTTGTGTTCTTTTTTAAAAAAAATTTCTTTGATATTTGAACATATTGTAAGTAGTGACTAAATACCATAATAATTTCGTTTATGTTACAAATTTCTTGTTGATGTTTGAATTAGTTACTAAGTGACATAATAATTATTTTATTACAAAAAAATTTTGTTTTTCTTTATACATATTATTCTTGTGTTTAAATGACATAATAATTATACAATAAAAAAAATTTGTTACAAGTGATACTTAAATATTTTTTTTTTTTTGTTTTCTATACATATTATTCTTATTATAAATGTTGATTATATTACAATTTTTTAAATTTTTGTCTTAGTTATCTACTGTATTTTTTCAATAAATTTTTATGTACTGTTTTTTCTTTTCCATTTATTCTTATAGTTACATTTAAATTATTTATATCTATAATTTCATATGGTCCATTATATGGCCTTTGGTTCTTTTTCCTAGTTTCTAATTTTACTAGCACTAAATCTCCTATGTTAAGATCTATCCTATTAATTTTGTTATATGATTCTAAATTTCTATTCTTTTTCGTAATTTCAATTAGTTTTTTAGCATTTTCCAATGAAATTTTTAGCCTCATTTTCAATTCATTAGCATAATTGTCTAAGTTGTATACCCTATCATCATTCATAATTTGTTCACCCGGTAATCTAGGTAATTTACCAAAAATTAACTCAAATGGAGAATAATTGGTATCTATATGTGGTGTTATATTGTAAGCGAAAGAATAATAAGCTATCCAATCACTCCAGTTATCATTATTTACGAATGACAAGAAGTATTCATTCAACACTCTATGATTTCTTTCTATGGTACCCAAAGTCTCATGGTGATATGGTGTAGACAATTTTTGCTCGATTCTTAACAAATTGCATATTTCTTTCATTAGTTCATTCACAAACTCTGTACCTCTATCAGATTTTAGAGTCTTAAAAATGCCATATTTTAATATCAAGTTTTCTACTAGGCTTTTCGCTATACTCTTAGCCTGTTTTGTTTCCATAGGGACTGCTATCACATACTTAGTGAGTTCACACTGCATAGTTAAAATGTATCGAAAATTTTCCGAAGGGCGTAATGGTCCAACTGTGTCGATAACTACAGTGCTAAAGCTATTTCCCGGTGTGTCTGTTACACTTAATGGTTCTCTAGTGTGTCTTACTTGTTTGCTCCTTTGGCAAAGATCACACGTTGATACATATTCCTTTACCATCTTGTTCATATTTTTCCATATGTATTTCTGTTTCAGTTTTATTAATGTTTTCCTTATTCCGAAATGTCCTCCGCATGGTGTGTCATGATACAATTTAATTAATTTCCTTTTTTCTTTTTCTACTATTACTCTTTGAGGTTTACTATATACGAGAATTCTGACGTCATTTTCTTTACTTTTATTTATTATTTCTTTCATTTTCTCTATTTTTATTTTCTTAAAAATTTCGTCACTTTTTTCCAGTGCGAACGTAACACAATTCAATCTGCTTAAAACCGAAGGTAGTTTCTCCAACATATTACATATATAAACGGGATTATCGCTACATCTGATGGCCATTTGATTTAAAGCAAGATTTTTCTCAATTTTGAATTCTCTAGTCGACTTTTCTATTATAAACTTCAGCTTTACTGCAAGTTTTATATCATTCATAGATGTACACTCCCACATTTTGAGTTGATCAGGCTCGGTAAGATTTGTATCATCATTTACCTCATTTTTATTCTTGTTTCCTCTTTTAGATTTCTTTTCATTTTCTCTTTTAGTTTTGTTCTTATTTTCTTCAGTTTGTATCATTTTCCTTTTCATATTTCTTGTTATCACCAGCGATTTCTTTATATTTTCATCATTCTTTTGAGGTATCATTGTTTTCAATTTATCGGAATCTAATTGTATTCTAGATAGAGTATCTGCATTAGTGTTATTTTTCCCTTTTTTGTAAATTATCTGAAAATCGTAGTCAGACAATTCCAATCGAATTCTAGTCAATTTGGAACTTAGATTTTTATGTGTAAATAGTGCAATGAGTGGACGATGGTGGGTTACTACTATAAATTTTCTACCGAATAAATAAGGTCTGAAAAATTGTATACCCCAGTGTATACCAAGTAATTCTTTCTCAATTACTGATTTATTTCTCTCGTATTTGTTAAGCGATCGACTGGCAAAAGATATTGGTCTATCTTCTCCAATTTCACCTTGCGATAACACGGCACCTAACGCAAAATCAGATGCGTCAGTTGTTAGTATAAATGGTTTTTCGAAATTAGGGTATTGTAAAATGGGCGGACTTATTAGTCTATTTTTCAGTGTTTTAAACGCAGTTTTACATTCTTCTGTCCATTCGAATTTTTGACCTTTTTTCAACAATTTGTTCAAACAATTTGCTATGTCGGCAAAATTTTCTATGAAACGTCTGTAGTAGTTGCAAAATGCTACAAATCGTCTAACATCGTCAGCATTTTTTGGTACAGGATATCTTTTAATTGCTTCAAATTTTTCTGGGTCTGGTTTTATACCCTTTGGTGTTATTAAGTGTCCTAGATATACAACTTCAGGTTTAAAAAAACAACATTTACTAGCGTTCAGCTTTAAATTGTATTTCCGTAGTTTGTCGAAAACTTTTATCAGATTGTTGTTATGGTGATTTAGACTACAACCAAAAACTATGATATCATCTACATATAGAAAAGCTTCAGATTCCAAACCCGACAATGCTATAGTCAGCATGCGTTGAAAGCTGTTAGATGATATTTTCAGACCCAAAGGTAGTCTTGTATATTGGTAATGACCATTTGGAGTAGAAAAAGCTGTATAGGGACGTGATTGATGGTCAAGTTCGATTTAATGAAAAGAACTTGTCATGTCCAATGTCGAAAAATATTTAGCTCTACCCAATTTATCCAAAATATCGTCTAAACGCGTTAAAGGAAATTTGTCATTCACTATTTTGTCATTTAACCTTCTGAAGTCTACAACCAATCTCCATTTTTTTAAATCTGTCTGTCCCTTCTTTGGCACTAATAAGAGTGGTGCGTTGTAAGGGCTTATCGACGGTTCAATAATATTATTCTCTAAAAGTTTTTGAACTTGAGAATTTATCTCTGTTGTTTGTGCTTGCGGTAATCTATAATTTTTAATGTATACTGGACTATTATCATTCAAATTTATTGTTTGTTTATAAAAATTGTTGGCAGTTAATTCTTCATCCTCCATGTGAAATATTGATTGATATTCCTTTAATATTGAGATAATTTCATCTCTGTTCTCATCATCCAAGTCATTTAACTCAAAGTTTTTCAGTAATTTCCTAAATCTTTGCTGTGTATAATATTTCTCATTCCCTTTCATGCTATATGAACATATATGATAGTTTCTCAGTGGTCTAGTTTCCACTTCTAAATTGTCTATTATAACTATATTGTCCGTTACATTCAGTAATTTGATGTGTTGATTGCCATTCCTAGGTATTATTGCATTTGCCAAAAATACACCTTTATCAATCTCCCTATTCAATATTACGGAGTCCTCCTCCAGTTTAACATTAAATGGTATTACTATTTCACTTCGATGTGGTATTCTTACCCTATTAATCCTAAAAGTGTTATCATGTATTGGAACTACTATCATCTCATTATTAAAATTAAACGTTAACACATATGTATCATAATCTATACTGCATCTATATTTTGAAAGAAAATCCCTTCCTAGAATTCCATCTGTCCTTATTGGGAAATTGTCCTCTACTAGTTGTATTTTCTGTCTGATAATATTATTATCGATATTAAAGTTAATATTCGTGGAACCCAGTGATTTAATAATTTGATCTGAAATTCCTGTCAAGTTGCAGTAGTCATCCTGGTTTACCTCATAACTCGTTAAAAATTTATTCTTGCACAATGAGACATCAGCTCCTGTGTCAATTAAAAATGTTAACTCCTTGTCTGTATTTTCAATACTAAATCTCACGTAGTTTCTGAGTTTGGATGATATGCTGTATACTTTAGTGTTTTCTAATAATTCAACCCTATTGGAGACTGTATTCGTCCGGTCTCCGGGCTTTGTGCGTTTCCCTGAATTGTATTCACATTACGATTTCTTGTACTGTTATTCGAACTATGGTTGTTTATATTCCCATTATTGCTACGGTTTCTGTTATTTCTGCCAAAGTTATTCGTACGATATCTGTTATTTTTGTTCGTGTTCTATTATATTGAGCGTTTTGATACAATATTTGCCCTTGTTGTTTCATTGATGAAACTTTTTCGGCAATTTTTTGAGCTTCTACGAAAGTTGTAACTTGACTTGCGTCAATCGTAGTTATTATTTGCGGATCAGTTATTCCATTCACGAATGCGTTAAAGGCAATCTTACTGTTGCTATTGATTTTAGCATCTCTATTTGCCTCTCCCTGTTCGGCAATTTGTATTTCGTTCAATTCCGTAATGAGTTGCTCTATTTTTGTTGCAAATCCCAGTAAATTGTTATCTCTTTGGATGGTACGCGTTATCTCACTTAACACAGTATTTGAAGATCTTGATGATTTATATGTCAATTTTAATACCTCTATTAAATCATCAATGTTAGTCGGTACAGAACTTTGTATTACTCTACTCTGAACTTTTAAGTCCAGTCTTGACTTAAAAATAAAATTAAAAAACGAATTGGCTTTTTCAGTAGCCACTGTCATCGATACCATTTCCAAATGTGTTAGAAAATCTTGCAGTTCACCAGATCTACCCGAAAATTTTGGTACCAATTTGGTAATCAACGATAATTCATTCATATCTAAAGTAGTCATGATTGGATTCGTTACTATTTTTCCCTTAGAATGTTGTTCTAATAATTTTAAAGCTTCTTCTTTAGCTTTTATAAAATTTCTCAAAATTTCTTTACCGTCTAATTCTTCCAAATCTGAATTTTTGATATAATTCTTTAAATTTTCCTCTAATTTTTGTATTTCTATTGTTTTTTTCCTTAATTGTCTCTAATGTGTACGGCCTCGTTAACGATTTTTTAGCATTCAAAGTAATTTGTTCAAGGATTTTCTGTGCCTCCATTTATTTCATGTAATGTTGCTATGAAATGTTTCCGCTAAATGTAATGTCTGTTAAAATAATTAAAGTCTCTATTATTCAAATAATGATATGAGTGTGTCCTTGATGGATACTAAATTTTCCATTTGCTCTTGTCCTAAATATGCTAACTTATGTACTTTATACACCACTGTGTTGGTTATATATATCTTAACTAAAATCCCTATTGTAGACAGAATCATTAATAATATTATAACAATAATAGTTATTTTAAGAATCTTCATATTAAAAAAAATTTTTTTTTTTTTTTATTACTAAAAGTTTTTAATTGTTATTTGTAAATAACACACTGTTTGAATTTATATAAAAAATAATATAAAATTTTATGAAATTTATATATAAAAAAAATTAATATCTATAACATTCTAATTTTCTTTTAATTCTATTTTCTTTATCTTCATATGGGTATCTATCATCTTCTCGATCTCGTCTATTCTGACCCAGTACTTGGCTGTTAAATCCCACGGTGGAGGTGGTGATGAATTGACTATTCTTTTGATGTTTGCCAATTCTCTCCTCTTGTTTACTAAAAACCCACCACGATGCTTCGGTGGTTTTACCTTTGGGATGTTTAAAGGCTTCTCCGCTGGTTTAGGTCTGCTTCTTTTCAAGTAGTCTTCTATTGAAAGTGGTCTCGGACCGACCCGACTCTCATTCATAATTTATTATTATATTTTCTTTTATTTATTTTATCTATTTTAATACGTTCTCACTTAAGAGCACTCTATTTTTATTGTTTAAAAAATTTTTCTTTATATACTCGTTCCGCCTGGTGTTGCGTGCATCTTCTTCTGTTTGTTTGTTATCCTGATTGTCCTTTGGCCGGACAATCCTTCTAATCCCCGGCGTGGATTAGGTGCCTTTCCAGCTCAAACTAGGAGCTCTTCTTATAAATATAAGGATATTTGGCAGGATATCCTGGCAGGATATTAGGCAGGATCGCCATGTAATGTTTCTGGTCCTAATGAAACATTCGCTCATCTAAAGGAGCGTTGTTGGATTATGTTTCTATGTTCTTAAAGAAACATACGCTCATCTAGGAGCGTTGTTCGCTATTTTAAAATAAAGCGAAGTGTTTGGTTTGATGTTTTGTCAAACAATCGTTACTTTATTTGGTTTTTCTTTCCTTATAAAGCTACAATGAGATTCTTATAACTAGTCTAGTATTGAGTGACATTTAAAGTCGCTCAATGATTTCTGGTTATTTTAGGGTTCTTATTCTATATTTAAATCTATCTAAACTATATGGATTTGTATCAATATCCCAGCAATTTAGAAAGCATTTCTCTGTAAAGAATATAGTGCATTGAGTAACTTTCATGATTATTGAATGTTACTCAACACTTCAAAATATTTTCACTGTAATATACTGCTTTGGTATTTACAATGTAACTTTAAACTTTTACTCCAATTGTTTACATTAAATCAAAACAAAAATGATCGCTTATTAATTTGTAGCTGACCTGGGATATTCATACATGTTTAGTCACACTTGTTATTTTTATGAACACTTGTTATACGCGCCTCTATGTCTAGAACTCAAACACAATATTGGCTGTATAGTAGTGCATGACACATATTTTCATTGTTTATATTTAGTTTGAGTGTGACGTCATGCATACACTACAATAGGTTTTCGGTTTAAAATCTGTTTCCTCAGGCAGTCGTTTTTCGCTTTCTGACAATTGAACCATTTGTTATGCTTCTAATTCGCCTTCAATGCAGTTAAGTAAGAATTTTAATTGTTCCCCTCTTGCCCTTTACCATTTAAATTTGCCAATACAGTGTCAACGCTGGAATTTAATATAAAACTTGCATTACCTTTCGCGACTTTTCTATGAAACTCCACACACATTGTTGTAGGTATGCTTTTTAGTAAAGTAGATTTAACCATTATGTCGTACTGAGATGATGAAATTTGATATGATGAAAATGTTCTCATAGTGGAAACCACTCATTATAAAGTTGGCGTAGACCACGAGTATCCCTAGTAGAATGTACTGGTTTTAGACTCATCAATTTTTGTACAAATTTTTCAATAATTTTATCGGTATGATCATATTCTTCCAACAACAGATTTATAGCTTCTTTATAATTCTTTTCTGTATGTGTAAACCCTGCAATAGTTGCTACAACTCTTCCTATTAACGACTCACTCAAAAAATTAAATTTTTCCGTTACTGATACTTGTTTATTTTCGTGAACAGCTCGTTTAAATAGCTCCCAAAATGGTTACCAATTCCCAAAATTTCCATCAAACTTTTTTAGTTAAAAAGGTTTGAGTTTTACACCGATATAAGAATTTTCTACTGGGGCCGATGTCACATTTCGCTCTTCGCCCCCGCTTAGCTATAGCTGTGATGTCTCTGTCATATTTTCAATAACAGACTCACATTCCTTCGCTAAATCATCCGATTTTATTAAAGGCCTACTGGCCTTTATAAAAGGCCACTTTTTCAGTACATTTGGTGGAGCGTATTTAGTTCCAATTGTCACCGCAAGTAGTACCGCGGAGGGCGCCACCATATTCACCACGTTTAGCAAAAACTCACACCCATATTCACTTTACTTGGAGTTGAAAACATAATGTTTAGCAAATCTCTCACCCATATTCACTTTACTTATAGTTAGCAATACTATTAGTTATGTTGAATTCGGCAATGTATAACAAAAATCGCACCCATATTCACCTTACTTGGAGTTGAAAACCTAATGTTTAGCAAATATCACACCCATGTTCACCTTATTTGGAGTTGAAAACCTAATGTTTAGGAAATCGCACACCCATGTTCACCTTACTTATAGTTAGCAATACTATTAGTTACGTTGAATTTCGCAATTTTCAACAAACCATTCTTTTTTTATTAACTGTTTTATTTGAAATTACAATTTTTACATTTAGATATATTACAGTAGATATACGCTATTTTTTGCTTCTTCTTCTTTCCTTTCTCTATCCATACACGTGCAAGTGTCTGGTCCACAAATAATATTTTCATTTGACCAAACACAATCCTCATAATGTTCACCATATTTATTTGGTATTTTTTTCAAATTTTTTATATGTTCCAGGTGTGACTGAATATTAATAAGTTTATTTTTATGTTCATCCTAAATAAAGTTTGAGAATAATTTAAGGAAGTTGTATATTTCTTTCAATATCATGTTGATTGTATATTATATTATGTACACTAGGGTGCCCCTTAATAAAAAAAAGTGTTCAAACTGTCGGTCTCACCCCCTAGAAATATGCGAA
Organism: Cordilura impudica; assembly: GCA_963682025.1. Lineage (NCBI taxonomy): Eukaryota > Metazoa > Arthropoda > Insecta > Diptera > Scathophagidae > Cordilura > Cordilura impudica. The sequence continues at coordinate 165,521,767 of OY821518.1, read as the reverse complement.
TAGCAAAAAAACTGGGAAATACAAAGTTTTGGGCCAATCAAAAAACGTTTAGTCGTGGCGCAAAGCGATTGAAAATTTCAAGTGTGTTTATATGGGGAAAATATGACTTTTTTTTAGGATATTACGAAAATTTCGCTCTATAGTTTAATTTTTCCGACAAACTGTTACATAATTCGGGATCAGTATTAAATTATCCTTTCAAAAGGCTATATAACTTCAACATCGTATGAAACCTCGCCAAGAAATAGCAAATGCCCCAGACCACTTTTGTGCCAAAAAAAACTAGGTCATGAAATTTGATGGCATTTTTTTCAACTTTGGGAAATTGATTAAAGCCATCATTCTTTTTTGGTCTCTATACTTATATGTACTCAGATATGAAGTATTGTTTTATTACTATGTTGTTAACCTATTGCGCATTGAGACCGAAAATTGGAAATTTTTTTGATAAAATTTTTAAAACTCCTTTTTCAATTTTGAAAAAATTTTCTTAAACAAAATTTAAAAAAATTAATATATTACTTTAATGTTTTATTAAAGGGATTTTTAAGTAAATCCCTCTGCCAGAATTTTTTTGTAAGAATTTTATTTTTGCGGATTTCGAGAAAACTTGGATTTTTGTGAAATATTCTGTAAATGTACTCTTTCTAAATACTTTGTATAAAAAATTCATCACTTTTCTACTTTTAAATGTTTTATTTTATCTTAATAGCCTAGGGTTTCGGAAAAAAATAATACGACTCCATTAACCCTTTTGGAATTGGGGTCACATATGACCCCAAGCTAATAAAAGACAATTTATGCAAAAAATTCAAATATTTGGTAAGTGCTGTCCAATTTTTAGATGCGACGCTTAAAATATAATAACCAAATGTGTAGAAGTTTCGTTCCGAAAATTTGGGATAAATCCGAGTACGTTAAATCCGTTACGTTATTTGCCAAGACCAGATTTGGATTTTAAGATATTTTTAAATAAAAATTACCGAAAACGAGTTTTTCTATTAAACTCGTTGATACCACTATTTAGAATTTAAGAAAAATAATTCGGTTAATTTTTATTTATTTAACCCTTCAGTGCTCCTGAGATCAAAATTATACATTGTGATATATCTCGGGTGCAATTATCTGCTTATTGCTCGCGAATATAAATTAAAACAACTTAGGTCATATGTCTCAAAAATAGGACGTTTTTTGAAATTCACTTTGATTTAGTTTTGTAATTTATTCCATTAAGAGTAGTATTAATTTAATATTAACTTTTATATATATTATTTTATTTGAAATTTACTTTTATTTAATAAACTATTTAAAACTGGGAAATAAAATGTTAGAAGTTTGAAAAGATGTAGGTGTAGGTGTAGGTGTAGGTGAAGATAATATAAAGCGACCGATTATTAAAAAACAAAAATGTCAACCATTATAAGTAATGGCATCTTCACCGATTGACCTGAATTTTTTTTTTTGGCGTTTTTTTATCAATATCCACCAAATTGGTGAGTGAGACCGCAAGATATTCAACTATTACTTTATTATATAAAGTAATTTTATAACAAAATTGGTTAAAAGTTGTTTTAATATATATTCGCGAGCAATAAGCAGATAATTGCACCAGAGATATATCACAATGGATAATTTTGATCTCAAGAGCACTGAAGGGTTAAATAAAAAAAAAATTAACCAAATTATTTTTCTTAAATTATATATACATAGTGGTTTCATCGAGTGTAATAGAAAAACTCGTTTTCGGTCATTTTTATTTAAAAATATCTTAAAATCCAAATCTGGCATTGGCAAATAATGGGTTAACGTTCTCGGATTTATCCCAAATTTTCGGAACGAAACTTCTACACATTTGGTTATTACATTTTAAGCGTCGCATCTAAAAATTGGACAGCACTTACCAAATATTTGAATTTTTTGCATAAATTGTTTTTTATTAGCTTGGGGTCATATGTGACCCCAATTCCAAAAGGGTTAATGGAGTGATATTATTTTTTTCCGAAACCCTAGGCTATTAAGATAAAATAAAACATTTAAAAGTAGAAAAGTGATGAATTTTTGATACAAAGTATTTAGAAAGAGTACATTTACAGAATATTTCACAAAAATCTAAGTTTTCTCGAAATCCGCAAAAATAAAATCCTTGCCAAAAAATTCTGGCAGAGGGATTTTTTAAATTTTGTTTAAGAAAATTTTTTCAAACTTGAAAAAGGAGTTTTAAAAATTTTATCAAAAAAATTTCAAATTTTCGATCTCAATGCGCAATAGGTTAACAACGTGGTAATAAAACAATACTGCATATCTGAGTACTTATAAGTATAGAGACCAAAAAAGAATGATGGCTTTAATCAATTTCTCAAAGTTGAAAAAAATGCCATCAAATTTCATGAGCTAGTTTTTTTTTTTGGCACAAAAGTGGTCTGGGGCATTTGCTATTTCTTGGCGAGGTTTCATACGATTTTGAAGTTATATAGCCTTTTGAAAGGATAATTTAATACTGATCCCGAATTATGTAACAGCTTTTCGGAAAAATTAAATTATAGAACGAAATTTTCATAAAATCTGAAAAAACGTCATATTTTCCCCATATAAACACACTTGAAATTTTCAATCGCTTTGCGCCACGACTAAACGTTTTTTGATTGGCCCAAAACTTTGTATTTCTCAGTTTTTTTGCTATTCGCATATTTCTAGGGGGTGAGGCCGATAGTTTGAACACTTTTTTTTTCCCTCCATATAACGAAGGGCCACCCTAATGTACACATTTAACTAAAATACATCTGCTATTTATATAAATTTGTATGTCTGTTCACATTTATATATAAATTTTTATTTCAAAATATTGTGAAATCACATAATCAAATGTGTCCGCATATACACAATTAGGGTTAATTATGCTTATCATGTTAAATATGCACGTGTCTAAATTACATCCGGTATTTGTATAAATCTGTCTGTCTGTCTGTTTCCATTGAAATATAAAAAAAATGCATTCTATGCAATAATTTTTTAACACTATTGATCCCTTTAATAATCATGTAGGACTTTTATGTTTTTTATATATTTAAAGTTGAAAATAATTAGTTCTCATACTACTTAAGTAATATAATTTTATACTCAAATGAGAAAAATTATATAGTCATAAAGATAACACCGCTCAATTAACAATCTTTAAGATGGTAAGATTTTTTTTAATATCTATATGTATTTTTATTCATTTAATAATTTAATTTTTTTCTTTTTTAGAATTATCAGGAAATAATTAATATTGCTCAAGTCATTATGTATGAATATACAAGAATAGATGACTTACCACAATATGAGAATTTAAAAGTTGTGCAATTTCAGTGGAAAGATACAACTTATGGATGTAAAGTAGCTGTATATTTGGATAATAATAAATGGTTTTATTTTCAACCAAGACTAAATAAAGCATTATTAAATCAAGATCCTTATTGAACAATGATGGGTGAAAAGAGTTGGACTATTAGCTTTAGAGGAAGAGACACCAAATGGATTAGCAATATTTGATTTAAAATTTGATTAAAACAATGCTAACTTTCATTTTATTAAAATGTTTAAAGAATACTACAGAACTTTTAGAATTGTGAATTAAAATAAAATAAACATAAAAACAATGTTTTTTATTTTTTTAATTTTTTTGATTTTATTATATATTTAATAGCAACATTATGTGAATACCCATAATAAATTAATAAACATGATGAATACCCCTACTTGCAATTTAAAATTATATTACAAGTTGTTTGTTGCTTATGAATTTTACATGCTGTTTTGTGATTGGTTAACATCGCAAAAATTTTAATAAATTAAATTTGCTCGAAAAAAACACTGCTGATTTGATTTGTATCGCAAAAATTTTAATGCTCAAAAAAAGCTGACAGCACGAAAGTTATATTTACATACATACGTTTTATATAAGGCAGTAGTTTATACTAACTTTAAAATAAACGTGTGACGGATTTTTATAAAAAATAATTTCACAATAGATTTTTTTTTATAAAATTAAAAACTCAAAAGTGTAAAACGTATGTCGGTTTTTAATAAAAGAATTTCTCAATAAACTGATATAAAAAATTTTAAAAAAGAATTTCACTATAAACTATTATAAAAAAAAATTCATAAAAAAAAGTGGAGAAAGTGTACACTGCAAGGAGTGTAATGAAGTTGTACCAAAAAAAATAATGGGGTTTCACGTACGCACAATCAACCACAAAAAAATTGTTTGAAAAACATTGATGAAGAGAATAACATCAAGTGTTTTAATGGATGTTTTAAAAATCGGATATCAACTTTTCGATTTGAAAATGATGATAAAGAAAATTTAATTCTTGAAGAATTTTTAAATTTAATAAAGAAAAAAGTAATTAAAATTTTAAAATCACTTTTAAATAAACATACATCTATCAAATTTAATTTTGATTTGCATTGTAAATATATATATATTAAGATGATGATGAAGAATCTGAGATTAAAACAATGTCCCATCAAACCAAAATGTGTGTTTTAACTTCATCTAACAACGATATTGATATATCTCAACATTACTCTAATAATTCAAATAAACTTGGTGAAAAAATGAGTGAATTTCAAGAGCGTGACAGTGGATGGGCTCTAATCGAAATCACACATCTTGATAAGAATATAAATAAATATACATGCATAAAAGGATTCCAATATATATGTTTACCACCACATATTACCAAGAAAATGGAATGTATTAATGTGAAAAATAATGATGAATATTGTTTTAAGTGGGCTATTGAAGATTTGATTATAATATTGGAAAACAATATAAGATTAAATTTCTTAAATCTGAATTTCCCCCTTTCTGTCGATAAAATACAAATCTTTGAAGAAAACAAACCGTCTATACGCGTTAATGTCTTTGGTTTGGAGGATGGAAATTTTGTGGGCCCATATTATTTCACCAAAAAGGAAAAACCTACCCACATAAATTTGCTTCTATAGGGAGATGAAGATCGATTCCATTATGTGTGGATAAAAAATATTTCAAGGTACTCAACTCGTTATATATATTGATAAATAAAGTTAAAATATACTAATTAAAAAAATGATATATAAAATTAAAAATGTATTACTTAAAAATATTTTATTCTTTTTCATCATCATAAAATGTTTATTTGCAATATGTGCTTGATCTATTTCCACAATTAGGCGGCGTTAAATAAACATAAAAAGGAGTGTAATAAAATGGTAACGAAAATGCCAAATGCAAAAAATTATATACTTAATTTTAAGAATACTAAAAAGCAAATGGATATACCTTTTGTAGTTTACGCTGATTTTGAATGTATTTTGTAATCAATTAATATTCAAAATTCAGCAAATGTAAATTCGGTACAAAAGCATATTCCATTTGCTTATAGTTATTATATCAAATGTTCGTATTATTCTAGTTTTAAAATATTTAAAATAAATAGGGTCAAAATTCATCTAAACACTTTTTTGAAAATTTAGTTAAAGACATTATAGAAATATATAACAAATATTTAAGTGTAGTAATACCGACGAATTCCTTATCATCTGATCAGGAGAAAAGAGAAAAAGAAGATACAATTTGTCACATTTGTGAAAAATATTTATCAATAGAAGACAGAGTAGCTGATCATTGTCATTTATCGGGTGACTATAGAGGTCCGGCTCATAACAAATGTAATTTAGAATATCAAATAGCAAATTTCATTCCTATATTTTTCCATAACCTTCCGGCATATGATTGTCATTTGTTTGTAAGAGAACTGAGTACAATAGAAGGTGATATAAATATAATTCCATTAAATAAGAATGATAAATATACTATTGAACTATGTTTTCTAGATCCATTCCGTTTTATGTCATCAAGTTTAGATCAACTTGCAGGTTTCTTATAAGATGATGATTTAAAAACTGTAAAATCAGTTTGTTTAAATTATGATGAATTTGACTTAATGAAACGTAAAGGTGTCTTTCCGTATGATTATTTAGATTCTGTGAATCGTCTCCAAGAAACACAACTACCAGCACAGTCTTTATTTTTTAATAAATTAACTAATGAGTCGTGTAATGTAGATAGTTATGAACATGCTGAAAAAGTGTGGAATACTTTTAAATGTAGTACTCTAATGGATTATTTACTTTTATATTTAAAAGTAGATGTTCCTTTGAAAAACATTTATAATTAAGACCCCTGTCAATATTATACAACACCTGAACTATCATGGGATGCAATGTTGCAAACCACAAAAATAGAATTAGAACTATTGACAGATATCAATAAATATAATTTTGTTGCACGTGGTATTAGGGGTGGTATTGTTCAATGTAGTAAACGTTATTCAATTGCAAATAACAAATATATTAGCGATTATGATTCTGCTAAAGAATCAAATTATTTTATTTATTTATATGTTAATTTATACGGTTGAAGATTTTAATGTTAATGATATAGAAGATGATTCACCATTAGGCTATATATTAGAAGTAGATTTACAATATCCATCTACAACACACGACCATCACAATGATTTATGACTTTGTGCAGAAAATAAAAAAAATTAAACTACGAAACAAACCAAATTAATAACAGACTTGAATGAAAAAACAAACTATGTTATACACTATAGAAATCTAAAACAATGTATTAAACATGGTCTTATTTTGAAAAAAATTCATAGAATTCTCCAATTAAATCAGTCGGACGGTTAAAGAAGTTATCGATATAAATAATCATCACAGAAATTTAGCAAAAAAATCATTTCAACAAAATTTTTTCAAATTATTAAATAATACAGTATATGGTAAGACTATGGAAAATTTTGATAAAAGAAAAGACGTTAAAATACTGTGTGCATGGGAAAATAAAGGAAAGAGGTTGGGAGTTAGAGCTTTTATAGCTAAAAGTAGATGTTCCTTTGAAAAACATTTATAATTAAGACCCCTGTCAATATTATACAACACCTGAACTATCATGGGATGCAATGTTGCAAACCACAAAAATAGAATTAGAACTATTGACAGATATCAATAAATATAATTTTGTTGCACGTGGTATTAGGGGTGGTATTGTTCAATGTAGTAAACGTTATTCAATTGCAAATAACAAATATATTAGCGATTATGATTCTGCTAAAGAATCGAATTATTTTATTTATTTAGACGTTAATTTATACGGTTGAAGATTTTAATGTTAATGATATAGAAGATGATTCACCATTAGGCTATATATTAGAAGTAGATTTACAATATCCATCTACAACACACGACCATCACAATGATTTATGACTTTGTGCAGAAAATAAAAAAAATTAAACTACGAAACAAACCAAATTAATAACAGACTTGAATGAAAAAACAAACTATGTTATACACTATAGAAATCTAAAACAATGTATTAAACATGGTCTTATTTTGAAAAAAATTCATAGAATTCTCCAATTAAATCAGTCGGACGGTTAAAGAAGTTATCGATATAAATAATCATCACAGAAATTTAGCAAAAAAATCATTTCAACAAAATTTTTTCAAATTATTAAATAATACAGTATATGGTAAGACTATGGAAAATTTTGATAAAAGAAAAGACGTTAAAATACTGTGTGCATGGGAAAATAAAGGAAAGAGGTTGGGAGTTAGAGCTTTTATAGCTAAACCCAATTTTCATAGTTTGTTGAAATTTAATGATGAAGTGGTTGCAATTCAAATGAATAAAGTGCGAACTGAATATAATAAAGCAATTTACGTTAGTTTTTGGGTTTTAGATATTTCAAAATGGGAAATGTATGATTTTCATTACGATTACATGAAACCTAAATATCAGGAAAACATAAATCTAAATTATATAAATACTGATTCTTTTGTTTATAATATTAAAACAAATGATTTATATGATGATATTCGAAATGAAATCAGTTCACATTTCGATACATCTTCATATCCGAAAGATAATATTTTTAAATTTCCATTGTTAAATAAAAAAGTTTTAGGCATGATGAAAGATGAGTGTAATGGCAAATTAATTAAGGAATTCATTGGTTTACGAGCAAAAACGTATTATATAACAATAGACAGGGAAGAAAAAGAAATTAAAAAAATTAAGGGTGTAAAAAAATGTGTAACAAATAGACTTACATTTAATGATTTTAGAAAATGTTTGTTCGAAAAAAGATTGTATTATGATCAAATTAGTCCGCCAATCAAATCAGTCCGCCGATATGGCGAACAAATCAGTCCGCCAATCATGTCAGTTCGCCATTCATGCCGCTTAATATGGTGAACGAATTAGTTTACCAATTATCTTCATATTACAGTCACCCAATATGACGTCATTAATTTTTTGGTAAATAAATATTTTGCCACCTTAGTTGTAATTTATTTTTATAAATGTTTTTGCCCTCATCAAATCACTCACAACGGGCACGAGTATGTCCCAATCTCGTATTGCATTGTTTTACATTTAATAACTATGTCGCAATCTCATATTGCATTCCCAGACATTTTTTATTTTTCTGTCGCAATTCCCCATTGCATTCAATCATACCTTTAATTGTTTTCGGTGTCAGTTTCGATACACAAACATTTCTTGAAACTGCTGCATTGGATTTCCCTAAGTCAGTGCACTTGAAAGTTTCTTAATTTATGACTGTTTCAGCATTTTTCGGTGGTGTTTCTCTGTTGCTGAGGAACAGCACTTTTTAGCTATATTTACTTTAGAATTAAGAAAAAGACAGGCAGTTGTAATAAGTAAATAAACCTACATAGTAGGTAAAAGAATTCGGATTAACAAAAATTAAAGAGGTTTAAATTTTAACAAAACAAAATTGTACCGATTACCAAATAATAAATAAAGACTTTTTAATTCTTCGTCTTACATAGTAAGTAACAAAATAAAATAACAATAAAGTTAAACTAATAATCCTTAAAACAATAAGTTACATAGTAAATAACAAAACTAAGTAACAACAAAGTTAAAACACGGAATCCCTTAAAACGATAATATTTAATTTATATATTTAGATCTAAGGTTAATTAAATTTATACACATACATATTATTATACATTTATACGTACATATATATATATTAGAGACAATGGTATTAATACATTTGCATGGGGTCAAATTATGTAGATATGTTAAAATATATAGATTAAAATTTATGTAAATTTTATGATTTTTGAAAAAATAAAAAATAAATTAATAATAATAATAATACAAAATCAATTTTGTTTCTATTTGAAATTATATTTATTAAGTTATAAGTTATAAGTTATATTTATTGAGCCTTTTTTAATACAATAATAGAAACTTAAACATAAAAATAACAAGAGAGTAAATAACTTAAGACTATAAAGTATGTATTATCTTAATTACAACAAATTTGAACAGCAGCATGCTTAATCGATGAAATTATTACAATTTTAATGAAAAGTAAGTGTGAGTAAAATGCTCTTGCTCCCGGAGCTAACATATCTATAGAGTAATTCTCTTAAAATAATCTTAAAACTACGACTTAAAAATAAACTAAAAACTAAAAAAGAAAATAACACAAATCACAACAAAATAATAAATGATAATAAAAATGTACTATCCTCTATGAGTACCTGGTGTACTTTTTATATAAAAATTAGCGGATAAATTTGTATTCATTAATATAGCCAATAGGTGATAAGCAGTTTGTATTTGACCAACTAAAATTTCTTTGTTCAATAAAAATGTTTTTAATAAAATTATTTTCATGATTTGATAATCTTGAAATGAATTTTCTTAAAATATCACATATATAAGCCAATTGGAGTAGTATCGCTTAAAAATTGATTCAAAGTTTTTACCAATACAACATCTTATAATTTTCCGTTCAAAAATTTCCATTTCGTTTATGACCTTAGGTGAAATATTGCACCAAATAGGAAAACCGTGTAAGAAAACTGGTCTAATACTTGTTTTATATAATAAGAGCTTAGTTTTCATTAGTAAACTCTTATTAAACAAAATTTTTGAAAATGCATCCATAATTTTGTAAGATTTCTTTAAAGCTATTCTGACATGTTTGTTGAATTTTAGAAGATTGTTAATATTGATTCCTAAATATTTGATATTTTCTTTGAAGGGAATTTCATAACCACAAAGAAAAAGTTTTAGCGTTTTACTTTCTGGCACAACAACATTTTTACATTTTCCTGAAGCATTGCGTAAACAAATTGGTTCACATTTAGATGTATTAAGTTTAATCTCCCCAATTATCATAAAAAATTTTAACTTTTTCAAGGTGACTTGAAACCTGTCTTAAGCAACAAGTGGAGATTCATGATGTGAATATAAAAGAGAGTCATCAGCATACAATAGACCAATTGAATTTGTAAAATTATGAGGAAAATAGTACATAAATATATTATATAAATGTGGAGCCAAAATTGAACCCTGTGGAACGCCACAGGTAACATTTCCAAAATCTGATAAACCATCATTAAATTGTACGCAAAAGGTTCTATCAGAAAAAAAACTTTTAATTAATTTAATAATAAAAGGATTAAACCCTATTTCAATCATTTTATGAAGTATTCCATTGTGAAAAGCATGATCAAATGCCTTTTCGACATCTAAAGAAATTGCAACAGTGCAAAATCGTTTACGAAGATTACAAACAACATCATTTTGAAATTTTATGAAAGCGTCAGTTGTTGAATGTCCATTCTTAAATCTGGAATGTAATTTCCAATAATTCCTATGTCCATTTTCTCTCGAATTGTTCTCTCAAAAAGTTTTCCCAAATTTGAAAGCAATGAAATAGGTCGTAAATTGTTTATATCGGTTAAGTTTGGTTTCTTTTTTAATAGTATTATTTTCGAAATTTTCCAAGCATCAGGAAAATATGAATTGTTTAAGCAATTATTAAAAATAATGGTTAGAAATTCAAATGCTTTTAATGGAAGTTTCTTTAAAATGAAATTGGAAATTTTGTCTAAGCCGAAAGATTTTTTGTTAATTAAATTTTTCGAATGAACTACTTGTTCTTCTAAAGTAACAAGATTTGTGTGATTTTGTGAATTCGTGGCAGAAAAATTTTCGTTAAAAAAATATTGAAAATTTGCAGTTCTGGAAATAGTATTATTAATATTTATTTAAATTTGTGAGATATCTCTATTAGGAAATGGACTATTATAAATATTTAAAAAATGATTTTTAAATTTTTCCAATTTCAAAGTTTCATTTTCTATCAATATGCCATCAACAGATAAATGTTTAAAAGTTTGATTCTTTTTATAACCTATTAAATTATAAATCATTTTATGAGCTGTTGGGCCAGGTTTTATTTTTTCAATATGCTCCTTAAAAATTTCTGATTGTTCAAGTTCTACTTGTCTTTTAAGAATAATATTCAGCAGCTGTATTTGTTTTTGAATCGAAACGATTTAAAGTTCTGTGGTAAATTTTCTTTATATTTCTTTGCCAATCATATTTGATTTTAAACAAAGTTTTAATTCTATCAGAAACTATGAATTTTCGATTCCTCAATTCAATTTTTTCTGAATGTTCATTAGCAATCAAGTTCAGAGTTGTTGTAAATTCCTGAATGTACTGATTAATTTCTAAATTTGAAAGATTTCTAATTGATGTTGGGAAGTTTTGTAATATACTTTGTGTTGAACCCAGTTCAACCGGTATTCTAATTATTTTTAATTTTTTTTATTTTTACTGAATTTTTTTCATTCTTCTTAATTTCATTTATTTTTTTTGTTAATTCTGTTATTTTTTTGGTTCATCCTAAATTGAATTTCTGAACTTCGCTCAGTGTATCTTTTTTATATTATCTATCGTTAAGTTTATATATAATATATATTTTTTTCTCTTTCTTTCATTTGAGTCACTTTTCTTTTGTATGCAATTGCACTTTATAACCCTCATGGTTTTAGTTTTAAAGTTAGTTAAGAAAAAGTTGTAACTCGTAAAAGAACGCAGCAAGAAGCTGAAAAATACACCATTTAAAAAACTTGTTTAAATCATTTGAATTTTACTCGACTTTCTTGGAAAGTAATCTTGGTGAGAGAGTTACCCAAGCCAACATATGGTCCTTCGACAAGTCTTAGAGTAGACTAAGACTAGATTGAACTGGTGGTAAAAGGTCCACTAGTCACCTGAGGCAGTTGTCTTTAAACAAGCAACTGCAACATCAAAAATCAGACAAGAGGTCTGCAACACAACGTGTCGTCATCGATCATCCCGTGCTAAAGAAGAAAGCACAATAAAAGGCTCCACAAGAACATAGTTTCAAACGAGAAGGAAGATATTTAATTCCAGATAGAAGTCCTCGAGACAAAAAACTCAAGCACGCAACTCAAATCAGAAAATTTGGATTGGGTATGTACAGTGTGAAATTTATAATTTGTGCGATTTTTATATATCTCTTTAACAAAACTGTGGTATAAATGGAAAATATACAAGAAAACACCATGATCATATCTAAACCATTTTTTTATTATCTAACCTCAAAATATTATCAAATATTGAAAATACCATCCCAATTGTAAAATTACCCGCAAGTACCAACACTGATATAAAGTACCATCTCTAATAAATATACACAGCTTAACGATTCGTTTTATTTTTCTGACATGCGCAATAGCAAAAAATCGTTTTGTCTCACTCGTAACACTTAAATAGGCCAACAAGTGTTCTATATCCAAAGGTTCCACTTACATCAATTAGCGCAGAAGTGAACGAGATAGAAAACATCATTCAGCGGCAGTATATATATAAAAAAGAAAAAGTGAAGTGAAAAGTGTGACAAACCAGAAATTTAATTATTAAAATTGTTACAAATAAAAATCCTTAAATAAGAAAAATAAATAAAGGAATAGAGAGTGACTTTAAAGATTAAAGTAGAAAACAGAAAACAACAAACAAGGGTGTAAAGAAAGGAAATACCAAACCAACTAAAAGTTTTCATTTACCAAACCAGACAATACAAAACAAACAAAAAAAAACTACGGAAAACAAATTGGTCTTTAAAAGGTAAAACTTATATAAAATTAATAAAATAAAAACAAAAAATCATAATTAACTAAATTTTCTACCAGAAACAAAAACTATAGTAAGCGAAAAAAAACCATCATAAAAAAGTCAAAAGTCATCCAACAAGGAGAAAAAAAGTAAGGGTTCGCGGTGCTGGGATTTTCAGGGGAAAAAAGGTGAGTTGTGGAATAATTTTATATAAAAGTGTATGGAAATTTGAAGGAAAAAAAAATCGAAATAAAAACAAAATATTGTTAAATAAAAGGCTACATAATTTTTAAAGAGTTACATTATGAGTGCATGAGGTACAATTTTATGAAAAATATAATATTGTGTATACAGTTGGTACAAAAATATGTACCGAAAATTGCTGTAACAATAAATAAATCTCTTCATGGGATAATCTAATACAAATAAACTTGCTTGAAGGGAATACAAAAATTTCTACAGCACTCCATGTGTATTAATTAATTAATATTTCAATTTATTAATTTTCTTAAAATTAATACAAGAGATAACTAATAAAAGTGGTACAGGTGGCACAAAAATACGGTAATCGTTGTGGCATAATATCCAACGATATTTCATCTGAGGTTTGAGAAGTTGTTTGTGGATTTTGTTTTTCATGAAATAATTTAATAAAAATTATTTATGGCCGCAATATTGAAAACCTGTAGCAAGACTAGTTGAAAACTATTGATTATTGGCACTTTGAGGATTTAATCAACTTTTATACCATATAAGGAGGTAGTATTGTATTTTATTTTTGGATTTAAAATTTACAAAGTTTTTGGTTAAAAATCCAACGATGGCTCTACGAACGAAATGTAAGTTTGACATGCACCAGGTGATTTCATTCTGTAAGAAATTTGATATGGACCCTGATAAGATGTTTAGTATTGGTCAGCTTGAGGTGAAACAGGGGGAATTAGATAGAAGATGGTTAAGAGCAATTGATTCATACGAAACATATATCATGGAGGATGAAAAAGAGCAACAGTCAGAGGATTTTAAAGATGATTTGTCACTTCAATATGAGAGCACTAGCGAGAAATACAAAATCAAAGATATTAGATTTGATGAAGGCAGTAGAGCAGGAAAACATTAATGCTGACACAACAGTCGTTCATCACGCGCCTCCAGCGCTAAAGGTACCACCCTGTGACACACAAAATTTTGAAGGGGGTTATTCCAAATGGCCGGCGTTTCGGGACATGTTTCAGGCAGTTTTTGGAAATCATCCACAGTTGGCTCCGGCACAAAAGCTTTATCATTTGCTAGTAAAACCAGGGGGGAGGCCTACCAAATCGTGAAGCGTTTTGATTTGGTAGATGAGAATTTTGATTTAGCCTGGGAAGCATTAAAAAATCGGTACGAAAATACTCGGATCCATGTTCATCAACAGATGAAACAACTTTTTGGGATACAATCCGTCCAAAATGAAACTCCAAAGTCTATTAGAACAATTCAAAACGCTATCAATGATAGCTTATCAATTTTTAAATCGTTTAAACTTGATGTTGCGAATTGGGACCCTATATTAGTACATTTATTTTCTTCAAAGCTTCCTGAAGAGACTTTACGTTCTTGGGAAAATTCGCTGATAAGCCCCAAGGACTTGCCCACATGGCTACAAATGAGCGACTTTCTCATGAAGAGAATTGAAATGTTAGAAACTGTGTCTGACTTATCTGGTAAAGAGCTTCAGTCAAAAAGTCTTACTTTTCATTCCACTTATGAATCAGACAAATTTAGTTGCAAAAAATGTAAGCAGAACCATCCGCTTAGAGCCTGCAAACATTTCAAGTCGCTGTCGGTAAGCGACAGAATTAAATACGTATATGCAAATAAATATTGCGCAAATTGTCTGTCGCCCACTCATTATAAAACAAAATGCCAGAGCACTTACCTTTGTACTAGGTGCAACCAAAATCATCACACGATGTTGCATCTTGAAGAAGAGAAACCAAGAAGAAACTCACCCCCAAGGCCACATTTTCAACAACAGCAACGAAATGATAAAAGAAAACCCACTCCAAGTGTCGATCAGGTAGATTCGGTTCAAGCTAATTTTTCTCAGTATGAAGGAACTACTATTTTGCCGACGGCTCTTGTTCATTTGGAACATTTAGGAGAAACTTTTACCATTCGGGCTCTATTCGATGCGGGGTCGGAAAAGAGTTTCATCTCCAAACGCATACAGCAAAGGCTTTCCATACCGTTAGAAGCCCATAGCTCTCAAACTTCAGGACTTGGTGGAACCATAGTTGGATGTTCAAAGGGCAAGTGTTATATAACATTAAAAGCGAGAGAGTCAGAATTTCGGATTAGAATAAAAGCCATAGTGGTAGCAAAGCTTTCGCATTTTTTGCCCTCACGGCCTATTAAGATTAAAGATCAAGGGGATCTCAAAAATTTAAATTTAGCTGATCCATTTTTCTTCAAACCAGCCGCAATTGAGATGATAATTGGCAGCGATTACCTGCCTCTCATCAATTTAGAGGGTGTAAAGATGAACATCGGAAATTGCATTGAAGCAAGAGAATCCCACTTTGGATGGTAGTTGTTAGGACCTGAGCCACCTACCCAGGTTAATTCTTTTCACACTTTTGTTTCGCCGTCCTGCGATCAGGTTCTACATGAACAACTGAAAAAGTTTTTGGAAATTGAAGAGGCTGAAAAACGTGATTTTGAAGGTGAGAGCGTCATTTTTTGCGAAAACTTTTACAAGCGTACCACAAGTCGACAATCTGATGGACGTTATGTGGTCCGGCTCCCCTTTAAAGAGCAGTTTCCGTACGAAATTTTTTTGGGTCCGTCCAGGAACATGGCGCTTGCACAGTATCATAGAATGGAGAAAATGCTCGATAAAACACCTGATTTAAAAGCTCAATATGCTGAAGTTCTGCAAGAGTATTTGGATTTACATCACATGGACAAAGTTATCTATTACGAACCCAAGGCCGAAAAATGTGCTTCATTCTTTCTTCCTCATCACGCGGTAATCAAACCTGACAGTAAAACTACCAAAGTACGAGTGGTATTTAATGCTTCAAAAAGTCTGTAAGTGGTTTTTCATTGAATGATGTAATTTACCAAGGCCCGACACTGCAAATAGACTTAATGCAGCTCGTGTTACGATGGAGAAACTATAAGTACGTTTTCACGGGTGATATACAAAAAATGTACAGACAAATTTTGGTGCATGAAGCAGATCGTCCTTATCAGCGAATTGTATTTCGCAATGAAGCTGACGGTTACGTGAATTCATTTCAACTGAAAACTGTGACATTTGGAGTGAATTGTGCCCCCTTTTTGGCGATTAGGACTCTGCTTGAGCTAAGTAAGGATTGCAGAAGTCAATATCCTAAAGCATCTACGACTCTAAAAAACGAAGTCTACGTGGATGATATCTTGTCAGGTGGACACACTCTTTACGAAACCAAGTTCAAACAAAGTGAACTTATTCAGGCCTTAAAATCTGCTGGATTTCCCCTTAAAAAGATGACAGCAAATGACAAGTTTCTACTTGAAAACTTGCCCCGGGAGGATCTTCTTGATGAAGATTTTTTGAAGTTTGACAATTCCAGCACAACAAAAACTTTAGGGATCCGATGGAATTCTTGGTCAGATTCATTTTACTATGTTGTTGAACCAATCGAAATTGCTCCATCGACTACAAAAAGAAGCATTTTGTCAGTCATAACACGGTTGTTTGACCCTCTAGGTTGGCTAGGTCCAGTCGTAATAGTCGCAAAAACTTTGATGCAAGAATTATGGGCAGAAAAGTCCGATTGGGATGAAGGGGTATCACCACTCATACTTATAAATGGAATTCATTTATAAAAAATTTGCCATTTATATCAAACATAAAAATTCCTAGATGGGTAGACTTCTCACCACGGTATCGTGTTCAGATACATGGCTTTTGCGATGCCTCAGAGAAGGCATATTGTGGCTCGATATACATCAGAACAGAAAACGCTTTAGGTCAAATTAATAGTCATTTGCTCGCTGCAAAGACTAAAGTCGCTCCGATTAAGCGGACTACAATTCCAAAGCTCGAACTATGCGGGGCTTTATTGATTGCTAAACTTATACGAAACTTATTTACGAATTGCCAGTTCACCTATGATTTATTTTTGTGGACAGATTCGTCCATAGTGCTGGGTTGGTTACAGAAACCTCCAAATACGTTGAAAACCTTTGTCGCAAATCGGGTAACAGAAATCGTAAGCATCGTCAGTACTAACCATTGGAAACATGTTAAAACTGAAGAAAATCCTGCAGATATGGGCACACGTGGCTGCTCCCCGCAGGAACTGGTAGATAACAAACTATGGTGGCATGGGCCTCCCTGGCTAAAACTTCCAACAACACTTTGGCCTATACCACGGACCTTTGATCCGACAGAGTTAGAGACAAAGAAGTCTACTAACTTCCACCTAGAAGTCGACTGTACAGATGTTCTACAAGAATTTTCCTCGTTTGAACGGGCGCTACGAGTTCTCTGCTACCGACTTCGATTTATCAACCGTTTGCTTAAAATACCATTTTCAACCGAGAAGTTTATCACGGCTCAAGAGATCAGCTCTATGAAAACTCGACTCATCTCTATGGCTCAGAAAATGTATTATTATCAGGACTACAACCGCCTCAAAGAAAAGAAGCCGCTAAGCCGAAAGAGCAGGCTGCTTACCTTGACTCCTTTCATTGACAAAGATGATCTTCTACGAGTTGGTGGCAGGCTTGATAATGCTGGTTTGAGCTACGAAGAACGTCATCCGATTATCATCCCAGAAGAATCTCAAATCGCCAAGCTTTTGGTGAATTTTACGCATCGAATTCTACTCCACTCGGAACATCATGTAATGTTGCATGCGATTCGTCAAGGTTTCTATATTCCAAGATTGAAAAACTTAGTTCGAAAATGTATCCGGGAATGCAAGGCGTGTACGATTTACAAGCATAAATTTCAACACCAAATCATGGCCACACTCCCCCCAGAACGAGTAAATTTCTCCCTACCCTTCACTTACACTGGAGTCGACTTCGCTGGTCCCTTCAGCATCAAATCTTCAACCTTAAGAAACGCAAAAATACTTAAAGGTTACGCAGCTGTGTTCGTCTGTTTCTCTACCAGAGCCATCCATCTGGAAACCTGTTCCGACCTTTCAACCGATGCCTTTCTAGCCTGTTTTGACAGATTTACGGGGCGAAGAGGCCTCCCCAAGACCATATTTTCCGACAACGGTAGAAACTTTCTCGGCATCAGCTATGCACTGCTCAAAAGCCACAATGCTTTTCTCAAGTCAGCAGAAAAATCGCTGACCGAAAAGTACACTACTTTAGGTTTTACCTGGTCCTTCATACCGCCATATGCGCCCCACATGGGTGGCCTCTGGGAGGCTGCCGTGAAGAGTATGAAGTCTCATTTGAAAAAGGTAACTTGTAATGTGTCTTTTACGTTCGAAGAATTCACAACCCTTCTCGTTCGAATCGAAGCAGTGCTAAATTCAAGACCACTTTCGCCAATAACTGAGAACCCGAATGAAATCTTACCTCTGACTCCCGGTCACCTACTCCGAGGAGCTCCGATTACAGCAGCACCAGAAGCTCCAGCAGACCCTCCGCTAGAGGAAGTCCCCTTTCTAAAACGTTGGGACCGATTAAAGGCATTGCAACATATATTTGCGAGACGATGGAAAGCCGAACATGTTACCGAACTTCAGCGCCGTTTTAAAAGGAAAAGGGAACGAGATAATTTAAAGCCGAATGATATTGTCATAGTTAAAGATGGCTTGTCACCACCTACCGAATGGCTGCTTGGTCGTGTCACGAACGTCACTTATGGAAAAGACAATAAAGTTCGAGTCGCTGAAGTATCCACCAAAAATGGTACAATAGTGCGTCCAGTAGTAAAGCTTTGCATACTTCCCACAAACGTTCCTGCAAAAAACTAAGAATCTACCAAATTCAATACATAAACCAACCAACAAATTTCCACAAAACTAAAAAAAAGAAATAGCTAATATAAACAGAGATCGCTTTCGCACAAATTATGTTTTTAACACTGTATGTATTTCTTTCTATTTTTTTTTTTATTTTGCATATAGATGAAGAAAAGACCCAGATGTCATCTTTGCGGCAAAAACCACCTCTCGTGCATATAAACCTCAATTATATGGGCCAAAAGATGTATACCAATTTCATTACGGACCTAAAAGAGCCAAGGTCTTATCTTCTTCGAGAAGTGGCTCGATGGCTCCCTGACTTTAAATCGGTGAAAAATAAGCCTGGCGAAGTGTGCGGCCGATTCGTTCTGGAGCCCCGTTTCCCGCACCAACAAAACGAAGAAATAAGCCTCTACCTGCCGCTTCAAGAGCGTCTTGACTACAAGGTTCCAGCTGCGATTCCATACCACCAATTACTAAACCATTTCAAGAAGTTTGACATCACTTGGCCATCCATTTTTTAATACTTGGCGTGAAATCGATAGAGTACTGGGAAAGGAAGTTGCGATGAAAGTTCTCGCAAATACTATTGAGCAAGCAACGGCTAACCTACCCCAAGCTCAGGCATCAAAATTTGGATACATAATTTCCGGCATCTGGAAGGGCTGTCACCCTTCGGGGGGAATATGTTGAACCCAGTTCAACCGGTATTCTAATTATCTTTAATTTTTTTTATTTTTACTGAATTTTTTTCATTCTTCTTAATTTCATTTATTTTTTTTTGTTAATTTTGTTATTTTTTTGGTTCATCCTAAATTGAATTTCTGAACTTCGCTCAGTGTATCTTTTTTATATTATCTATCGTTAAGTTTATATATATATATATATATATATATATATATATATATTTTTCTCTTTTTTTCATTTGAGTCACTTTTCTTTTGTATGCAATTGCACTTTATAACCCTCATGGTTTTAGCTTTAAAGTTAGTTAAGAAAAAGTTGTAACTCGTAAAAGAACGCAGCAAGAAGCTGAAAAATACACGATTTAAAAAACTTGTTTAAATCATTTGAATTTTACTCGACTTTCTTGGAAAGTAATCTTGGTGAGGGAGTTACCCAAGCCAACACTTTGACTTACATAATTTTTAAAAGAATTCCAATTTGTATTTTTAAAACTAATAAAAGTAGGTTGTGTATTTAAAATAAACTCAGGGTTTCGAAGTTTGATTTGAAGATGAATAGGAAAATGATCAGAAAATGATGGTAGTGTAGAAATTTTGAAATTTTGATTTGAAGAATTTCTGGATGCAGTACTGTGAGGCCATGTTCCTCTTATTTTTTTTAATCGTTATATGAAAAGAAAAATAATACAAACTTTAAATTTTTTTACCTTAGCTATTTTTTTTATTTTAGTCAAGTGTTCATTGAAACATATTTCGAAAAAGGGAGACAAAATTTTCATTTTTTTTATAATTGTTTGAATTTTGAAAACGAACGGTCGTTTCTGGGAAGTGAGTATTAATTGCAAATAGAAATTTGTTTTTATTATTATTGTTTTTTTTTTTTTTGAAATTAGTTGAACAAATTATTCGGGCAATAAGTCTAAGGATTACGTGGAAAAGAAAATTTGCGAAAATCAAATTGTTCGGGAGAAATATATATTTATCCACCATATTGGAAATCTTTATGTGATTCATGGGCAAGGCAAATTAAAGTCTATGGATAGCGTACTTATAATCTTCGAAAATTTAAAAACCAGATTTGCGACAATACATTTTTTTTTTTATAAATTTCCGTTCTGTATTGAATTGCAACTTAAAAAAAAAAAAAAAAAAAAAAGAACATACATCATTACTAAATCATTAAATATAGATATTACTATCGATAACTTATCTTAATAATAATTTACGATAAATTCATCTAATCTAATTAAAATTTTTTTTTTAAATTTTAATTCTTATAACATTCAATTTTGTTTAAATATCTAAATCCTATTTTTAACTTAAAAATTGATTTTTTTGTTTTCTTTAAAGTAATTAATTACACTATCACATTTACAAATACACAAATATTTAAATTTGAAAGTACCTAAGTTTATATATAATTTTTGACTGTAAATCTGTTTAAATTCTAAATCATCGAAATTTCCAGCAGACAACAGGCCTGAGTCAGCGTTGGAGAAATGGTGAGTTTGATTTATAATTCTTAAATTTAAACAATAATTACACTCTTTTATTTTTTTTAATAATGAATAATTAAATTTTCTTTTGCTCAAATTTTGTCAAATTTTCTGACACTTAAGTTTTGACGTAAAATTCCGATAATATAAAGATAAATTTTATTAAATAGAAGTAGAAATTTACTTCTACTCATATTTTCAAATTTAAAACTAAATGCCACGTTTACACTACTTTTACAATTTTCTTTATTTTTATATTTTTTTTTGAATATTTAAATTGGTATAAATTTTAATATAAAATATAGTTTTCTTTTAATATTTCTTTAAATGGTAGTAAAATGTTAAATAATAATATTTTTAAATTAAATAATTTTAGTAAATTTTTTTTTAAATAAATGTTATCATTCATAATGGTTTATTAAATTTTTTTATTTCAACGAAAAGTTTAGACAAATAATGTAGTTAGGTTCTAAAATGGGCTATCAGAGACTTAGATTAAATGATAGCAAGGTAGGGTGGGTTTTGAAAATAAGGGGTTACTCCATCTTAATACCTCTTCCTGTAAACTTCATCATTCTTTTATTACTCTTTCTTTCTGTATTATTTTTTTTATCGATAATAGGGATATGAGCTACCTAGTTTTAAATCTTTTTTTGTAAGTGACATCATCCTATTTCGAGGAAGACAAGATTCCACCCCATTACCCTGAGCACGGCCGGATTGATAGGTAGCGTTGTCTTCCAAAAGGTAGGGTAAAATAAAGTGTCGTTACATAAAAAATGGCGCCCAACGTGGGGCATCAGCACTAACAATTAGCTCTGGCTGAATATTCAATTATCTTTCTCTAAAGATAATAAAAGTTATTTTCATCGTTGCTGATGTTTCCAGTATATTTCTTGAATGTTCGTGATATCGATTATAGTTTTATTATTTTTTTTTCCACCTTTTTCCAACTTTTATCTGGGATTTTTAACTTTAGAGCCAATTGGAGTTTTACCCTATACATAGCAGGCGGTTTTTATTTTTTTATTTAGGATTGTTTATGTTTGAGATTTTTGTATTTGGTATAAACTGAATATTTACTCACATAATAAAAAAATTTTTTTCTATCGATTTTAAGATTTTGAGATTTTTTTTTCTACACCAATGTGAAAACATATTATGTACTACTCAATCATAATTTCGATACATTTTCTTTTAACTATAATATTTTTTTTTTTGAATGTGAAGTTTATATATATTAAAAATTTTATTTATTTTTTTTTTCACCTAACTACAATGTCTAAATGAAGTAGTTGAAAATTTCTTATATTATTAATATCTATACTTAAATATCTTGCAAATTTGGTAGTTGTTGTGGTATTAAATTAAGGAAAATGGTTTTGACTAGAAGTCAGGAGAACTTGATGTCTTTAGACGAACCAGCTAATTGTAGTTTTACAATTGGGATGGGTTCTAATGGTAGCGAAACTCAAGGGGCAGAAGGTCAATATGGAAAAAATCTTAGAACTCAATCTGGTAATCCTTCAATGTCAGTGTCTCAAGGAGCACGACCTAAAGGAAGACCAGGACTTCGGTCTGATAACACTAATAGCGCTATTCGTAGCAACGATTCTCAATTTAGACATTTGATTACTGAATCTTTAGATAATTTTCGTGGAGAAATGCAAGGCTTTATTTCAAGTGAATTGCGATCTGTGTTTCAGAACATGAGTATTTCTAATACTGGTAATCGACCTGAAGGTACGAATAACGGCGATTACCTCTATTATTCTTCTAACGACCCAAACGTATCGAACGATGCTAATGGTGCTACAAATACTACTTCTCGTTTAAATTTTAATACTCACCAAGATCCTTTTTCGGCGGAAAAATGTTTAAATATAATTCGCAATTGGCGAATAAAGTTCACTGGACATGACAATCAAATGTCAGTTGATGAGTTTATTTATCGCGTTAATATACTTACAACTAAGACTTTAGGTGGAAATTTTAAAATTCTGGATGACCATGCTCATTGTTTATTTGGGGGCAAGGCTTTGGAATGGTACTGGCGTTACCACCGTTTTCATAATAATTTTGACTGGATTTCATTGACAAACGATTTGCGGAATGAATACAAAGTAGATTACAATGACTTTGAGATATTAGACGACATACGACGTCGTAGGCAGGGACCCAATGAAACTTTCGACGAATATTTAGAGGTTATTTCAGGCATGACGGATAAACTAAAATCTTCAATATCGGACAGAGATTTATGTGAAACATTATTACGTAATTTGAAGGGCGAAATAAGACACGAGCTTTTACATTTGGAAATAATTAGTGTCTCCCACCTTCGTAAAGAAGTACGAAAGCACGAAAAATTCATGAAGGAATTGCATATTTTAGAAACTAGGAGAACAAAAGCCCGTATCGCAGAAGTAAATAGACAAGATGATGACGAACGATTTAGATATGACAGATGGAGAGACAGAAGTTTGTGCAGTTCAACACAACTTCAAATGTTGGAACTGTGACCAATTAGGACATACTTATATAGAATGTATGGAAGCTAGGAGAATATTTTGCTATGGCTGTGGTGCAAAAGATATTTACAAACCTTCTTGTCCTAACTGTAACAGAAAGATACAGGGAAACGGATTGAGGGATGTTCGTCGAAAATAGTGCGAACATCCGGAAAAGTTGAATCAAGAATACTACAAACGAAGACTGACATAGACACCGATAATATGAAAATTGAAATACATCCTTTAATGAGACCTTATCATGTACGCATGTTTTAGTACAAGAAGGCTCGAGCGAGAATTTTTGAACAAACCAACAAGATTGGGAGATCTTCAAGGCGAATACGCGAGTTTTATCGTAAACTTAAGTCCTATCGAGTCTGTATTATTTCGTCTATCGTAAATAAAGATATGGATAGCCGACCACATATCAATTTAAGAGTAGGAAATTCAATGTATCTTGCACTATTGGACAGTGGTGCCAATAAAAGTGTTATTGGTGGAAAATTGGCGAAACAAGTTCAGGACAGTAGTGTTTTTCAAAGATGCGTTGGTAATGTACGTACAGCAGATGGACATAGACAGAACATTTTAGGTACAGTAAAGTTAAATATTTCTTTTAAAGGACAGACAAAATTGTTTGAGTTTTTAGTTGTACCGACTATCCAACAGGACCTTATTTGTGGTTTCGACTTTTGGAAGTCATTTGGATTCAAAATTTCAATTCATGAAATTTTGGAGATAGATTTTACGGAGACAGATTCAGACAAATTACAACTGACCTATGAACAGAAAGAACGACTTGGCAGAATTATAAAAATATTTCCCAATTCCGAGATTGAGGGATTAGGGTGTACAACATTGCTAGAGCATTATATTCACTCGGGTGATGCTAGGCCAATAAAGCAGAGATATTACCCCATATCTCCAGCAGTGGAAAAACATTTGTGTAGTGAATTGGATAGGATGCTCTCGGTTGGAGTTATAGAAGAAGCACCAAATTCACCTTGGTCTTCTCCAACAGTGGTTATAGTTAAACCTGACAAGGCCAGAATGTGTGTAGATAGCAGGAAATTAAACTCTGTGACAGTAAAGGACACGTACTCTATACCGAACATTGACGGATTAATTGCAAGATTTCCCCCAGTTTACTGCATATCAAAAATAGATTTGAAAGATGCCTTTTGGCAAATTAAATTGGAGGAAAGTTCTAAACCTAAGACTGCTTTCACAGTACCCAATCGGCCTTTGTATCAATTTACAAGAATGCCGTTTGGATTGTGTAATGCACCTCAAACGCTATGCAGACTTATGGACTTTGTTATTCCGTATAATTTAAAAACACACGTATTTGTTTATTTAGATGACCTTCTAGTAGTTTCACAAAATTTTGGCGAGCACATATCGCATTTATTAGAGGTGGCAAGTCAATTACGAAAGGCAGGTTTAACTATAAACGTAAGTAAAAGTAATTTCGCTCTAAATAAAGTCAAATATCTTGGCTATGTAGTTGGTAATGGGACATTACAAGTAGACGAAGACAAAGTTAAGGCTATAATGGAATTTCCTGTACCAAAATCAATAAAGCACTTACGACGATTTCTTGGTATGACAGGTTGGTACAGACGATTTATTCAGGATTATTCGACTGTGACGTTTCCTCTAACAGAACTTTTAACAAGGAAGAAATCTTTTGTTTGGACTGAGAAAGCTCAGGAAGCTTTTGATGAACTGAAAATAGAATTGACATCTGCACCTTTGCTCATTCATCCAAATTATGAGAAACCGTTTATATTACAATGCGATGCGAGCACTTATGTAGTAGGTGCAGTATTATCGCAGAAGGATGACGACGAGACTGAAAGACCGATTGCCTACATGTCTCATAAAATAAATAAAGCTCAGAGAAACTATACTATCACCGAACTTGAGTGTTTGGCAGTAATATTGGCAATTAAAAAATTTAGATCATATATCGAGGGTCAGGAATTCAAAGTCATTACAGACCACGCGAGCTTAAAGTGGTTGATGAATCAGAGAGATCTATCGGGGCGCTTGGCTAAATGGTCTTTAAAACTACAAGGATTCCATTTCACTATTGAGCATCGAAGTGGAAAAGATAATGTGGTCCCTGATACACTGTCTCGCGTTCATGAGAGTGAAGAGTTTGTGAATTCTATAGAATTAGAAGTAATTCCGGCAATTGATCTTGAGAGCTATTCATTTGATTCTGAGCATTATGTGAAACTACGTGAAGATTTTCAAAATTCTGGTTTACCTGATTTCAAAATTATTAGCAAATATATTTATAAAAGGACAAATTTTTCTACTGGTGATTCTGATGAATCGCAGTCCTGGAAATTGTATGTACCAACAGAATTAAGACACAATGTTATCTATTCGGCACATGATACTCCAAATTCATCTCATGGTGGGATAAATAAAACATTGGAACGTATAAGACGTTATTTTTATTGGCCAAGACAAGTATTGGACGTAAAAGATTATATTCAAAATTGTGAGTTATGCAGAACTTCAAAAACACCAACTTCTTTATTAAAACCACCACTAGGACAAATGGTGCAAACAGACAGACCTTTTCAAAGATTGTACATCGATCTAATTGGACCGTTATCAAGGACAAAGACTGGGAACATAGGGATTTTAATTGTAGTTGACCATTTTTCTAAATTTAATTTTTTGCGACCTTTACGAAAATTTGATTCAAAACAAATAATTAACTTTTTACAGACTGACATTTTTAACTGTTTCGGTGTACCTGAGATAATAATATCTGATAATGGATCTCAATTTAGAGATTTTAATAACTTTTTAAATAAATATGGAGTGCAACATATGTTAACTGCAGTTTATAGCCCACAAGCTAATGCGAGCGAGCGTGTAAATCGATCAATATGTGAGAAAGGATCAACGTGAGTGGGATAAATACATTAGCAGTGTAAATTGTGCTTTGCGAAATAGTATTCATCAAACTATCGGAAGATCACCATACCAGATTGTTTTCGGACAGACAATGATAAAGCACGGGAAAGACTACAAACTTTTGAAGCAACTTAATATTTTGGCTGAAACAGATACACAAATTGAAAGAAATGACGAATTTACATTGATTAGAGACTCAATTAGAAATGACGTGAAGAAACCTTATGATAAAAACGCACGCTTATATAATTTACGTACGCGATCAAAGGATTTCGCGGTTGGTCAAGAAGTAATTCGAAGAAACTTTACACAGAGTTCAAAAGTTAATTATTTCAATTTGAAACTAGCTCCTATTGGCGTAAAGGCGAAAGTCATTCGGAGAATTGGTCAGGTTAATTATGAACTTCAGGATTTAGATAATAATAATATCGGAATTTATATGCGAAAGACATATGGTCGTAAGATATGCTGAGGATCTCATACAGTATTTTCTTCGGCTTTTACAGTTCCAGTTCTTTGATATAATTAAATCAGAAGCTGTAGCTGTTTTGTGAGGCCATGTTTCTCTTATTTTTTTTAATTGTTATATGAAAAGAAAAATAATACAAACTTTCAATTTTTTTTACCTTAGCTATTTTTTTTATTTTAGCCAAGTGTTCATTGAAACATATTTCGAAAAAGGGAGGCAAAATTTAATTTTTTTTATAATTGTTTGAATTTTGAAAACGAACGGTCGAAGGAGAAAAAGAATAATTTTTTTTTTGAAGAATAAATACAAACAAATATTAGTTTTAATATTTTTTTTGTTATCCTTCTGGGAAGTGAGTATTAATTGCAAATAGAAATTTGTTTTTATTATTATTGTTTTTTTTTTTAAATTAGTTGAACAAATTATTCGGGCAATAAGTCTAAGGATTACGTGGAAAAGAAAATTTGCGAAAATCAAATTGTTCGGGAGAAATATATATTTATCCACCATATTGGAAATCTTTATGTGATTCATGGGCAAGGCAAATTAAAGTCTATGGATAGCGTACTTATAATCTTCGAAAATTTAAAAACCAGATTTGCGACAATACATTTTTTTTTTATAAATTTCCGTTCTGTATTGAATTGCAACTTAAAAAAAAAAAAAAAAAGAACATACATCATTACTAAATCATTAAATATAGATATTACTATCGATAACTTATCTTAATAATAATTTACGATAAATTCATCTAATCTAATTAAAATTTTTTTTTAAAATTTTAATTCTTATAACATTCAATTTTGTTTAAATTTCTAAATCCTATTTTTAACTTAAAAATTAATTTTTGTTTGTTTTCTTTAAATTAATTAATTACACTATCACATTTACAAATACACAAATAT